>PVIA01000166.1:220504-593692 GCA_004024845.1 Tonatia bakeri
TTTTTTTTATTTAAATGAATGTTCAAGTACAGTTTTCACCCCCTTACTCCCATTCAAGTCCTCCCATCCCCCCACCTCCCACTCAATCAAGCCCTCCCACCCCCCTTCCCTACCTCCCTCCCATTACCACCCTCCCCCTATCTTTTATCCATGTGTCCTTTAACTTTAATCCTATAAACCCCTCCTCCTCTCCCCCCCACCCCCCCGAAATCCCTCTTCTCTCTCCTCTGGTCACTCTCCACCTGTCCTCAAATGCAGTGAGAAAACAAACTTCTAATAGTGATTTATTTTTAGTTTATGTAGTGCCGTTACATGAAAATATCATTAGATTTAGCATTTTAAAAATTCTTTGTGTTCAGGCTTTGTGGGGCAAATCCTAATTATTGCTCCATTTAGTCCTTGGAATTTATTTTCCTCCAGCCCAACTTAGATGTCATCATTTTATGAGCTTTGGGAGGAAGAATGTCTAGCTAATTGTAATATCTTTAAAGATTGTCATCTCTGCACCAACTTCAGTTATTATGTGATAATAGTGACCCGCCTGCCCTGGTCACGTCTGTATCTGGCAATATGTAGGGTGTGGATTTGGGTTCCTAGGTTTGATGTGGCGTTAAGATACTGAGCAAACCCTCTTGAGGAAGGATTTGGTATGTCAGCTTTCAAAAGCTTCTAAAAATTTATTATATATTATTAGCAAAGGTTTACTGCCTCTTTCCACTGTATAGGAAATAAACGTATTTTTAGACATTCAGCTCTAAGAAGGCAGATGACCAAAAGATGGTGCAGCTGTTGCCAAGACTGGAGAGGAGGAAGAGACGGGACCTTTGAGAAAAGATCCCATCTCACTAAGTATGTTGAGGAGGTGGGGCACGTGCTAATTTCGTATGTTGGGCTACTGCTACTTTATGTTGGGTGTAATTTGAAGTCGTTACTCTGAAAGTTATTTTTTAATTAAATATACTTAATGAAAAGAATTTGCTTTCGGTGAAGTTAGAAAGTTAGAAACCAGGTAACTGACAAGGAGAAAACTGCGTTTTTTGTTTGTCTGTTTTAGCAGATCTGCTTATGAACACAGTGGACAGAAATAATGTAATGTTTCGATTTTTCCTTGTGTTTGACATGTCGCGGTGCGCAGTACGCACAGTAACACACATCAGCTAAACATGGGGGTTGTCCCAGAGCCACCCTGCCCTTTCTCTTTGCAGAAGAACAAAGTAACAGTGTTCGTTTTAATTTCAGAAATACTATTATGGGTTTTTTAAATTTTCTGTATTTTAATCTCTTGCATTCTCCTTGATCCTTAATTTGCTGGATAGCTGCAAAGAATGAATCTAGCCTACATTATCTTCTGAAAACAACAAAACAAAAAGCTCTACCTAACGGCAATGGTTCGGTTATGTCTGAAAATAGTAATTTATTCATTCTGAAATTCGAGTGATCAGATGCAGCTGCGTTTCATCACTATGAGCATTCGGCAGGGCGGGGGCGGGGGAGCTCTCTGTGACGTACCAGCTGGGCCACTGTGACGTGCAAACACAGAGCACACTGGGCGGAGCGCACTGTGGCGCCAACTGAACCAGCATGGTGTGAGGCTGAAAGGCAATAAATGGGCTTAGTTGAAAATTGGAGAAAAAAATTAAGTCCAGATGGATTAAGATTAAATGTTTTTAAAAAGCGAAGGAGAATACCAAGGAGAAACGCTTTCTGTTAGAAGCGATAAAGGAAATTGCAAAGGAAAAGGTCAATAGGTTTGAATACATAAATATTTAAAATTACTTTTAAACTTTTTATTACCCAGATAATGCGTATGTGCTAAAGAAAAAAAGTGGAAAATAAAAATCACCCATAATCCTGCCGACTAACAGCAGCAGCTCTGTTGTCGCCGTATTGACAGTTTTATGGTCGTCCCCCCACACTTCAGTTTCCCACACGCAAGGTTTTTCTGACAAACAGGTAGATTGGACAAGTGGTTTCCAGCATAGACAAGGAATCAATGGCTTTAAAATATGCAAGGCGCTCACATGAGTAAGGAAAACACATTCTCAAAGACAGGCAGGCACAGCGCAGAGAGAGACAAACCACACCACGTGTGCGTCGTCCAGCAGACACCGGGCACAAACCGCCGACAGTAGACATCCTTGTTAAAGCTGTGCCTCCTGTGCGCACACACCGCTGTTGGAGGGGCAGACGTGCCGCAGGTTGCTTGTACGATTTATTTCAACTTTTTAAGGCATAATTAAAATGTGCAGGAAATATTTTTCTTCTTGAGTTGAACTTGCAATAATAATGTAAGAGAATGTATTTTTGAACTTGGGATGGACAAATGTTTCTTAAACAAGATACTCCAAAAATAGCTAACAGTAAAGGACAAGACAGATAAATTGAACTACATTGAAATTAAAAGCATAAGAAGACACCATTAATCCATAGGAGTGGTCCCAAATTCCTCCCACCCCTGTCTCCATGCCCCTCTGAGTGTGACTCATCAGGAGGCAGAGAATCCCTTTGGTATTTGTGCCCGGCCACAGGACTTGCTGTGGCCAGCAGAATATTGGCCATCATGACAGAGCAGAGGCATCAGAAAGGATTTGCACCTTGGGCCTCTACCCCCTCTTGCTGCTTCTGAGAATTCTGCAGTTGCTACCGTGTGAATGAGCTTGGTCTCGCCTATTGGATGATGAGCACCGTGTGGCCTGGTCACTGCCATCACCCTTGTCAGTAGCCAGCCAAGCATCAGGCATGTGAGTGAGACCATGGGGCTACCCAGCTGACCACAAGTGCATGTCAGAGCCCAGCCAGTGTCACATGAAACAGATTAGCCAGTCCAGCGAAGCCAACCTCTAGAATCATGAACTCGATAGCAGTTGTGAGAAGCCACTATGTTTTGGGGCAGTTTGATACACAGCAAAAGGCAACTGATACAGAGATAAGTGCACTGCATATGACCACCAAAGGACTGGTGTTTGGGATAAACAAGGAACACTGCATAGCATTTAGAAAAAGACACGACCTGATAGAAAAAAAAAAGGACAAAGCCTTCGTATGATAGGATTTCAGCTGCGGTCATTTCTGGGAAGGGCAAAGCTGTGGAGACGAACAAGATCAGGGCTTGCGGGGAGAGAAGGAGAGAGGCAGAGATGAGCTACAGGAGGATCTGGGGCAGTGAAATACTCTGTGTGATACTGCAGCGGTGAACACGTGTCGTCACTGTACGTGCATCAGAACGACAGATTCCACAGCGCCGAGGACGGACCTGCCTCCGAAACGCTGCGAGGGCTCCCACGGCCTGCAGCGGCGTCTTGCTCCAGCGTTGCCACTTGTTCCTATGCCCTGTGAGCAGTTGTGACATGTGCACCTCAATGACTTTTCAGTGCTGGTGTTCTAAGTTACTTCAAAAAAACTAAATTAGAGTGGCAGCAAAGTCATTCCCGCAATGCTGCTGACACTTGCTTCATTCAGATGTGCTTTCTTGAGTAGGAATTTCAAATAACACTGAGAATTGCAGGAGCTCTTGGTGGAAAAAAACAGCCACAGGCTATGGACTCAAATGGGGTTTTGTCTCTTGTAACCTCATGTCTTGGCGTGGTAAATAGTAAGCATTCACTAAACTGATGATTTTAGTTTTTGTCAATAAGTCTTCTCTCACCAAATTGGCCCAAAGAAATTTCTTTCCTGAAGCCCTGCAGTTTTGAAGTCCTTTGCTGTTTATTTAGCAACACCCTAAACTAGCTTTGTATCAGTAGTGTTGCATCTCACTCATGGGTCGAGGTCTAAAAAAAGATGAGAAATCTGTGTAGACCAGATCATTCTTAATTTGTCCGTAATGGATGGTGTATGTCATTTATGTGTACCGCCTGACACCATTCTTAGGCACATTTCAGTGCGAGGATCCTTCATTTAACCCTCAGGAAGAAGCAAGAAGAAAGATGCGGGCACAGGTTCATAATGGGGGCTTTTGAGCCACTCATTCTGCCTTTTCCAGAGCAACCGGATCCTGGTGTGGGGAGGGGGCGTGGGAAGAGTAGCCACGTGTTCAGGGCTTCACTTCACCTGTTACACGGTTACTCCTCTGTAACTGTGACGTCTCGTCAGGGGTGTGTTGTGAGTTACCTGTGACCGCGCCGAGCCCAGGACCTAGCATTCTAGCTGGACTTCCACACTGCAACGCAAAGTGGCAGGGCTTGTGCCTCTCATTCGTCTTTACATTCTCAGTGCCTGCCCCATAGTTCACGCACAGTATATCCAGCGTGGGGCCAAAGGGGGGGTTAGTTGTCCGTAGGGAAAATAACACAACAATTAATAAGTAATACTACAAGAATAAACTGTGTTTCACCATACAGCTGTAAACCTGCTTTTGCCACACCCGGGGTTTGGGTGAACTGAAGGGACTCCTACATAGAATCTAAACCTTGCTTCCTTAACCCACACACGCAGGGTTCTTTGGAAAGCCATGTGGAAGAGCTCGGTCGCCCGCTTCTTCCCTTCCCCAAGCTGTCACTTTATTTTTGTGGTCTCACCAAGGAACTGTCAAGTCACGCTTTGGGGCATTGGTCGTGTTTTCCTTCTTCATCCCTAATCCCCCAAACGGTGTGACAGGAAAGTACCTTACATCTAGAAAGTATTTAGAAAACTCATTGATTGGTACTAATAATGCAAAAGTCCATTCTTTGGTTATGGTAACAGAATCCTGTTCTGCTCTTAGAATATTAAAGAAATTCGTAACCAGATCTGGTTTCACTTTGACATTGTGTTTTCCTGCCATTACACTCTGGCTGACACACAGAGGCATCACACCAGTTTGAGAATTAGGATTCTCGGTCATCTCGGAGCAGGAATAGCACACGGGTGCGTAGGGTCCCTCCCTGTGACCACTGAGCTTAGGGAAACCAGCCGTGGAGAGAGGAAGCTGGTGGTCGGCGGTCCAACTCCCTGGAAAGGAAGGTGTGACCCTCTCACTTCCAGATGTCTGCCAGCCGCTCGTGTCCTTAGCCAGCTGCGCCCTGGCCTTGGCGAAGTGCTGCAGTCCCAGGGCCTGAGACACTCCGGCCGTCCTTACGGAAAGCAGAAGGTAAACGGAACAGAAGTGAAAGTAGATTCAATTTTTTAGACACTTCTCTTACAGGAATAGTTTTGTGAGTTCTGTGGTTCTCAGCATTTAAACAGATACTGGTTCCAATACGTTTTATTGACATCAATTACTGTAAGTCTGATTCATTTTCTACCTATTGATTTTTGCCCAAGGTGAAATTCATGACATTAAACAGAAAACATAAGTGATTTAAAAAAAAAACAGATACTATTAAGGACTATAACAATAAGGTTTAAAGTCAGTGACACTTGAAAGAGTGATTTTATACCTCCTTGTTAACAATTAAGTTGCATAACCATAGAGTTGTTAAAAACTAGGTAAATGAAGATGTTAAAGCTCTGTTAAGCCGCCAAAATAAATAAAACTGTGATTTATTTTGAAGATTCTTTGTCCTTACGATTGTGCGGCTCTGCCCTCACCCTAACACATCTGGGCTGACGGCTTTGGGGTGCCACCGGGGCCTTGCTGGGCCCGCTCCTTCTCGTTTCCTCCCTCTCCGTGCGGCGTCCCCTGTGCTAGCTTTCAGTCACTCCCTCTTCAGCTGTTCAGTGTGTGCCTTCTCTGGCGAGGATTACTTTTTAAATTTCAGTGACTGTCAATTTCACTTCCAAAATCTTACTCCTTCTTTCCTGTCTACTTGTTCTGGTTGTATTTCTCCCTGTTTTTATTCATAACATTTTTTTACACATAGTTCCTTTATCCCTGATTTTAAATATTAAATATACTTATGTATTTTTAAAGTGCCTGACGAGCTGTACAATACATTTCATGTGGGAGTAGGTTTATTGTTCTAGCTGTTGTGTTGGATATCTTTCTCAGAACTAGTTATCTTCTGGCTTTTGGGCTCAAAATGATCTGGTTCTTGCAGATCATTTCGAGTGGGAGGCCTTTTGTTTCTTTTTCATTTGTTCTTGTTCTATTTTTGAGCCTAGCTCTGTGCCTTTGTGCTTTTCTCCATCTTTAATGGACCACTGCCCTGCGTTCGGAGCAGGGGGTAGACATCAGAGCGTGAAGCCAGCCCCACCGTCTGCACCAGATGCGCCCCGTGCCAGCTGCGTGCGGGGGTTTCATACCTCCCGTTCCTGCGCTCGTCCTCTCATTTGTGGGGAATTCGTAAAGCAATTCGATTATGCTTTTTCCATGTCGTTTTCCAAATGTGCATAATTCTCCTGTTAGTGATTTGTAACTCTATTATCTCTTAACCTGGGCCCAGAGCAGTGTGCAGGATGACCCAACACTCCCCCAGGCTCTGGCAGGACGATTACTACGCATCCCGCTGCCTGTAAACGCTGACTGCCTTCGTTCCTCCCTCCCTCCTCTCTCTGTGTCTCTCATAGCCACCAAAGAAGATTCTTGGGTGCTTGGCTTACTTCCCAGCATTTTTAAAAATTCACTGCATAATCATTTAAAATTTTAAGCCAAAACAAGGTTGGTATTGGTTAACTAAATTTTAAGCATTTTTCTTTATTATCTAAGCCTTGCAATTTATCTTAAAATTCAACAAGTTAAGTATGCATCTTCTTGCATATTGCAATATAATAAAAATATTTTTCTAAGGTTTTTATAGTAAATTATACCATTCCGTTAATTTTAATATATAAAGGATACAGCATTGCTTTCAACTTTGAAAGACATTTAACCTCCGGCTTTGATTATTTGTATAGTTCTCATTTGTTATATAGAAAGTTTATGTTCTCATTTATAATGAGATTTATGATTAACAAGTTTTGTTCCACACATGTTATTTGGAAGATCCGGTTTCTAAAAGTTTAGACCAGCACCGCCTCCCCATCTCTATATATATCTCCCAATTCAGTGGCGACTTCTGCTAGAGTTCCAGGAAATGCACCCCATGTGTGTTCACTGACTGCATTTTAAATTATTGCCTTTACTGTACTTCTGCATTTCCCTGCAGTCGAGCTACCTCTGTCCATTTCTGAGAGCCAATAGCTTCCAGAAAGTACTAGGTAACAGCTCAGACAATCAAATTAGGAAACCATTTGCAAGATGGGGTGAGGGGGGCATAGAAGATGTTCAGGGTGTTAGGGGACTTTGGCATTCACCACAGGCCTAATGAATAAAAGGTGTCGCTGGAATTTTTTCTTCCTTGAGACTTAAAACATATCACTGTCCCAACTATTTAAAAATAACTCTTTCTTCTTTGAATCCATATTGTAGTATTTTGGTGCTGTCTTATCAGGGGGCTGTGTGGCCCATTTACAAAGCAAAATAATAATATTTGTTATTATTGTTCCAGTAACTTCCATTTTATAGCGAGTAATCGTAACAAGAAAATGGGATTGGACCAGACATTTGCTTAAATGTGTTCCTTTTCAGGAACATTTCTGTTCCCTAAAATGAAGCAGGTTGGTAATAGAATTAAGGACTCAGAGATTTGAGAGCCTTGAGAACCATTCATTAATTCAGTCAGAATTATGCTGAGCACTTACTTGGGGCAGGGCGTGAGCAAGAGGGGCTGAGATGAAAGAATCCAGACCCTTCTTATCAGACCCCCACTGCCAGGGGGTGCGGCGTGCTCTCCACCTCATCTCTTGTCAGCATTTCAGATGAGTCGTGCATTTTACTGCAGGACGAATGTGAGACCTTCGGCCAGTGGTGAGACTGGAGAGGGGTCTTGGGACCAAAACTGCTCTGCTGAACCCACTGACGGGCTTGCTGGAAACATGGAAATATTTCTGCAGGGCTGCACTGGCTTTTATGCCTCTGTGTTTTCTAGAAAAACAGAAAACTCGGATCAGAAATTGACAGCTTTTCACCTGTTTGACTTTTTGCCTAATTGGATTTGGGAGGTATTTGAATAATGGATAATGAGCTTTCCGGAACAGATACAGAAATTAATTCACTCTGGGCATGAGTTCATTCTGTTACCAGAACTCTGTCGTAAGCACGTTATCCCCTCGTGTTAGATCGGTGCCATCCCACCCGACATGCCGACGTGCATTCGAATGGCTCTCGAATTGTTCTTCATTTTTGTTTAGAGGATGGTTCTGGGAACCTGTTCTGTGGCAAGCTTATCATTTCCCTTTTTGGCTTGGCTCCTAAATGTGTGCAGCATTCAGCTTCTCATCAGCAGCTTTAAGGCTTTTTTTTTTATTTTAGTTTGTGGAAATTTTATATACTTGGTGGGCTAGTTATTCTTAGGTCAGTGTAATGAAAGATCTAATAGGGATGTTTTATGCTTGTGGAGGAAGTGAGCAATCTCCTTTTCCTAGAGCTATTGAACAGTTAATCCTACCTTTGATAGTTTTAGAATGTAGAAATCTTGTTTTGCTGTAATTCTGTATAAAATATTGTGGCATTGTAGTTTACTTCCTTTCTTCTAAACCACTATTGGTAATTGCCTTTATTCTTTTTTAAAGATTTTTTAAATTTATTTTCAGAGAGAGGAGAAGGGAGGGAGGGAGAAAGGGAGGGAGAGAAACTTCAACTGGTTGCCTCTTGCTCACCCCCAGATGGGGCCCTGGCCTACAACCCAGGCTTGTGCCCTGACTGGGAATCAGGGCACCAGCCTTACAGTTTAGAGGCCGGTGCTCAGTCCTGACTGGTGAGCCGCACCAGTCAGGGCGGTAATTACCTTTCATTTTAAAGATAGTTTTATCACTCCTCAATCTTAAGACTATCATTCTGGCTTTTTTAAAACTAAATGAAATGTAAGTACTTGCATTCAGAGCCAGCATATATTTCCCATAGGCCATTCTAACATAGAGACACACTTACATGGGTGTGTTTCATTATTTGTAAATTATACCTCAGAGTTGATTAGAAAAATTTACTGAACTACATACTTAATATGTGTGCATTTTACTCTGAGTATACCTCCATTTTAAAATCTGTATTTAAAAAACTATTATGTAAACATCTCTTAATTTCTCCCTTTGTTAAATGACCTATCCAAGTTTTACTTTCTCTCTCTCTTCAGCACCAAAAAGGTACATATTAATAATCCTTTGGCTGAATTGAATCACTTGCACGTTACTATGGATATTTGGGTGCTTGTTTACTTAGTATGTGGTAGTGTATCCATATTAGTAATTATTTCTTCCATTGTTATCCAGTCACACCAGCTGGACTGACAGAGTCACAAGGCAGAATTTGTATCTATCACTGAATGCTTCCAAGTAACATGTAGAACAACAGGCTTAGGACTTTGATTTTCATTCCTTAAAGTGATGTCCTGTGTCCTGTGGCATTTCCCTGAAAGCTTAATCTCATCTATAAAAGATGTGATGTATATGTTATTATAATTTGTTTAATCTCAGGTAGGTTTTTAATCTATCATCATGCTTTTAAATTGTTGGCTTATCTCTAACATGAGTAAAAAACTCCTCCCAGCCATTTTGTAGGTTTTTAAATAAGTAGAATAGTAGGATATGGACATTTTTTAAAACTATTTAATCCAAGTTAAATACACATGTGGCTTAAGAGGTCAGACAGCACCAGAAGAGGTTCATAATAAAATCAAGGCACTGGCTTGCCTGCCCCTCTGGCCTTCCCCCAGTCTCTTCTCCCCGCAGGACCATTTTTGACTCTCGAGCTCCTGGTGCTAGCTCGTATGCATCCGTGTCTCCGAGGAACGTGTTTGAATCGCTAGTTTAGGCCTTTGCTAAAGTAAATTTTCTTTCCTTAAACAGCCATCTCCCGCTTTTCCTCCCCTTTGCTTCCCTTCGCCGCCCTCCCCACATGGTGCTCCGTCTAGTGAAGCCAGCGCTGCTCCGTTCTTCGCCTGTAGCCGTCCCAGGGAGTGCTGTGCTGTGGTGCTTCCTTCTGGAAAATTTTGCTGCAGTTAATAAGTGCCTTGTGCTTTTCATTTGCATTAGTTTTCTTTTTTTCTACCCATTGCTAATTCTTCCCAGACCTTCTGGTAGCCTCAGAACAATTTTCCACAAGGTCACTTAGAGCTGTGTAATAGAAACACAATGCAACCCTTATACGAGGTCTGTCCAGAAGGTATCCAGCCGTGCAATATGAAAAATAGAGACACTTACTGAACAAGATACAAAATACAAGAAACGTACGTAGGACAGTGATGCCTCAGCCCCCTTCAAAGTAGGCACCTTGGGACCTCACACAGTTCTCCCAGTCACCATCAGCTGTCCCGATATATTTTCCTGAACCTCACTGACGGTCTGAAATCTCTTCCCTTTCAAAGGTGATTTTAGTTTGGGGAAAAGCCAGAAGTCATGGGGCGCCAAATCTGGGCTGTAAAGAGGCTGAGTCACCTGGGAGATTTGATGTTATTTGATGCCAAAACACTCTGCACGAGACGTGGTGCACGAGCAGGCGCGTTGTCCTGATGAAGCAGCCGGTCACCGGTTGCCCAGAGCTGCGGCCTTCTGAATCATCCGAGTGGTTTCCACAGAGGAATGCTCAAGCTTAACACAAAGTCTGATGCAGATTCGTTGCTCTGCTCACTCAGTCATTTTGAATGTGATGGCCACACAGTGCACAGGCTCACTCAACGGTGTCTACGGCCCCCCTGACCAGTCCAGTGAAGTCGTTATTGTTCATGCCCGTGCATTCCGGCCCGCTCTCCTTGGCTGCCAGGTCACATCAATACTGCGCAGACCATTTTTGTTATATTAACAATGGCTGAACTTTTTTCTGGACAGACCTTGTATATAATCTTACCTTTTCTAGTAGTCACCATGAAAAGGTTTTAAAAGAAGCAAATTAAATTAATGTATTTGACTTAACCCAGTGTGTCCACCATGTCACTTCAACAAGTAGTGCCTGAGACACTTTACTTCCTTTTTCAGCACTAAGTCGTCGGCACCCGATGTGCGTTTCCTGCTCCGTTCAGCCTGGCCGTGCCCCCAGCGCTGCTGGCGGCCGTTGTGTGACTGGTGGCTGCTGTACCACACAGGGCGCGTCCTGGCGGCCCTGGCTCAGCGTCCCCTGCAGACCCCGTTCTCATCTCCGGCGCCACTGGGCCCGGGGCCTGCCACACGCAGCTGTGTCATCTTGAGGCCTCCTTTGCTTTTCTTCTCGATGGGACTCCCTCTCCGTGGACTTCAGGTCTTTCCCTCACTTCTCTGCGGTCCTTCAGGTCACAGGTGTACCTGGACGTGGTGTCTGTCTCTGAGTTGTAATCTGGCCTGCGCGCCTCCGAGGTCTGCACGTGGGTGCCCCCCTGGGCACTCCTCCTCCCACGGTTTCTGAGTGAATTTCCCTCGCCCTTGCTCTTGTGCAGAATTGTTTTCCTTGTGAATCTTACATCTTCCTGTTGGATTTATCTCCCCTCAAGTAGAAAACACGCTCCAGTGGATTGCTGAGCAAAGGAAGCACGGGTGGTGAAGTTTTTGAGTGCGTGCATATCTGGAAATGTTCTTAAACTGTCCTTTCTCACTGGATTAGTGGGTTATATATAGAATTCTAGGCTAGAAATCATTTTTCTTCAGAATTTTGAAGGCATTGCTCCATCGTGGTCTAGCTTTCAGTGTTCTCCTGGCAAAGTCAGAAGCCGTTCAGATCACCTTGCCCTTTGAAGGTCATCTGTCTTTTTCTTCCTGGAAACGTACAGGGTGCTCTCTTCGCGGGACGCTGGAATGAATGACAAGTCCGTGTGCCCCAGTGTGGGTCCGCATTCATCGTCAGGGCACACTCGATGGGTCTGGAAGATTCTCTTGAACTGTTGTTTGATGTTTTCCTTTTTGTGTGTTTTGTTTTGCCTACTTTTCTGTTGTGGTTGCTTTCTTGTTTGTTTCACTTTACTTTCTGAGAAAACTTTTTCTGTCTTTATCTTCCGACTCTTTAATGAAGCTTATCATTTTTGCTATCTTGTTTTTAAGTTCCAGGTGACATTTTTGTTTATTTTATGTAACATCCTGTTCTTAATTCATGGATACAATATCTTATCTTTCTGAGTATATTATCTTTTCTTATCTTTCTTAGTACATTAGTATATATTTTTAAAGCTTTCTTTTCTCTGTGGTTTATTAAAACAGGGATTTTTCCTATTTATTTTTTCCTTGTAAATCTCTTTCACACTAGAGGCTTTCCTCGCACACCTTGTCACCAGCGGCTGTGCTCACATGATGCGGAGCCGGCGCTTGCAAAGCCACTCAGGAGCCCTGAGCAGGTGGGGGAGGCCTGCTTGTTAGCACTGCTCTGGCTCCCAGGCCTCTAGGGGTTGTCCATTGCACACCGTGGTGATGGTATCCTTTGGTCTTTACTCTTATGTAACCCAGAGAGCACTCTGCCTCCTGATACACATTTTCCAGAAAACCTCCAGATTTCTGCAGACCCCTGAGGCAGCAGTCTTCAGGCGGCAGGAGGGGAAGCAGGGGGCAGAAATCCTGCTCCTTTGGGACAGCTCCACCCTTGACAGACTCCCCCTGTAGTGAGTCCCACCCCTCTTTCCAGAGGCAGCCCCACCTGAGCCTTTGGAGGGTTCTGCGGTGGAAACCAGGGTGGTTCTCTGCTTTCCCCGCTGCTGCCCTATGAATCCCACCTGCTCCTAATCGGTCTGATCTCCAGCTTCCAGAATTCTGTGCTGTTTTCCTCTCCCCTGCTCTCCCTTTGTGGGTTTTTTTTTTTAATTGTAAAATATACACAACAAAATTCACCATTATAACCATTTTTAGGTGTACAGTTCAGTGGCATTAAGTGCATTCACGTTGTTGTGTGGGTCTGTCTTTTAATAATAAAAGACAAATTAAAAAGGAAAGGTTTTTGAATGTGATTATGGTGGTGTCTTGGGGGAACAACTGGACGTGTGTCGTCAGCCGAGCGGGAGGCATGATTCAGGTACTTCTTTCTGACATTCGGACGTAATGGGATTCGTTTACTGTCTCCTAGGAAAGCCGTTGGATAGGTTACTGGCATAAAGTGCCTTTTACCTGCTGTTAATAACAGTACCTTTGTAAAAGTGACAGGTGGAACTTGCAGGCCTGATGTGCAAGGCTCTCCAAGGCCCGGCCCGCCCACCTGTGTGCTCTAGCCGTCTGTCATGCAGCCCCACCTGCCCACTCACTCACTGTTCCTTGCACTAGATGTGAACTTCAGCCTTGTGCCTTCGCTAGCTGGGTGTTCCCGAGTGGAGTCCCCCCACAACCCACACACACACCTTCTGTCTCCTTGCCCTCCTCCCCACGCGTCCAGCTCCCGGCCCCATGCCGCTTCCTCTTACACCAGGCGTGGGGTTGTTCCTCTTCTTGTTTTCTCTCATGACCTTGTATGTGCCTCTGAATCGGCACCTTGAGTTCCCCACACGGGCTGGCTCTCTTTGATGTCTGTTTCTGCGCTGGGTCTCCCTCAGCACCTGGCACGTCGCCCACGCTCGGTTCAGTGTCTGGATGAATTCCTGATGCCAGCAATTTCAGAAGAGAACTCTTTATCCTTCTCTCGTAGGACATCCGACACAAAGCCAGTGACTTCCCGTGTAGAGTGGCCAAGCTTCCCAAGAACAAAAACCGAAACCGGTACAGAGATGTCAGTCCCTGTAAGTATTCACATCACCGTTACCAGTCTCACTGTTTCTCTTGTGGTTCTTTGCAGCTGCAGGGCCGCCTGGGGGTCGGTAAAAAGCAACAGCAGTAGAGGTTTAGGACTTGGTGGTTTCCTATAACAAAGGCATTAGAGACTTAGAGTAACAGTTCGTTTTTCCACCATTGTAGAAGGGTAAGGTTTCAGTTTCTGGAAAATGCAGCTAAGTTCAGAGCACTTTTTTTAGCTTTGACTATTTTTCTGATGAATCATTTTCCTACCAGCTGAAGCAGAGTAGAGCCGGCATAATATAGCTTTTTCTGGGTGACTCAGCAACAGTATTCTCAGGCTCCAAAGCCTGTACTGGAATGTAAGGGTGCCCTGCGCAGGCGTTCAGGGGTGGGAGCTGCTCACCCCTCCACGAAAGACTCTGCGTGTCAAGCTCTGCATGTCAAGTCCCACCCGCCCTCCACCCTGCCGCCATCACGTTTCTAGCTCTTTCCTGCCGTTAGCTCTCGGTCTGCCTGCTGGCCTCTGGCAGCCTCCTGTGCCTCCTGAGCACTTGGTTCTCAGTCTGCCGATAACCTTAAAAGTAAGTAAGTAAACATGTCAGAGTGCGTGTAAAGCAAGACATGCTGGAACTGAGTGAAGAACATGAACTTCGCTGTCTCCTGTTGGCCACCGAAGCCTCTGGGACTCACCTCCGGGGTTTTTAGACACTGCTGGTCAGTGACGGCTGTAGCTGCCAACACCTCCTGTGGCTGTCTTGTCTGCCAGGGTAGAGGGCTCTGTGGGTCGTCCCTCAGACGGGCACTTCCTGCACGCCCCCAGGAGTGCACTGCCCGCGTGGCTGTGGACAGTGGCTTTCGGTGCACTCTGCAGGAGAGCTGGCAGTGCCTCCCGCCCTGAACTGCACAGGTTCCCGGGAGGGGAGCGGACATGGACCCAGATTGGTACAGAGCAGTCCACCTCTGACTGCTGCCACAGCCACCTGCCCGGGTCTGCGTCCCGGCCTGCCACTTAAAGCTGGGCGCCTTTGGGCACGTGGGTTTCCTCTGACCGCCGGTAAAGCAGTAGTCACGCCGATCCTGCTGGATTGTGTGAAGATGAAATAAAGTGACGTCAGCCTTTTAGCCCAGCGTCTTGCTCAGAATGCTGGTGGTGGTGGAGCTCGTTGTTAACTGAGTGGAGGCACACGCCAGCAACTTCTGAAGTGCCCGTTAGCTCACCGGGTGACAGATGGCTGCGTACCAACACCTGCGGCTTCGAGGCAGCACGTCTAGGCTGGGGCATGGCAGAGGGTCTGCTCTTTTAGAAGAACTGCCCGGGGGTTCCGCTGCGAGGTGCTGGCCGGTGCCCTGAGCGTGGGGGCACTGCGCACTGCGTGCACCTCTCAGCGGTGGGGGGGGGGCGGGGGGGCGTGGTCTCCAGCTTTGCTGCACTTGCTCTGAGTTAGTGGACAGTGTGCTCAGTATTCCTCTTCTACACCTTTGATCAGTGCTTGGCCAAATGATTTTATGAGCTGGTTTTACAGAGAAAAAAAGTATCTAAAACATTCTTCCAGGTAAACATTCTGAAACATTTCTACCCCTAATCTCACCTCTCACATTTTTTCCTGTTTCCCCCACCTCCACTCCCCAGTAGAAGTAGTAATGTGCATTTAAGGTTATAGGGGAACTGGTGAAGGGTCAAGGTAGAAGGGATCTTGTTATCTTCCACTTGGCAAGTGGAGGACCCGGGGCTCAGGAGAGGAGCTCTGCCCAAGGCCGCCTGCCCAGTGCCGTGTGAGCCCGCTCAGAGAGCCCGCCAATGCCCCTCACGTAATATTGTTGAGATCTTTTATCTCCATGATCCACGTACATATCACCAAAGCATTTCAGTTTGTATGACCCCTCGACAATGAGAAACCATATTCCAAATACTGGTTAATTTTCAAAGACATCTCTTGGGAATTCTTAGAGCAGAAAGCCCCAAACCACTGATCCCTGCTAACCCTTCCTTTCCCGTGGGCTTGGGGAGAAGGCACTGCTTACGGGCAGTCACCTCAGTTCATCACCCTTCGCGTTGTACCAGGGACAGCGATGCTCGTCTGCTCCTGTTAGCTGCCCCGGCGGGGTCAGGGGAGTGGCCCTGGGGAGCCGTGGTTTCTGTGACAAAGTCATGGTCAAGGGGAAGGAGTGGCTCTGTTTTTCACCCACCTGGGTGGGGCTTCCAAATGAGAGTTTATTTTTAAAGACTCTCCTGCCAGTTCCATTTAATATAGTTTCAGTGTTTTGGATTTGAAGTTACCTTTTTCAGGTAAACTGTCTTCTACATGTTTTTGATCATGACAGAGTCTGACTTTGAAAGATTTAGAGTCATTTAAGAACGTTATGCTTGAACTTTAAAAAATAACCTTGTGTAAACAAATTCGAGCTGTGACTTTTTGCACTGTTGTATACTTAGGTCGTTTAATCTTTAAACCCTTAGATGCAGGTTAAGTTGAGGTGTGCTTGTAAATCCTACCTATAAAAATATATATACGGGGGGGGCAAAAGTAGGCATACAGTTCGAGTACACGAAACAGAGTTTATTCCCGTACTATTTATTAATTATTACGGTGTTTTCCATATGAACAGCTCTAAACCTACCTTTGCCTTACCCTGTATTAGGCATCAGAAAACAGATCCCTTGAGACTCCCTCCCCAGCCCACCAAGTTGCGAGGACAGCAGTAAGTGTCCTGGGAAGATACGGCCTGAGAACAGCTCTCCCAGATAGGACACAGTCCATGTTTTAGTGCGGTTTGTGTCCATTGCCGTGCAGCATTAAGTTTTGGGCACTCCAGAAACCTTGCTGGAAGTGCGAGCTGTCCCCTGTTGATGCCTGCCCTCAGGTTAAAAGCACATTCTCGCCCCTGTGAACGCCCTTAGTGCCACCCACCTGCCGCCTTTGCTTTCCCCGGGGGTGCGTCGCCTATGCGGACACCAGGGCCCCGGGACTAAATCTGCCGCCGGTTTGCTTTCAGTTGACCACAGCCGGATCAAACTGCATCAGGAAGACAACGACTACATCAATGCCAGTCTGATCGAAGTGGAGGAAGCGCAAAGAAGTTACATCCTTACTCAGGTAAACCCAGGGTCGTCTGAGTTTCTCTTTTAATGTCCCGTCAGCTTGTGGCATTTTTATGCAGAGAATCAGAAAAGTGGTTTAATAGTTGATCTTCCTGTGAAACATTTACTGGTATATGACCCCTAAACAGTGGGTATCTGGGAATGAGGATAAAGGAATTTCTTTTTGATCAGTTTTCTCAAGTCTTAATCTGTTACCTGTAAAGTGGTCTAAACAGTCTAGGTTTCTTTCTTTTTGTTTTCTGATTCCATATGACCCGTGGCTTTGGGCTGTGGGGTGAGTTTGAACATCAGAATTGCGCCTGATATTTGGAAATTAAAATGATGGTGAGCCAGGGAGCACTGTGAGCAAAGGGCTGCTTTGGGCCGTGGAGCTGGAGGAGGGCGTGTGCACTGAGGCCCTCCTCCTCCACCCCTTTTTGTCCCGTCCCTGTGCCCCTTGTCCACAACCAAGTTGGCCCAGACGCCTCCCAGTCGGTGTGGAGGGTCAGCCACGCAGTGTGCACTTCTGCAAGGCTGTGGAGTCAGTTCTTGGTGTGTGAGTAGGGGACAGGCCTTTACCCAGCATGTCTAGGGTGGTTGGGGAGGGCTGGGCTGGGTTGATAAGGAGGGAAACCCCTGGTGGTGGCAAGCTGGTGAGCAGAGGTTGGGGCAAAAGTGGCTTCTTGGGAACTTGTCTTTGTAGAAGAAGTCAAGTCTTACACCCTGAGTTCAGCCGTTCAACTTCAGTGTGGGGTTATGAAGCCCAAAGCAAAGACAGGTAAAGTGTATCAAGTCAGATGGAGCAAGGAAATCACCATGGGAACATTTGCACCCTTCCTTCTTGCCCCCACGCCCTGGCAGTTACTTGGCACACCTGGAGCTCTTTTGTCAGGGGGCACCATGGATGTATCCAGCTGCTGACATGGTCCCCTTCTGCCCTGGCATTTACAAAAGGGACAGAAGCAGCCTGAACCCCAAAGTTGCACCTCTAGGTGCTATGACTAAAACATTTTCCAAGCCACAAAATCCTACCCACTTTTCATTTTCATTTTCATTATGCAACTAATACAAGTCTTTTTAAAAACCAGAGGCACAGAAATGTGAAGAGCAATGCTGCCTTCACCTCCCCCAGGAGGTGTTGGCTAAGTTTGTGTGCCCTTTCAGATCTTATGTGGCATTTAACCCCTCAGACCTGTTCTAAACTGGGGTGGGGTCCTCGTGCGCAGGTCAGAGGATGAAAGGCCCAGGTGGCCAGCGAGGAGGCCATGTGATTCGTGTCTTCCAGGAGCCCCTTTCCTGTTAGTTGGGAGGAAGATTGCACGTGTAATTCTGCTGTCTGAGCCCTGCAGATGTGCGGACTTCGGCTCAGACCGCATGGCTGGGGCGAGTTCAGGGGAGAACAAGAACACTGAGGGTTTGCGAGGGCAAGGAGGGTGGGAGACTCCGGGGCAAACACGTGAAGAATATGGGGAGCTTGGGTGAAAACAGGTGAGAGGGGAAACCATCCCCGTGCTGGCTGGAGGAGATGACACGTCCTGACCTGGAGGTCACAGGCGATGCCTCTCCCAGCCTTACTGAACACTGAGACAGACTTGAAGCATCTGAGCCTTGTGGCCAGCAAACATCTCTGCCATTGCCCGGCAGGCTAGAGGGAGGCAGGCCAGTCGCTTGGCAGTCACCCCACCACGCCCGGGTGACACCACGCCCCTTGGGCCACCTGACTGACCGTTTGTGTGTCCGTACCCTTGGTCTGAGGACGAAGGCTGTCTGTGGTCAGGTGTACCGTTATTAACAGTAATAATGACAGCTGACATTCCAGTGGTGGTTCACTATGTTCCAGACACGGTGGGAAGGCCTTTGTGTGTGGACAGAGTCAGTTTTCAGAACCCTCTGCGTAGATGCTGTGGGTGGTCAAGGGAGACAGTTGGAGGGACTGAGGCATGAGCCGCAAAGTGACTTGTCCACGGTCACACAGGTAAATGACTGGAACTGGAACCGCCGGAGCACCACCACTGGTATCTTCCAGATGCTGCCTGTTGCCTACAGTGGTAGTGTCGCCCAGTCTCTCTGTCCCACCCGCCCTCGGCGGGGGGTCCCAGTAGAGCCAGCCCCTTGGCCAGCCAACCCGAACCAGAAAGCAGTCAGCGCTTTTCTCTCCTCTGCTGGTCAGCCCTGCACCAGCCCTGAGATGCGGAAATGACCTTCCCCCACGTTTTAGAAAATGGCATTGTGGTTACTGACCATTAGGAAACGGGAGGCAGGTCCCTGTTCCAGCCTCTGCCACGGGTCTGCCTCCGGGCACTGCTACCCTCTGGTCGCCAGCGATGAGCTCGCGCTGCAGCACGTGCCCGCGTACATGGCATGCTCTCTGGGTTGTGTGTTCGCAGGGCCCTTTGCCTAACACGTGCGGCCACTTCTGGGAGATGGTCTGGGAGCAGAAGAGCAGGGGCGTGGTCATGCTCAACAGAGTGATGGAGAAGGGGTCGGTAAGTCACGCGTCCGCCTGCTTTCGTGCCAGCCTGCCTGTGTGTCTGTCCCCGCGGTGCCAGTTTGTCTGTGCATCTCTCTGAATTGCTTTTAGATGTCTTTGAACTGTCTTTTTTATTTAAAAAAATTTAAGGAGGCATCATATAAATACATGTTTATTGTAAGCACATCAGATAAGTGAGTTAAAAAGATGGACAGAAGTGAAATTGCCCTGTCCCCCCACTCACCCTGCCCCCTCAAACCTGCCCGCACCCCCCCGCCCCCCGTCAGTGAGTCTTTCTCCAGAGTTTGAAGTGTTTGCTTGCATCACCCTCCCCTCTGGTCCCTGCGCTGCTGCCCGAGCCTCATGGAGCTGCGGAAGCATCGTTTCATCTTGAAGGGCCGGTGTCCGCTGTGTCTTCACATCAGCCCTTCTGGCTGTGGGCGCAGCTGGACTCTGGATTTGCCTCTGCGAAATCCCAGCCCCCTGGCTTCCAGCGATGCTCTTCAATGTGGGCGTTGTCTGCTTCTGTGTTTGCTGCAGGATCTGCGTCACCCTTACTTCCAAGTTCTTTGCAACTCTGAAAACATCCCTCAGGGTGGACCACAGACTAGAGGTGTCTGTTTTCCCAGGCCGTCACCCCCGGGCATCTGTCTCTTGGGCCACATGCACACCCCTCTTTCTGTTCTGACCTTGCATCAGGATGACCTTTCCACACCCAGTCTCGCCACACCTCTTCCCAGCTGGAAACCCTTCCGGGGCTCCCCCTGCCTCCCAGTAATATGTAAGGCGGTTGTAGAGTCAAGCATGGCACCAACTGTGGTCGGTTCCTCATTAACCTGGACCCTACTGTCCCACCTCCAACTCCAAACTCCAGTCTGAACAAACCTTCGCCTTTTTTAAGTTTTCTGCCATCTTGCCATGTTCTCTGGAAGAAGGACCTGGATCGGCCCCCGCCTCACACCACTTCCAGGCGTCCGCAGATCCCTCCCCTCCTGGTCAGCCGTGACTTGTGCTGCCCCTTCCCGCACGGCTTGCTCTGCGGCATTGCCTGGTAGAGGCCTGCCTCTGCGTGAGAATGCCCGCCTGCCTGGCACAAGGGCGGCATTCAACACAGCAAATAGAAGCCACATCCCCGCCCCATGGGCCTTTGCCTCCTCTCCGACACCGCCAGCTCAGCCGGGGCTCTCCTGCCTCAGAAATGAGGCCCCAGGAGAAGGCGAGCTGAGGATTCCAGAGACCTATACGAATGGGCGCTCGGGAGCAGGAAACTGGTGTGCCAGGCCTGGCCAGGTGCCGGCGCTGTGCTCCCCGCGGCTGCGCGGGCCCTGCTCTCACGCTCTCCGGCCACCTTGGGATGCAGATGAGGCTTGCCAGAAGGACGGGAGGGCTCCAGTGAAGCCACTGCCCCCCCCCAAAGAAAGCACAGTCATGGGCCCACAGGGCAGGACAAAGTGCACAGAAGTAACACATCAGAGGCAACTTCAGCAGTGCAGACGGGAGGCACTTACCACAAGGCCTCTGCCCGCCCCCACCCCCGCAAGAGAATGGTCTCAGTCACTCACAGCCAGTAGTCCTCTTACCGAAGCATATGTTTAAAATCGTGTATCTTGCCTTTGTCCCCAATTCTTAAAGGAAAGGAAAGTATTTGCTCAATAATAATGAAGTGCTTGCCTGAGTGTTGAAATTGATTAAATAATACTTCTTAGAAATTTTTTCAGTGAAAGTGATTTTTAATTTTTTTCCTGCTTCCGTGGCTCGATTAGTAAAATGTGAAGTTGCGAATGTGCAGCAAACCCCCACCTGTCACCACCCCTGTCAGCAACTTTGAATAAAGAAACAAAACATTAGGTTTCCATAGCATACCCTCTCTGCAAGGGAAAGTGAAACAGGGCAGCCTCTGTGGGTGCTCAGTGCGCACCAGCGCCCGGGGTCTTCCAGCCTGGGCGCGCCTGCACTGGGCAGGTGTCTCTCTGGTCCCCACCCACTGGATGCGTCCCGCTCCCAAGCTGTGGCAACCACAGATGTGTCTAGATACTGTCATCTGTCCCCAGGGAGGCAGAATTGTCCCTGGTTGACTGTTCTAGATGATAAGGGTTGGGAGTTTTAAATGAAGACTTATTTATTCAAAATCATCAGATGTGGTAGCGTTTGTTTTTCATTTATTTGTTGCTAAAAGTTCTGGTAAAAACCTCTTGTTTGCACACAGTTTGCTTCAACCACTGTTGTCACGGTGCAACAAGGAGCCGTGTCCCGGCACTGCGGTTACGTGTTCGTCACCAGGCCTTGCTCTCGGTTGTGCCCCACCGAGGCCAACCCCAAACGGACCGGAGATCCACTGTAACAGCGTTTCCCTTGGCTTGCCCTGTTGGCCGTTACGAAAACGCAACTGGTTGGTTGTGTTGTAGTTACTGAGATAACGTGGCGGTAGTCCCTGTTTTCCTTCATAACGGTTCTTTTCACTTGGGGTCATCGGGGCATGAAAATTGACGTGAAAAGCAACATGTGATCTGACGTTTTCAGTTCAGCCTCACCATTATCACCCCACGGGGCTGACTGGGAAAAATTATAAGAAGAAACAATGTCTTATTTGCTCATCTAATCTAATTATAAACTATCCTCACGGCCCCTGGTAAAACCAGCTTGCAGATTGTTTCCATTTAATATATATTTGTTTTCTGGTTTCCTTCCTCCACTAAATAGTGTAGGGTGTTCTCTCCTTATTTTTGGCAAACCTGCCTGTTACCCTATTGGGACCCTGTGCTTCCTGGAAAACAGTGAACAGAAAATGATTGTGTGTGTCAGACCATGGGCACCCCAGTGGCCAAGGTTCTCAGTGGGTTGATTTCAGCCTGGCCTGAGGAGTGTCGTTTCAGAATGCACTGTGCATCCTGAAGGGTGGAGATTGTCGTTGAGGCAGGGGACATGAACAAGGCGAGGTTACCTCCTCGCTCTTCCAGAAGTATGATCTCTGTCTCTCTCCTGAAGTCCTATTAACGGTGCTGTTTGATTCCAGGGGCTTCTGTGCCTCCTCCATCTCATACTCTGCCCAGGTCTCTGTGTTCACTGTTCTTCGGGAAAGCCACGGCGCCCGTGACAGGGCCACCCAGATGCCTCCCGAAGGTGTTCCTTCAGACTGCCTTGCTGCTTGTTGTGGACGGTCCCGGGGACTCTCTCCCCGCTACCCTTGCCTCCATGGCCGCAGGACAGCACGGCCGCACGGCTCTTCGGTGCCGACCCAAGGCCTCAGTTCCAGTCCCAGTGGAGGACTGCTTTCCAACTAAACCCCCTTTCCAGTCAGCACGTATCACTTTAATAGGATAACAGGAAGCAGCGAGCTTGTGCTTTTTTTTTTCTTGGTTTTATTTTGTGTGTTTAAGACAAAAATTTCTACAGGAAATGACAGAGCAGAGTGTGGCGTGTTACTATAGATGCCTCAGAGTGTTCACAAATAAACCTCGTTCGATTGGCACAGTGCTGCCAGAATTCCTCAGTTGTAGAGTGCCAAGGTCTTGGTCTTCACCCAGACGACAGAGATTTATTAGGCTTTATGTTTGATTTTGAAAGTGAGTGCTTGCTCTGTGGAGGTGAGATTTAAAAATCCACCCGCCCTGCCCGTGGGACATGAAGATATTGGCTCTTCTTTGGTGGCCCCTGCCGTTCTGTGTCTCTGCCGCTGCGCCCTGTTCTGCTTCCCCTTGCCGCTCTGGGTGCCCGTGCCGGGCAGTCTCTTTGTTTCTGGCGTCTTAAGCAATTACGCAGGTCTAATTCTTTAAAGTTTGGGAATAGATGTATCCTTTAAAGGTCTTCCAAAGCCTAATTTTCAGCTGCCCCACCTACTTTGGCTAAACAAGGAGGCTTGCCATGTCGTTAATGCTTCGGTGTCCTGAATGGCAGAGCTGCCTCGGTGCTGGCCGACTGGCCCCACTCCAGGACCTCACTCGTCTTTGGCAGCTCCTCACCAGTGTGTGCAGCAGGATGACACGGGTGAGACTGGCCCAGACGTTCAGACAGGCCTGCGTCCACGCTCTTCAGAGAGCCCCGCGAGCCTTCTGTGTGGGGACCGTGGAGTTCGATGTTGTGTTGGCACCACATGCTGGTGTTTCTTGATTGGTTTCTGTTTCTGTGTTGTGTTGGGGTGGAGTGCAGATGCGGCAGAGCCAGATCATTGGGCGTTTGTGGTTCTGTGTCTCCCTCAAGAGCCTCCTGGCTCCTCCACGCCCAGGTGATGCCGCAGGTTCCCAGGCCGCTGCCAGAGTCGTGGTCTGGGCCCCCGCTGGCCCCGGCTCCCACTGCTGCTCTGAGACGGGTTTCTTTGTAGTCAGCGCCTAGGAAATCGTAGCCGTCCTTCCAAACATGCCTCTCCAGAGCCTGCCTCTTCCATCGAGCCTTGTCTGATCTCTTTCCCATAGCCTCAGCCAGCCTGAAACACTCACCTCTGCTCAATTCCCATGGCACACACATAGCGGTTCCTCCGCAGCACTTCCTTCGGGCCACCTTGTCACTGCCGGGCATGGACAATCTGCCCTGACAGACCGTTGGCCCCGAAGGGACTCCCACCACTTACTGTGGTGTTTCAGACACAATCATCCTTTGCCTCGGAGGTGGCGAGTGGGCGAATGCATGTTGAATCACAAGTGTCTTGAATATGTACCATTTCCCAAAGAGCTATTTTCACACACTGGTGTTTCATTTGATGGGAGACACAGCATCTTTGAGGTCCCTCTGCTTAGGCAGATTGTCAGTCCTGCTGGCTCAGAGATCTTGCAGCTTAGTCCCCACCACTGGCTGTTTTGTCCAAAACAGTTATTAGCAGGCAGAAATGGTAGGTGACTGCCACAGAAATTTAAGCTCCAGCAAAGTATGCCATAAAATTTGAGTCATTCTTATTTTTAAATTCTAAATGAAACCAAATCTTTGGGAATTTGCTGGCTTTAAAGTTAATGTTACATTTAAACCAAGACCACCAAGTAGTTTCTGAAATTATTAAGCTAGAACCTCAAAAGTGTTTTTCTGAACTGAACCAGACCAGAGTGGACGAGCGGGCAAGGCCGTGTGCGGCCCCAGGCCCTGGAGGGCCCCTCTCCAGGCCTTCACTCCGTGCTTCCCACTCGATCACGGCCCTTCAGCCTCTCCAAGTGTCTCACACGGAGTCTCTCCCGGCCGTGTTTTTAATTGGCCTGCTATTTCCCCCAGGGTGGAGCGTCTTCACTGTGCTAACAGCGCCGGTCAGATTCTTGGCAGTCTGAAGTGGCTCCATAAAGCACTTTGTGAGAGACTAAAGCTTTTGTGCACTGTGGCTTCCCTGGCAGGTGATAGGGCATGAAAGGGTCTGGCCCCCGAAACACTTCGTCGCGTGGGTCTCCAGGGAGCTGCTGGGTTTGGAAGTCTGCTCCCCGCCTGCGCGGCCAGCCCTGGCCGGCCAGATCTTCACCGACGCCCGTCTCCCCAAAGGGAAGACAGGGTATGCTGATGGTGACTTCCCAGGTCAGAAACCCTCAGGCCTTTGGGTTGTCATAAAGCCCATCCAAGGGACTTCGAACCATCTGTCCTAGGAAAATAGTCCGTTGCTCGTGATAATTTGGTGTTATTTTTCTCCCCTAGTTAAAATGTGCACAGTATTGGCCACAAAAAGAAGAAAAAGAAATGGTTTTCGAAGACACAAATTTGAAATTAACGCTGATCTCTGAAGATATTAAGTCATATTATACAGTACGACAGCTGGAGTTGGAGAACCTCACGGTGAGTGCGGCGTGCGCCGCAGCACTTCCGGCAGCTACCAGTTGAGGCGTCTTTGCCTTTGGGTGGTATTACCTAGGCCAGTTTGTGTGGATTTTGGGTACCCTGAGCAAGATGTGGCTTTGGCGCGTGGTGAGCAGAGCTTGCCTGCTTCCTCGCCCAGTGAGCGGGGGTGCCTCAGGCATGTGGTAGGGGGTCGTAGACACCTCCTTTCCCACGGGAACACGTCTCTCTCTCTCTCTCTCTCTCTCTCTCTCTCTCTCTCTCTCTCTCTCTCTCTCTCTCAACTTTAACACTAGGGGGCGCTGGCTCCTGGGAGAAAGGAGTTTCTTACCTAAAGCTTACCTATTCCTTTCTTTGCAACCACAGAGGGATTGAAAGGGTGGCCTGCGAGTTAAATCCCAGCAGAGCACACTGCCTTCTTTCCTGGTCCGCAGTCTCTTCCTTCTGAAGCGAGGGGGAAGGGGCCCTTCCGGGGCTGAGCCCAGTTTCATAGCCCGTGTAAGTTTTCTAGGTGAGGTCTTGGCTGTATTTGTTGTGGAAAGAATCGCTAACACCAGCTGCTGGCTGTTATTGAAAGATGGTGCTGGGACATGGCAAGGCACGTGCTCAGGGGCAGCGCCACCACAGGCCCTGCCCCCGAGGGTTCGGGATTCCTCACCTGGGCCACCACTCTGAGGAGCCCATAGCTCAGGGCAGCTCCTGGGGACCCCTCAGTCATGGTGGTCAGCCAGACTGTCAGACTCCGGGCAGGGGCACGCGGCCCACCGTACCTGTCCCCTCTGCTGTCGGTTTGAGGAGGTGACATGTGTGAAGCGCCAGAGCAGCATCGGCCCAGCACCAGTGCCCAGGAACGGTTCGCCGTGCGGGGTGGGGGAGTCACATGGGATCACTCAAGGAGCAGCACGGAGGGCCAGTCTGAAGTAAAGTGGGGGTGGCAACCGCATGGATTGGGTTTGCGGGATGGGGAGGAAGAGGAAGGGTCTGCTCTGGAGTCACGTTCGCAGCTGAGGTGCTTTACGGTCTCTGCGACCCCTGCTGTTGAACGGATCGCGGCAGTCAGATCTGGAGCTTAGCGCGGGTCACTGCGACGCAGAGAGCAGTTTAAAATCCTGTGGCTTATCTGGGTGCTGTCCCTCTCCTCCCCTTCCAGTAATGCCAGCCATGAGCCCTGCCATAGCCTGCCGTAGATTTATGGAGAGGTTCAAGGGAGGATTTTCAGGAATAGTGTTGGCAGCAGGTTGGAATGTGCCTGGAGGATTATGTAGGAGACTTTTTAGTGCTTTTTAGCGTTTGCAGGCCTGACATACTAAGAGTGACTTCTGGTAAACTTTTGAGAATACTTCCCCTGCTCATTGAGGGAGATGGAATTCGGGTGGAGCAGAGGAGGCTTGTGCTGTCGGTGCAGACAAGGCTTGCTCAGAGGCCTTGCTGTTCTCGGAGGATCCGTTTGCACAGGTCCAGAATGGATTTCTCGGGAAGAGGCAGGCCTGTGTGAGGCAGGGGGTGAATAAGAGGTAATCCCCACTGTCTTCAGGATTAAAAGAAAGAACTCACTTTTGACGTGTTTTCTTCTCACTCAGTTTTTAAAATATACCTTTAAGTGTTTTTTTCCCCCTGAAAAATAGAAGAGGCTTTTCTCTGTTAAGGCATTAAGGTATTAGGAGATCGTTTTCCAGGGAGGAAAGAGTGGAATTGCTTAGTATGATTCTGTAGAGGACCCTGATGTCATAGGCACATTTCTCCCGGTTCTGTAGAAAGGTACCAGTGTGTGTAGTAGCTGGTGCAGCGGTAAATGTAGGTGGAGTGCTCTGATTTTAGGTCATTGAGGTTTATTGTGGTCTTTTTGCACGTTTTCATCACACAAGGGTCAGGGAAAGTTGTTATAACTAAGCCGTAAGTGCTGGGAGGGCGAGGGTGGTGTCTTTACGTCATGTGCCTGGCATGGTGGCCGGCACAAGGTGGACACATTGTGGACATTTGCCAAACAAAGGAAGATGGTGTTGGTAAGCGGGTCTCTGGCCCGAAGCCTTTCTCCATCAGCTGCTCTCCAGGTGACTGAGGTACTGCCATGGCCCTTGGCATCACTCAGTAGGAGACCCTCATGGCTGGTGAGGTTCCTTTAACCCTTCCTGTGCCAGCTTCAGCAAGGCCTTGCTTGCCTCGTGCCTGGTTCCCGTTTACTCTGTGCCTGTAGCCTAGTGAAGCTCTTGAGCGCTCTCTCCCCACTGAGAACTGCATTTTGACCGTTGTTCCTGGGGCCCAGGTGCCCACTCTGGGGGTGGAGTCTCTCAGGCTCAGAGGAAGGAGCCGAGCTGGGGGCGGCACCAGAGGCCATTCTTCTTCAGGGAGCAGGCTGGGGCGGCGGGCAAACACTGGGACACAGGCCAAGGTGCCCCTTTCAAAAGCTACTGCAACAGGCTCTGAACATGGGCCCTGGAGTCAAGCAGACCTAGACTGAAAGTCCTGCTCCGCCTCTTCACGGAGGGCGGCCCAAGCCTCAGGCTCCTAATCCAGAAAAGGGGGTGACCGGCGTATGGCCCAGAAGGGTCGGTGTGAGAGCTCAGTGAACTGACCGCTTGGTTACTTTTTCCTCTAAAATGACAACCGTCTTAGACGTCCAGATAGTCTCGTTCGTAAGGCTCCAAGTTACCCAGGCTGCTGCCACGTCCACGCAGTGTGCGATTCCACTCTTCCATGTGAAACCCTGAGCTGCTCTATGGCGTGGTTGTCGTGGGTGGCAGTGCAGCGTCACTGGGGTGGAGAGGAACCAGTTGAAACCGTGAGGACAACAAAGGTGGGAGGGGCCCTAGAGAAAAGGGGCGGGCAAGACTGTCCATCCTGAAGGAAACGGAGTAGGAGCGGGAGCGGAGGCGGTCCAGCGTGAGCGCACGGCCTGTGGGAGAAAAATCTGAGAGTAAAGCTGTTCCTGCAGGGACTGGGTGGAAAGCCACTGCGTGCTTGCTTGGAATCTGTGATTTCTGTACAGATCGTTCTCTTGGAAGCGTCACGAGTACTTTTCTCTTTCAGACTAAAGAAACTCGAGAGATCCTCCATTTCCACTATACCACATGGCCTGACTTCGGAGTCCCCGAATCGCCAGCCTCATTCCTGAACTTTCTTTTCAAAGTCCGCGAGTCGGGGTCGCTCAGCGCAGAGCACGGCCCTGTCGTGGTGCACTGCAGCGCCGGCATCGGCAGGTCGGGGACCTTCTGCCTCGCCGACACCTGTCTCTTGCTGGTGAGGGCCGCAGACCCGGGGGAGAGCAGGGGCCACACGTGAGCCTCCGCTCTGGCCTGGCCACAGCGACTCTGGGCTTGTCTCGCAGTAAATGACCTTCGCTCTTCCCTTTCCGCAGCTTCCCTTCCATAAAAATAGCTTTACCCCAAATAACTTTGTTAGGGGGGATGTTCTTAATTTTAAAGTGAAATCCAGAGAGATCCCAAAAGTCCCCGTCTTCCCTTCTTTCCCGTGTGCTCACGTGGTCCCAGTTTTGCTGCAGGGTCTCGCGTTTTCCAGGATTCTGCCGTCCCCGCCGCGGTTGTTTCCTGAGCGGGCACTGGCCAGTCGGGGCTGGCTCAGTTGTGTCTCCTCTCTGGTTTCAGATGGACAAAAGGAGAGACCCTTCTTCTGTTGATATCAAGAAGGTCCTGTTAGAAATGAGGAAGTTTCGGATGGGACTGATCCAGACAGCAGACCAGCTCCGTTTCTCCTACCTGGCTGTGATCGAAGGTGCCAAGTACATCATGGGAGACTCCTCGGTGCAGGTCAGCAATGCGCGTGCTCCCGGCGGGTGTGCTGGGTTCCGGTCTCTGTCCCTGAAGGAGGGACCTCGCTGTCAGCTGTAAAGATTCAAACGCTGTCACGTGCCAGAGCGAGCAGCTGTGCTTATGTCTAAGTAGTTAGAAAGTTGCGGCAGTTTTCACCGGGCTCTAGTGTCTGCCTTTGAAGAGCTCACATGGAGAACATCGATGGGGAGAACAGAGTTTATTTTTAAGACTCCATCTTCCAGTGTGTGTCTGGGGGCCCAGGAAGCAGAGAGAGGGCACCTGCTCCCTGAAAGGGACCGGGTTTCCTGATGGAGCTCTCAGGCGCAGACGCTGATGGGCCTCCTCTTGCCACTTTCTCCAGGAGCAGTGGAAGGAGCTCTCCCACGAGGACCTGGAGCCCCCACCCGAGCACGTCCCCCCACCTCCCCGGCCACCCAAACGCATCCTGGAGCCGCACAATGGGAAGTGCAAGGAGTTCTTCCCAAACCACCAGTGGGTAAAGGATGAGTCCGAGGATGATAAAGAAGATGGCCCAATCAAGGAAGAAACCAGAACCCCCTTAAGTGTCCCCTGCAGCCTGGAAAGGTAATGTGAGAGGGTCCTGGCTTGCTGCAGGTGAGGAGAAATGGGCTTCTGTTCAGAAGCAGGTGTTGGTATTGAAGCCCCATGGGTGCAGCCTTCTGCCAGTTAGCACACAGAGCTCTTGTGTCCAGAGGAATGGGGCCCCTGGACCATCTGGCTGCTCCCCTGGCTGGCCAGGCCCAGGTACTGAGTCACAGGTTTGCCCTGGGAAGTGCCCGACTTCAGTGGGTGTCTAGCACCACCTTGTGGTGCTCACTGGAATCAGGAGTTCAGCCTGCTGGGAGTCTTCCTGCCCAGTGATGACAGTGCCCTCCACCAGGCTTCCTCTGCCTGTCCTGAAATGGGATGTCCAGGCTGCACCGTGTACCTTCAGCCCCCAAAATGGTCCTTTGGGAATTTAACCTTTTGTGTAGTCTTGACCAAGTAGATTGCTGTTTTGCTTTCCTAGAGTGTAACCAAGGTTTTCAAGAATGTATTGATGCACATGAAATTCTGAGATAACTAGAATATAGCTTCTGGTGTCTGCTCCAGCCCCTGTTGTTGGGAAGGGGGAGTAAGTTGCAGTGGGGGCCTGTGGCCAGGAACGTGATGGAGGTACACGCTGAGGTGGTCAGCCTTACAGAAGAGACACTCAGTCTCCTCTGGGTGGTCCCCTCTGCAGGGGGTGGCACTGCGTGGAAGCTTGAAGAGTGACTGGGAGTTAGCTCCAGCCTGAGACTGGAGGCATGCCCGTGGTACCTGCTTTTTGGAGGGCAGTTTGAAACGAGTGCATATTTGGACTGTGTACATGTGTCTGGAAAATGAGCCTGCGGCACTTCTCAGACAGGTGCGTGGAGAGACGTGTGGAGGAGGTGCTGACTGTAGCATCACTGGTAGTGGTGGGGAATTGGAGATGAGTCAGGCACATGCCAGGGGATTAGGTAAACCCTGCTTCCCCTCATGTTGGCATGCTCCGCAGCTGTTAAAACAGTGGGGCCTGGCTGCATGGCTGTGGCTGGCCATTCGAGTGGCAGTATGTGAGAAAGCAAGTTGCCCTGTTTCCCGAGCCAGGTCCTCTGGTTAAATTGATCGTTAGCCTCTTACCCAAGCACCTTGCTAAATGCTGATCGCCAGGCCCCAGTTCTGATTCATGAACCTGAGTCCACAGGGTCTTTTGTGCAACTAGTCCTTGTCACAGCAACAACAGATCTGGGTCCAGAGAGAAACTTGTCCAGTGGGGCCCCCAGAGCAGGTGCCACATGATGTGCTAGCAGCAGCTCATCACCTGTCCCTCGGTGACACTGCCCAGCCTGCCAGGGCCTCTGGTGACATTCTTGGGGTGGCCTGGGCGCTCCATCGCAGGCTCACAGGGGGCCAAGGCTGAGAGACACCGACTGCAAACAGCTTATGTCTCATCCACGTCGTGTGTTCTGTTTTCTTTATTCGGGAAGACTTGTGGTGAGAGCAGTGCCTTTCACACCACATGTGAAGGCAGTGTATAAGGAGGTGTGTATGTGGGAAGCTAGAAACCACAGAGCTCCGGGGAAAAATGGAGTTGTACCAGGAGTATGAGCGCTGCTGGGCACCAGTTGGAGCCCACGTGCCCACAGTCCCCAGCGCAGCAGCCAGAGCCTGGCAGGGCAGGTGCTGAAACCCAGGTGCTTCCGGAGGCCTCCTCCTGTCTCGGGGCCAGTGCTGCCTCGGGTGGCTGTGCCAGGTTGGCCTCACGTGGGCCCGCGCGTACCTCTGCTGGCTCTCCTGAGACAGCCCTGGGGTGAGGGCACTGCGCATTGTCCCCCCACTGTCACTGCTGCCCGCCCCCGGGAAGGCGGCCTGCTGACTGCATCCGGAGTGCCTGGGAAATGTCCTCAGGCAGAATGGGAGCAGTGCTGGGGATCCAGGCCAGGGCGGGGCGGGCACGTGTGGTGTCTTCCCATCAGCATGACACAGGCCCTATGGGTTGGCATCTGTCGGGGTTCCCGGGGAGGGTGTGAGAGCAGGTGGGCCCCCCATCACCCTTCCTGATCTGAAGGGGAACAGCGCACAGCAGACCGCGGGGCAAAGTCAGCACCTGTCACTACAGTGGTAGCTGTAGTTCTCCTCAGGCCCATACCCTCCCACCGTCACTAAGGAGTCCACAGGTCTCCAGACCCCTGCCCTGGCTGTGAGGGTCACCTGGATCCTTGGGGGAGGCAGTGACAAGTGGGTGTCTGATCAGTGTCAGCATCGCTAACCTGTGCATGTGCCTCACTTCTTCCCGGGAGTCCCCTCATTATAGCGTCTTTGCCGCTGTCATCCTCAGAGCGAGTAACCCATCTCTGCCCCTCCCACTCCTCAGCACGAGCCAAGACACTGAAGTCAGAAGGCGGGCCACCGGGGCAGGTCCTACGCAGGGGGAGCCGTCGCCACCTACGGAGGAGCAGGACCAGGCGCTGACTCACTGGAAGCCCTTCCTGGTGAACATGTGCATGGCCACGGTCCTCACGGCCGGCGCGTACCTCTGCTACCGGGTGTGTTTCCACTGACGGCCTGCCGGCAGGACCGCGAGCACGGGGAGCACTGGCCGGCAGCCCGGCCTCGGCGCCCGGTGCTGTGGGGGTCTGAGCCAGTCTCGGAAGACACGGATCGAGGCGTGGAGTCTGGAACTGTGAAGGGCTAGCGAGAGACAGCTGAGGCTGGATGCGCTGGGGTGCAGAGGAGCCCCGTGGTCCCAGGAACACAAGCATCTGATCTCAGGGCCTTACCCTGTTCAGGAGTAAGGGGAGAAAACGCCAAATACATCTCTCTCCCTCTCTCTCTCTCTCTCTCTTGTTTTTTTTTTTTGTTTGTTCGTTTGTTTGTTTTTGAAAAAAGTACAATTACAACACATTGTTGTTTTTAACCTTTATAAAAAGAAGCTTTTTGTTATTTCTGGGAAACAAAAGAAAAGACTAGGCATTTGTGAAACTTTCCTACACCCTTAGGTGGTGTAATCCGATACACAGTTTCTATTTGATTTCCCAGGGTAGGACTCCCCCACTTGGAGGAACGTGGAGTCCTCTGCAGAGGAGGGTGTGAGGGTTTAGGGTCGCTCAGTCCCTTCCTCTGCTGTGCATATACTGAGCTTGGGAAGTTCCTGCCAGCTTTCCCATCTTTAGAAGAAAGGACAGCAAAAGGCCATCTCTGGAGAATAAAACCTGGCTGTGCTTTGCTCAGGGTGTCCCCACTGGTTTCCCGTCGTCCACTTCTGCATCGGTCCCTTCTTCCTGCCGCCTCTTGCTCTGTCCTGCCCTCAGCAGCCATCCTCCCAAGCGGGGTTCCTCGAGGCCCCTGCCTCAGGGACAGAGGTCACCCTCCTCACCTGCCGCTGAGGTCCAGAAGGAGTGGTTTCTGTGTCATTTGGGGTAGAAATGCTGTTTTCGGTAGAAATCTGCACCCAAGAGGGGTGTCGCTGTTAAAATAAGGGGAAGGGACCCAGACAGCTTCAAAACTGCATTCATGGAAGTCACCTCCCAAGACTTTCTCGTTTTAAAATTTTACCTCTTTTCGAGCAGCCATCTCTGAGTGCATCAGATGGTTGAACAACATGCAGTTTTTTCCTTAGGGGTGATTTTTGGAAGGGGTGGGGGCTGTTAAAAAAATTGAAGCCCCTTTCACTGGAGTGTCTAGGGATGGGTCTCGGAGAGGCTGGGTCAGTGCCAGGCCTGCAGCTCTGCCGGCTGGGTCCAGGCTCGACTGGAAGTGTCTGCTTTCATTCCAGTTTCTGTCCAGCAACAACACATAACCTGGCCCTCTCTGCCCCACTGCCAGCCCCCACTCACGGCGCCCACCCCTGACTAGCAGGCAGGCCAGGGTCGGTGAGGGCTGGCGCATGGCACAGCCAACCACGACCAAGATGGGCCTTTGCTCCGCACGAAAACTACGCTCCCTGGCTGTTGGTCTTCCTCCTTTTTCTTTTACTTGTTCCCCCTCCCTCCTTAAAGTGCCAGACCCACAACCCATGTTCTGAGGAGAGCAAAAGAGAGCGCCATGCTGGCGGCACAGAGGAGAGGCGGCCTGTGCGAGCCCCGGGCGGGCTGCACGGAGCACCCCCAGTGGGCTCCGCAGGGGCTGTGGGTCAGGGGCCTCTCCACTCCATATTTATTTATTTTTTTATTTTCCCCCCAGAGGTGTCCTTAGTGCACTAGCATTTTCTTAAACCAGTAATGTATTAAAGTTTTTTGATGTCAGCCTTGCATCAAAGGCTTTCTCAAAAAATACAATAATAAACCCTCAGGTAGTGCTGGGAATGTAGGACCTTGCAGTGAGCCTGCCGCATCAGACCAGTGCCAGGAAGGTGGACGGCTGTGAGCAGTGGCTGTTTGGTGGCACTGCGGGTAACGTGAAAGGAGGTTTGGCCAGCGTTTAGAAAGCAATGGGATAATATATAACGAACACTTGGATATTCACCATACATGACGGGAGATGACTCTGTCTGGTTATCCCCCCCCCCCAGTTTTATCTGCTAGACCCTTATCCTCCGCCCCACTTTCCCCGTGTGTACTAGAATGCATGTTCGGTCTTCTTGTGTCCTGATCAGTGCCATGTGCTAGGCGTGCTCAGATCCCTGCTTACTGAGGTGCCCTCGAGTATAAGTCCAGTCCGTCCTTGCGTGACCAGACCGCTGCGTGGCTGTGGCTCCTACGACCAGCGCCGAACTGCTTGCTGTTCAGCACCGGAGGGATGCTTTCCAGTAATAGATATTTGCCTAATTCCTGGCACGACACTCTGGTGACCTCCTGGTGAGGCCCAGCCTGTCCTGGTCCAGCTGGGTCCCACTGTAACTCAGACATTCCAAGGGGACGGGAAGCCAGAGTCACACCTCACGCTCTGGACATTTAGACAAGCAGGGTCCCCTGCTCACACACCTTTGGAATCAGCCTCCACCATCCCAAGTTCACACTCTTCTCGAGACGACCATAATTTGGAACTGAGGCAACTGTTGGAAACCATACTTCTTGAAGCATCCTGGATGTGATGGTCCCTTGGAGCCAGCCCGCAGCTGTCTCAGCGGGGAGGGCCTTGCTGACCGAGGCGTGTCTGCCCCTGCCCTGGAGCCCTGGGGACCAATGGTGCTCACGACTCTTCCTGTGAGGGGGACCTACAACCTCCACATTAAGTGGCTTTTTAACAAAAAACAAGGCAGCTGTCGCTCATGAGCTGCCCTTCTGCCAGCATTTTCACATTTTGCCTTTCATGTGTGAGACGCCTGCGTGGCGAGATTCCAGGGAGGGAGCACTCGAGGTGGGGCCCCGAGGAGCCCTGGCGAGGTGTGGGTACGGCTGAGGCGCCAGGCTGTGAGCATTTTTGAGTTGGGCTTGTCTGTCTGTTCCTGAAGTCCTGTACGTGTATGTAGTAGTTCGGGTGTGTATATACAGTAGCGTTCCAAAGTGGATATACTGGTTCACCCTCCTGCCCTTGGGAAGCAGATGGCTCTCCACCTCGTTCCACGTGTGTTAGAGAAGTAGCAAGCTGCCATGCTGTATGCCTTAAGCCAATATTTACTCAGCGGGTCATTATTTTTTACAATGGCCATGGAATAAAACATTTTTACAAAAATAAAAACCAACAAAAAAGCAAGGTGTTTCGGTATGATGCCTTTTCCAGTGTGTGTATTCGTGCCTGCATGACGGGGTGGGGGGGGTGTGTGTCTCAGGGTCTTCTGTGACCTCGCAGAACTGTCGAACTGCAGTGTTCCAACTTGCCATATAAATGATGGGTTTGCATTTTAGTTGCAACAATAAAAATTTTTTTTCTAAAGAACGTGGATCGGCGTGCTTCCCATTTCTTTGCTTAACAGGCCTAAACCAGGATGTGCAACGCACACTCCTTTCCACCCCTGATGAGCGGTGGGTGTTGCCGAGCGAGGGGGTGCGCTTCCACATCTGAGAGCCACAGGGGCCTCCTGGAGCCATGGGTGCCTGCGGGCTAGGGGTGCCTCCCCTGGCGGGGGCTCCCCAGACACATCAGGCTGCAGCCCACTGCCTCCAGCACCAGAACCCACCTTCGGGATGAACAGGCCCTGGGGGCACTTCGCAGACTCACACGTATTTGAAGAGCTGTTCAGACCTCAAGGGTGCGCGCCTTAGCCCCGTGCCCATGAGACACAGCAGCTGTCCCTGCATCTCGGTGCCTCCAGGCCGTCCCATCCGCTGTCAGATTCATGTAGAAATAACAAAATGCGAAAGTCATGTAGTCTTTCTTTCTTTCTTGCACAAAACTATGGGTAAGTCTCCCTTAAGGTGGTTTTTTTGGCTTCTGGTTTTGAAATAATTTCAGGCCTGTGAAATGTTGCAAAGAGATTCCCTTACATCCTTCAAGGTTTTCCAGCTGCCGCTGAGAAAACCGTGCTTTGGCCCCTGGCAGGCTCCATGGGGCTGGGGACAAACACGGCCGCACTCCTGTGACCACACAACACCCACCGAGGGCTGGGGGCCGGCTGCAGTCGTCAACGCCCACTGTCATGTCAGTCTTCATTCCACGCACAAAAAAACAGCGTCTGAGCTTTTTTGAAGAGGTGCCTGCCTGTGTGGGAACAGTAACTGCACATGTGACTGGAGCAGAAATCGGATGGGCCGAGGCCTCCACGGTGTCTGACAGGAGAGGGCGTGTGTAGTGTCCCCCGGGGTGCAGCGCCCCCTCACACCTGCTCCTGTGGGACAACTGCCCCGCAGGGGTGTGCTGGCCAGGGCACCCTTAGGGTCATAGGGGCGGCCGTTCCCCCCAGCAGGGTGTTTGGGGAAACAGCCACTACTTACTTTTTTCAGGTGGAGTGAAACACTGATGAAAATTGTTGTTTTTCTTTTTTAATTGAAATTCTAGAGACTTGAACATATAAACAAGGCAAATAAATACTAAGTTGAAAAGCACAAGATATATACAGGACGTGTAAATGGGAATGTTTAAGTTAGAGGCCGTTGCCTACAGGCATGTTCAAACCCCAGCCTGTGACGGTCCTGTGAACACAGAAACAGCTCAGGACACCCTCGGGTCTTTTAACAGACTTAAATAGGACACTAATTTTCTTTCTTTAAAGTAACGTGTTCAGTGAAATCTTCACACCAAGTTCTGAAGCGATTTACATAACAGGTCCTAAGCTGACTTGCTTCAAAAGTTGAGTTTCGGGGTTCGTGAGGTCAAACAGACACCCTTCCTGACATGACACGAGTCCCTTCCGCTGTCGAACGAGGTGACAATGAGGTCCGTGGGCGGCAGGCTGCCACCAGGCTTGGCCGTAGCTCGGGTTGAGAGTTGAATCATGGAAGGCCTGGCTGTGTGTGCCTTCCCACCGTCCCCAGGTCCCCTAGGTGACAGCTGCGGCCATGGAAATGACACCTTACATCACTCTTCCCTTAGCGAGCTCACAGCCCCGCTGGCCTCCCCAGCCCCAGTCCTCATTGAGCCACAAGAGCTGAGCCAGCTGACACGCAAGGAGACAAGTTCACGTTCACCTTGGAGCCTTTCTTTCCTGGCCTCCACCTGCCGGGCCCTGGCTCCTTCGTAGTGTGGCTGGCGCCGCATCCTGGGGGAGGCGGGTTCGCAAAGCCAAAAGCCAGCGGCTTAGTGGAAGCAGGTCAGCCTTCGACAGCAGCGCCCCCTCTGTTGTGCTCGGACACCAAAGCCCCACTTGCACCCTGGGGCCTTGCAACCGACTCAGAGTGGCTCTGGACAGCCTGCCCTGCAGGGGCGCACACCGAGTGCCCCCGCCCGTCCACAGCCCAGCCCCTGTGTGGAGACAGCAGCGGCAGAAACGAAGGCGCCAGGTTTGGGTTCACCGGCCGAGGCTCTTTAAAATACGGTGATTTCCACATCCGCCTCCTGGCCAAAGGCTGCTTCCCTTTGTTCTGAGTAAAGTCTGTCCATCTTCTCAAAAGCGAAGCGTCCTTTCTCACCTGCAACATGAAGGGGGTTTGTCACAGGATTGTCCCCTGTCTCGGTGTGCCCTGCTCTGCTAGGCCAAGATGGCCTCAGCAGTTACTGACCCCTGGGTGTCCAGTGCTGCTGAATGGGGCAGGGGCGTCTGGGGCACTCCTGACCGGCTGACTCGTGCCTCGCCCTGTGTCTAAGATGGAGCCACTTCCCTTGCATCTGCTTCCATTCTCGAGAAACATGAAGGAAATAAAGTGTTTTTTGCCACCTGAACCATGAAGAAAACCTGCCTCGGCCGCATGCAGTTCAACGGATTGCTCACTGCCCATCCCGTGTGCTAACTCGTGTCTTTTGAGAGCTGGCCGTGGCAGCTCTAACACACCCTCGCTGAGGACCCAGGACCCCCACTGCACTGCACAAGATGTTCGAGGCTGGACCTCACCGAATGACAGCGTGGCTTCCCGGGCTGCTGCTCGCACGGCCTCCAGGTCAGACTGGCACAGGCCAGCGATCTGCTCAATGCTCTCGATTCCCTGCTTGTGGAGAGAGGATCCATTAGGGGCACTTTGAGTAGCAGGTAGAATCCACGTGGATAAGCCCTGCAGGACCAGCCTAGCATGGTCTCTGGGGCCCGAGCCCCTTTTCTGAGGGCTGCTGGGTTGCTTATGTTGCCTCAGGTTCATCAGAAGCCCCACTGCAAATGTCTCATCTTTGCAGTCTGGACGCCCGCCAGTGAGCGGGCCCTAGCAATGATGTACAGACCAGTGAAAGGCCCACCTTGAAATGAAAAGACCTGCTTCCTCCTCCCTGCTTTCCCAACCCAACCCCACTCCAGGTCAGACTTGGAGAGGAGCAGGTGGGCCCCAGTTCAGGCACCCCGACCCCCAGGCTCCTCTGCAGGGCCAAGGACCAGGGTGCACTTCAGCGCCCTCTACTGGACACCCCGATCCTCTTACTGGTTATTTGATGGTAACCAAAGGGCCTAGACTTTCCTGTTGGGTCATTCCAGAATGAATGGGGTGAGTTTAATCCGTGCGGGACTACTTCTCATCTAGTAAATTGGCAATTCTTTTTTAAAATGAGAGTTCTGAGTGCAAGGAAGTTAAAGCTTTATGCACAAAAAATGTCCAGAATGACATTGTTTATAATGAAAATGATGAACCTCCGTTTTTTACTGGAAGAGAGTAGGGGAGCAGGTTAAGTTAAGGTACACCTGTGGTGGACCCTTCATAAAGAATTCCAAAGTACTGCCAGTCTAGCACAAGGGCTCTTTCTTACTTGTTCACCGGTTTGAAAGAACATTAAGTTTTGTTGATGTCAAACTCTCGGTTTTCAGTGCTCTCACACACCCGTGAACAAGAAATATACCAGAATGCGAGTCGTTTCCTCTGCGTGTCAGGACGACATGTGAATAATTCACATTTCTGTGTTTTTACTACTCTTTCTTTTCCTACAATGAGCTTTTGGCTTTTTTTTTAATTGTGGATATTAAAGTACATAATCCAAGGGTTCTGAACTGAGTCCCTGGGGCCCCCCCGCTCGTTCACGGAGCGCCAGAGCGGACGCTTTCTGCGGAGAGGCCGCCGCCGACGGAGCCTCTGCTGGCGGGGCTGGCGGCTGCTCTCTACAGCCAGCTCTTCAAGCTCCTGCTCTGGTCTCGGTGGAAATGACTTGGAAATGAACTGACTTTAACAGTTACACAGCAGGCTTCTCCATTGCCGGCGAAGACAGGCCGAACTCACCCTGAGATGTTTCAGCGCCACGCACGCAGCTTGCTGGAGTTTTGCGTCATCCTCAGTCAGGGCGTTGGTGTAGAAGAGCAGGGCCTGGGAAATAAGGCTGCTGTGAACGAAGTGGGGGTGCCAAGGGCAGAGTCCACAGCGCTCACAGCTGACCCTGCAACTGCTGGCAGTAGGTCAGGCCCTTCTGACCTTTTTCTAAATAAAATCAGGCCACAACCCGTTCACCTCTGGGCCAAGGGCACAGTCCTGAGATCTGTACTTCTCTGGAAGCACTGGTTTGGGGGCTGCTGGTAATCGAGTGAAAAGCGCTATTTGTGTAATGCTGTTTACGAACTGCATTCTGAAACTGCTCTCTAGACAAAATGCTGAATCAGATGCGCAGTCCAAAGTCCAGCCAGGACAAGAACTGAACATAGAGACGGAGCCGTCCTTGTCTGCTGCCCCTCGGGCCAGAAGGAAAAGCATCTTTCTTCCCTTCATCACCCTCTTCCAATCACAGCTCCGCCCCCACCCCCATCACCAGGGCCAAGTCCCTTCCCTGGAAGATAAGCTGGCACTTGCTTCACAAAGCCGTGAGCACGTGGGCATGTGTCTGGCCCTCAGGGAGCCCAAGAGACTGTTAGTAAGGCCCTAGTATTGTTTCTTCTCCCACCTCAGGGTCTGGGACCTTGAATCTAAAATAGCCACGGGTCCAGGAACCTAAAAGGCAGAGGAGTCCAATTTCTTTGTTTTCAAATGCACTGAACACAGCCAACCAGCCACAGACATTCGCTGCAAGTAGATGAGGATGGAATTCTAGGAAAGACGTCTGCACGCGAGTGACATCTCAGAGACCTGATAGATAGCGTAGCGTCAGGACCCCCGAGGCAAGTGCAGCGAGTGTTGTGGCGTGCAGTTCTGTGGGCTCCTCGGGTGGTGGCCCGGAGCTGCACCCAGGTCCCTCCCCGGGGCTGGGGCTGCCAACGGTGATGGCATAAGGAGAGCTGTGTCCGTGTTTGGAACACCCCTAAATCCAAACACCTCTCAGTGAACGCAACCCAGTCTCTCCCACTCGTATCTTTCCCAGAGAGAAAGCCTCCCTCCGTCCCTCCGCTTCCCCACACCTGTGGCCCACCCCCGCCTCATACTGTACCTTCTCCCGAAAGCTCTTGTTCTTGGCCGCACCAGCCAGGGCAGCGCTGGCCGCCCTGCACGCCCGCGGAGTCCCATCCAGCTGGAGCAGTGCCCAGGCCCTCAGCGTCTGGGGCAGGGGCTGCAGCTGGCCCAGCCGCTTGCCCTGCAGCTTCCTGACTGTCTTGGCCTGCCCCGTGCACTGCAGCTCCTCCGCCAGCGTCACTAGAAGAGACGCAGGAAGTGGGCTCAGGGTCCCCGCTGTGTTAGGTTGGCCGCTGCCATCAGCCATGGAGAAGCAGATCCCAGAGCAAGGGCACGTGGCTGCCAAGGCCCGTCTGGACTGGCTTCAGAGGGGCCTTCTGGACTCTCTAGGAAGGCTTTCCAGCAAGGGATCAAATTCGCCCTGGAGATTAATGCAACCCCAGCCCACACTCCGAGGATGCTGGCCAGCAGAGCACCCCCTCATCTGCAACTCTGACCTCGCTCTGTGCTGGAAGCCTTCCTCCCCCAGAGCTAATCTCATCACACACATGGGCTGGAGGCACAGTCTCATGAAGTAGGGGTTCTCAGAAGAACAGCTGGAGGGGGAGGAGGCTGTAGTTCTGAGTAACTGGCTTCTGAGAGCTGGGACAGAGTTCTCCATGGATGTGGCTTTGGGGCCACCTGCCGTACCTTCCTTGGTGAGCTGGGCAAAGTGCTTCTCCAGGTCCAAGACACTCTGCCTCTGCAGGTAGCTGTGAAACTGGAACCAGGTGACAGTCTGTTCTTCGGGGAGGCCGGCTCCCGGGAGCAGCCCGCTGCAGCTGACCACCTGCTCCAGAAGCCTGCGGCACACTGGCGAGAAGACACAGGGGAGGGCCGTGAGGCGGGACGGACACTCGCCCGGGGGCGCTCCTTAGCCCCTTAGCCAATGTGGCCAGTTTAAAGGCTCTCTAAGGGCACATGGGTGGGTGTCTCATCACGCCTCCTGTCCCAAGAGAAGGAGCGTGCTCCTGGCTCAGGCGGTCTTGGGGGAGCGAGCATCCACATGGCCAGAGTCGGGTCCTGAGAATATACAGGCCGCTGAGCATCCTGGGAGGTCAGTAGAGCTGCTTACGTTCCAGAGCCACTACCTGGAGTAAGGTTGTTGCCCTTCGGCTGTTAACAGGAAATGCTGTGCACTCTGAGGGGCCGTCGGGACACCTTTATGGCTCAGACATGGGTTCTTTCTTTAACCACTTTCAGGTTCTAGTGGAAGCCACGGAGTCTGTCCCCAGAAACGAGGGCCCCCATGAATGTTCGGAGTTTCACAGACTCCTCCGTCACGCCCCAGTAAAAGGAGCTGACTTGCAGTCTCGCTGAGAATACAGATGCTCAGAGGTGATGCTGGGCTAACTCGGCCCGGAGACGCAGGACAGGGTCCCCCCGTGGAGGTGGAAGGAACTACCTATTTCCAGTTGTCCTGGGTACTTCCCCCGGACTCGGTGCAGGAACATTTTCTTGAGCTGGTCCAGGAGTGACGCGGCGGGGCAGGCCAAGACCCCGCCGGGCACGGTGCACGCCCTCCACAGCTTCAGGCAGCCCTTCCTGCGCGTGGCCTGCGGGACGACTGAGAGGCCAGGCCCGGACACCTCGCTGCAGTGGGCAGAGCGGGCACCAGGGGCCCGCAGATCCCCCCCCACCGGGACCTGAGGCCGGGGCGCCAACACGCAGTGTCCTCTTGCCCCTCTCCAGTGTGACACAGAGGACAGGCTTCAGCTCTAAGCACCTTCCCCGGGTCACCACCCACCGTCTTCATAACCTGGGGCGGCTGCTGTCACCAACCTCTCCTTATGGGCAAGGGGAGGCCCCAGGGGGGCAGAGGCAGAATTGCGGTCACAGCTACTGTTTGTTTGAGCTCGTGCTGGGGGCCTGGAGTGTGTCTTAAGGCCTCCGAAGCAGAGGCTCAGAGGGGTGACTCGCTGCCCCGAGCCCTACAGTTGACCGCAGGGCGTGTGCGGCTCACCCCGAGGCTGTGTGGCCTCCCTCCCCGCCCCCACAGCATGTCCCTGAGCCCCGTCCGGCCGAAGATACGCCTGGGCTCCAGGTAACTTTGGGCGTCAGGGAGACGGAGCCTGTCACTTCGTGCCACTCACGTGAGCAGCCCCTGGGGGCGGGCGGTGACTTACTCTCTTCGATGGACGTCGCCTTGCTGACCTTCTCGAAATCAAGCGTGGAAAGAGTCTCCAGAACCTGCTTTTGCTGCGCAGCTTCTTCCAGGAGGCACTCCTGGACCATCCCCGACAAACTGGGAGAGGCCAGTTTCTGGGAAACAGCCCGCGGTGCTCCGGGTCAGCACAGACAGCCCTCTGAGGTCCGTCGTCTTGACCGGGGCCCCCACCTGCCCCGAGCCCCTCCCTTCTGTCCCGGGGGTTGCCCCCAGCCTGTCATCTGGGGGTCTTTGCCGAAGTGGCTGGGACTGTAGGATACAGGCTGGAGCTGCCAGGGGCTGCCTTTGCCACCAGAAGGGACCAGCCTGCCTGAGAGTGAAGCCAACACACACAAGACAGCAGAGCGGAGACAGGGAGAGGCCCAGCCACGGTAACATTTGAAACCACGGATGCAGCTGGGCCTGAAGCCCACCTCTGGGCTTGTCAATGCTGAGAGCCAATGCGCTTTCCCTTTAGGTCGAGCCAGTTTGGACTGGAGTTCTGGCTTCAGCAGCTGAAGGAGTCACAGCCACTGCCTTTGATTCAGGACTTGGGCTGCATAAAAACCACATGACTCTCTACTTGGCCTGGACCTTCCACAGGGGAATCTCCTCAATCCCACCGGCTCTCAAGGTGCGGGTCTCTGGCCCCTGCACCATGCTCCCTGCCACCGTCAAGGCCAGCCCTTTGCAGGGAGAACTCCCACCCCACCCGGGCCACATGGCCAGCTGCCCCCTCCCCCTCTCCCCCTGTCTTCCCCAGGCCCGTCAACCACCTGCAGCAGAGCCTTGCAGACTTGGAGGTGGACTGTGAGCAGCGTGTCCAGCTCGGGAGTGCCAGCCGTGAGCTCCCTGGACGACTCTTCCAGTGATGGTGGTGGGGGCAGGGTCCTGTCCCTTCTGAGTGGAACGGAGAATGAGGTGACCATTCTGGTTAGAGCAGAGGGTACCCTCCTCCCTAGAGAGCTCTCTCTGACCAGGGAGGCCAAGGTCGTGGTCGAGGTGGACAGCTACGCAGAGGGGTCGGGAGCACAGCCACTGCCGTGTGTCAGTTAGGTCAAGGTCAGAGGCCCTGCTGTGTCTTCCATCCTTATTTGTCAAGATTTTTTTTAAAAGCCCATTGTGTTCAATTCCCAGACAGGGCACATGCTTGGGCTGGGGTCACTTGAGAGGCAACCACACATTGATGTTTCTCTCTCTCTTTCTCCCTCCCTTCCCCTCTCTAAAAATAAATAAATAAAACCTTAAAAAAAAAATAAAAGCCCATTGCTCAGAGTAGAAAGCCCAGGGCCAGGTTGAGCTCTTCTCGCTCTCTCTGGGCCCCGGGGACCTGCTCCATGCCACGCAGTGCTGGGGTGGGAGGGGGAGAGAGGCACAATAAACAATGAAAGGAAATGTCAGTCGGGCATTGGGGGACACAGGCCGAGGCTGCTGGGAAGCACGGAGCTCAGGCTTGTCACCTGGTCAGAGCCGGCGGGTGCACTCACCGGGGACCGTGGGGGCCCCCAAAGAGGGACAGCTCATGGGGGGCGAAGTCAGCGTTGAGGAACGCGAAGCTCTCCAGGATGCATTCCATCAGGCTCTCGGCCGAGCTGTGCTCCCGGCGGCCTCCGCGGGGCTGTGGACGGAGCGAGGCCTGAAGGCAGCCGGACCCACTCACCCTGTCTAGCACCCCCACCTTAACAGCGGCCCAGCACTCCTCAAGGACCCTCCTGAGAGGCAAGTGACAAGGCGTGGTGCAAATGCTCGAGGGAGACAGATCTGAAAAGACTCGGCTAGTCACAGACACCGTCAAGGACAGGGCACGTGACAGGAGCGAGTGAGTGGTTGTGGGGGACCCTGGAAAGCAGGAGAGTGGGGGCCCTCCCCCAGGAGGTCCGATACCGCTGCAGGCTGACCCCGGCCACTTGGAAACGTGGGGCCGGTGTCGCCAGATTGTTCAGTTTCCAAGAAAAACTGGAAAGCTGTTTTTTTGTGGGAAGCCACCCTGTTTTTAAATACTGACAACTAATTTCAAGTTATTTTAAAAACGTGGTGTGAGTCAAGCCAAACACCTCTTCATGGGGTTCAGAGGTGCCCGATTAGCCTGCGGACCCCAGGTGTGTGCTCTCCGGGGCGACACGGAAGGAGAGGAGACGGGAGGCCTCCCGAACTGAGAGGGGGCAGAGCGCTGGAGCCACGGCGCTGCCTCCGCTCAGGCCCTCCGACATCCAGAAACTCCTCAAGTCGTGGCATCCAGAAAGCCACCACTGGAGATGTCGGGCTTGTCCCTTGTGGTGGGCTCCAGGGCTGTCCCTGTCTCCAGGCCTGCCAGCCCGGCTTCGTCCCACACAAGGCAGAGCCTCAGCAGTTGCTGCCCTGTGAGCAACACTGGGCTCCGAGAAGTGGAGTCCGAAGACAGAACCGTGGGCAGCAAGAGAATAACATGGCTAGAGATGTAATAACATGGCTAGCTTCAGAGATTTCCTTTCCTAACAGGAAAAAAAAATGCATGTCTATATCTGTGCATGCACACCCAGGCGACGCTTGTCACTCGCACTGGTCTACAAAGCCGTCATGAGTGACCACCGGGTTTTGGAGTCTGGAACCACCACGGCTCCTCGGGGAAATGCAGAATCCAAGGGCCTCCGGTCACAGCCTTCCAACAGCCCGGGTTTTATGTGTGCTTCTGTCTCCAGACACCTCACTTCCTACCTGTGGTTCATTGCCTCACAATGAATTCAAGCCAGCAGCCCGTAACCCACGCCCAACCCACGTATTCTCTCCACAAGGCACATCACCGCCGCCTCGCTCTTCCGACACTAACTAGCCAGCGCGTCGGCCCTGCGCGGGGCCGTTTACAACAGCACAACCATTTAAAGAAACACACACACACAAATGTGAAAACCTAGCACTAAATAGACAGCAAAATACAGTGATGCAGTAAGAGCTGAAACAAGACACCGAGTGTCACCGTGTCCCATGAGCACGCCAGGTGACCCAGGTTTTTGGTCATCTGCACCTGATGGCATTGTGAGTGTGGATTCTGGGGTTAGAGGTAGATTTTAGGGAGTCAGTGGATTCACCAGAAAAAAAAGAACCTATGAATAATGAGTATATATTTAAATACACACACATTTGTGCACACATACGTGCGGGCATAAATTCTCTTTAAAAAGTCAAGCGAAAAACCATAGCCTGTAATCATTTTTATTCTTCTAACTTGGTTTGCCAAGAAAAGAGAAGTTCCTCCTCAAAGATGGTTAAAATTATTGCCTGATTGCGGTATTATTTTAAGACCTGTGTGTAAAGTGGGTATAATTTTTCAAATTACAGGTGATGGGCTGTGTGCATGCTGACAAATTGTTCTACATAAAAACGCTGTTAAGAAATAGAAAAAAAAATAACTACTTATAACTTTTTTCTAGAAATCTCCAGGCAGATCCTTTTTAAAGACCACAGCAGTGGTAAATAGTGAACTTTTTTTCAAGTTCCTGGATAGAAAATGAAAACCCACCTTTTTTCACCTGTGCTGATTGTAACATTGGGGGCGGGGAAGGGATAAAACGAAATGAGTTTTTGTAGGTAGGGAGCTGTTACTTCAGTGCCAGCATGTATCCTACACAAGACACATGGCTTTATACATTGATTGATGTGTAAGTGGTGCTGGTGCGACACATTTTATTTCATGTACATTTAAATTTATGCAAACCAAAGAAATAGGGTGATCTGCCCGGGCCAGCACCTCTGAGGGCCACCTGAGAAGGGCCCCTGGCGTCCCTGTCCGGAAGTTTCAGTGTGGGACGCCTTCCACGGCACCAGCTCTGACCATGAGAACACCCCAAGTGTGGGATTTTAATGCCAAGCGGCAGCCTCACCGGCTCAGGTGGGATGTGGGATGGGGCTGGGCTCTGGCCGGATGTGGTGCAAGTTATCCACTCTGAGCCCCGACGCCCTCCCAGGCTTCCTCGCAGCCTGATGAGGCCTCCCCTTATCCTCACTGCCGAGAGGGGAGACATTGCCCACCCAGGCGATGGGCCTGGGCTGGCTGCCCCCAGGGCCCACTCCCAGTCATCACACCGCTGGCAGAGCATGCGCATACCTTCAGCCGGTCCCTGAAGCTGAGGACCTGGTACTCCAGCTCCCGGAGCCTTGGCTGGGAGGGGCCCGCGCACCTCAGTAAGTCCAGCACCTCCTGCAGGGGCCTCTCGAGGCTCACCCCAGGCCCTTCCACTCCGTCCCCAGTTTCTCCTTCATCGTGGTCTTTCTGGCTGCTCAGTATCACATGGCTGTGGAGTGGGGAGCCCCGTGGCACGGTAGGGCTTTCTACTCCCAAATTCCGCCAGCCAGGCCGCTCCACGAATGAGCCTCCTGCCAGGTAGGCCATGTCTGGCAGGAGGCCCAGGGGTGGGGGGTCCTCCTGGGCCTCTTCAATGGAGGCACTGGGGCCAATGGCCAAGGGCAGGAACCCCACATCCGAGGTGGATGCCGACGTGCTGGTCTCAGTGTCTCGGGGGTCCTCGGAGCTGAAGGAGTCCATCTCAGGCAGCTCCTGACTCCGGCTGCACAGGCTAGGGCCCCGAAGGTCGCTGTCGGACAGGTAGCTGAGGATGGAGGTGGCCCTTGGACTGCCCAGCAGCAGGGCCTGCTGCGCTGGCTGCTGCAGGACAGACTGGGGAAGGGGGGTGGACACAGGACCAGCCTCACTGGCGGCCCCAGGGACCACAGCGAGGCTCCGCCCGCCACAGACACCGGCTCTGCATACCCACGTTCTCCGGATGCCTGAGGCCCACCTGGCTGGCTGACTCGGAGGTGCCCATAGCACCCTGTAACCTCTCTGCTCTGACTCATCAGCCCCAGCGGCCTCCTTGCCGTTTCTCATACCCTCCAAGTTCATTCCCACCTTCCCACCTCAGGGCCTTTGCACTGTCCGTGCTCTCTCCCCGAGAATGTTCCGTTTTATTTCCTCCCTGAGGGTGCAGCCCCCAGCCGGCCCAGAGGAGAGCCGGGCGCACAGTTTTGAATGAGTGAAGTGAATGAAGGAAGGAAGGACCTGCTCTGCGGAGCACGACACGTGCCCACTGTATACAAACAACAGCAGCTCATTACTAGATTGAGCATCTGGTGTTCACACGCCCTCTTTTGAGGGCCTTCGTCCTTTCCTGTTTACCGGTCACACCTCTAGTCCCCCCTGCCTTTCCCGTATCACTAGGTTAGCGGGCTGCTTTAGATTAAAAGGTGGAGGAAACGATGCATTTGCTCCCAGGTGGCACCAAGTGTCTCTGCAAGGATAGGGAAGATGTTGACAACAGCGCTAGGAGATCCCTGGAGGCCATAGGAAAAAGGCGTTTTACTGTGTACCAAGGTATTACCTCCTTGAAACATACTCCGCTCAAGTTTAAAACAAAAAAAATTGGAGGCCAAGTCCATGGCTGGGGGGGTAGAACCACCCAGCAGACCTTATTCTAGGCACCCAGGAGAACCAGCCAAGCCTAGCAGCACCCCCAGAGTAGAGGAGCCAGCATCAAGGAAGAAAAAGTACAGAAAAACACCCAGGATAACCCCAAACAAAGGAGGCTGAACCCGAAGTTTGCTTCACAGAGAGGTGCCAGGCTGCCCAGCCGCCCCCCACCAGCGCCAGCGTGAGTCCACAGCACCTCCGTCCCAGCGAGGCCCGCTCACCAGGTAGTACCGCTCCCGGAAGCTGGGGGTGCTCGGGGGCGTCCAGTTGTACAAGGAGCCCTTCCTGCTGCCCACAGAGAACTTGACCGTGGGGCTGGGTGACACCAAGAAGCTCTCAGTATCAAGTGGGCTGGAGGTGAGAACAGAAGGCCAGGGTCTCACTGAGGCCCGGGGAGGCCTTCAAACACGGCCAGGACCCAGGGGACTGGAGAGGAGGTGGAGGCCTGGGAGGGGCGGGGCCTTGCCTGGGGTTGCAGGCGAAGCTCGGGGACTCTAGATCCACATTCTCAGCCTTCTTGGAACCGTGTCTTAGACACCCTCTACCCTGAGGGCCCTCGGCCAGAAGGCAAGGGGCAGTGATGGCCCCCCCGACACGTGAGAGATGCCCCCTTCAGAGGTCCCTCCGAGAAGCTCAGCAGACTAGCGGGAGAGCTGTTTTCTGGGTAAACCACATCACCACCCCCTCAGATTGCTCCTCTGTCAAGGGTACGATCTTAGAAGGACCTCTGTGTCAGTCCCAGTCACAGGTAAGGCTGGGGAGCCAAGGCCTTGCCGACCCTGTCCTCGGAGCGGGTAGATCTGGGTGCCGCACCCCGCCTGGCCTTGCAGAAACCTGCTGGCCCTCAGGTGCACACTGGCCTGGTTAGAGGTGTCTGGAGCCCAGCCCCACCTCCAGGTCCTGCCTCCTGGGAGTCGAGGGCAGAAATGCCCACGAGTGGATGCTAGGGTGTGGTGTGGACACCAGGGGGGGCCAGCGAGACCCCTCACGCTGTCACTCTGGGTAGGCACCCCTCCAGGCAGGGGAATTCGGGGCTGGCCCTGGGGAGGGGCAGTGGGGTGCAGAGGGAGGCCGACCCCGACTCACTTCCACAGCACCTCCAGCTGCAGCTTGATGGTGCCCAGCTCTGTGATGTCCACCACAATGACCTGCGGCCGGGTCGTGAAGAAGTCGGTGACGTCACAGGTCACTGTGCCCACAGCCAGTGAGCTCAGGCCGCGCAGCTCGGTCACCTGGGGGGCGGGGAGTGGCAGGTGTTTTCTAGCCGAGCCTCTGGAGGCCCAGACCCCGCCACCAGGCCCCGCCCACCTTGATCTCAAAGTTCTCGTGCAGCGCGGGGATGAAGGCCTTCTCCTCCTCATCCCAGGTCTGGCTGTCGTCAGACTCGATCCGCCCCTTCAGCCTCCAGCGCTGGCGGCCCAGGCGCAGGAGCACCTGCCGGCAAGGCCCAGGAAGGGATGGGTCTGCTGCCCCAGGTGGATGCCCCCACCTCGCCACCCGCATGGGGGCCCTTTCTGCTAGCTGGGACCTGGGGACCCCCAGAGGCCTGGCCGGGACCCCTGATCCCGGAGGCTGGCCGTACCTCGTACTGGTCTCCTGGACAGAGGCGTGCGTAGCCCACCAAGCCTGGAACACAGAGGTGGGCTGATCTCTCTCTGTCTTCCTCTGCTCCAGCCCCGTGCGGTCGGGCCCTCACTGGGGAACCCCTACTCCCACCCGAGTCTGGGAACCACACTTAGAGATAAGCCGTGGTGATGCACAGTGGACAGGCCTGGGCCCTCGAGTTCAACTCGGAGAGAAGGCGGGACCTGCCCGAGGACACGTGCCCCAGGGTGGAAACCCAGGGCGGGGCCGGGACCCCTGAGTTCTGACCCATGCCCCGCCCCCAGCGGAAGTCCCAGGGCGCTCCAGAAGTCCCGGCAGCCCACCAGTCGGTCGCAGTCCACCCCCTTCAGCCCTGTTACCTTTCATCCTGACGTGGAACTCGCCCAAGTGGGCCTCCAGCGCCCCCTCCAGGAGCCACATGTCCTGCAAAGCCCCACACAGAAGGGCTCAGCACCGCCCCAGGCTGAGCCTCTGGCCCTGCCTGACGGAGGCCCACGGGCGGAGCTTCCTCGGAGCCCCAAGGCTGGTCGGCCCCCGCTCCCGCTCCCGGAGCCCCCCGACGGCGGCGGCCCACCTCTGAGCACTCCTGCAGGCTGCGGCCCAGCTCCTGCAGGCTCTCGCGGGAGGCACGGCTCGGTGGGCACCTGGAGAAGGCGCGCTGCATGTTGGAGGCGCCGTCCCGCAGGCGGCACTGGATGCAGTAGCTCTCGTAGAGTTCGTCCACCTGCGGGGGCACGGGATGGAGGAAGCTGCCCACGCCGAAAGTAGGGGCTGGGCCCAGACCCGCCCGCCATCACTCACCCTCTGGGAGAGGCCGACCCTACGCTAACGTCCCCACCCAGCCCCTGATGGTGGTCGCACCCCACACTCGTCCCAGCGCCTGGTGGCGCATGGGACATGAGCCCACAGGGGCAGGAATCTCATCTGTCTCACCCACTTCGTGTCTCCAGCAGCTGGCACGCAGTCAGTGCACAATGAAAGCTAGTGAACTAGACAAGCCGCCCCTCGGCAGCCCATCCCCTCTCCCTGCCCAATTTGTCAACAGTAAACGGGCCTGGTGGGTTTGGGACATCCTGCCGGCCCACTGGGCCGCTGGCTGAGTAAAGCAAGATCACAGAAGGATTTGCAGACTTCGGACCTTAAAGGACTTGCTGTGTAACCTCAGGCAGTCCTTGTCCCTCTCTGGGCTTCCACTCTCACATCTCTAGGATGGGTGCTTGGTCTCAAACCTCTAAGATTGAGCGTGAGGTCTTTCTGAGCTCAGCCCCTGCAGTTCCTGCTCCCTTGACTTCCTCCAGCCACTCAGCACCCAGAGAGCCCTCCCCCTGCTCAGAGGGGGCCCGCTGGCTCCTGCTACCCAGCAGAGGCCCAGCAAGGACAGAGGCTGCCCCAACCCCACCCTGAGACGCCCAGGAACCAGGCTAACCTTGCTGATGTGAAATTCCATCTTCCGGATGTGCCTTTCCACAGAGCGCGTTTGCTTCTCCCCGAAAAAGAGAAGATGCTTTAAACATAGCTGGACCACCTGCCGGCTCTTGCCACCCTCCTTTGGGCCCGACACAGAGAGCTGGACCCAGAGCCAGGCCAGCCCCTCACCACCGTTGAGGAAGGCTCATCGCTGGCCCTCAGTTTCCCCTTGTGTAAATCGGGGAGGACCCCAGGTACTTCTCCCACAGGACGGCCGGAGGATGGAGTGGGGGGAACAAAGACGTTATTCTCATCCAGCCACGGCCCACCTTGCTCACCACGTGCAGAGACAGGGCGTTTCACTCACCTTGTCCAGGTCATAGTAGAAAGCCTGTGGGGGAGGGAAGAGGGGAGGGAGAAGGTGTCAGGGCTCTGGATGCTCCCCCAAGATCTGTGAGGCTACATCCCAGGGGCCCCTGAGCCCAGAGGACAAAATGCCAGCAGCCACTCTATCCTCTGAGGCCTGTGGTCCAGGCAGAGGACAAAGAGAGATCAAACACAGGCGCTTTGGATAAGTCAACTCGAGGCCGGCCTCCCTTTCCCCGCTGTGTGTCCCAAGTAAGTTACTCAACCTCTCTGAGCCTCTATTTCCTCCTGTGAAATGGGGCCACCAGAGCACCTTTCCCCTAGGGTGCCATGAAGAGTAAAAAGATGAAGTAAGCAAGCACTCAACAAAATGGGGACCATTGCAATTTGGCTGTGCGAGGGGTGGGTGACTTCAGCCGTGACCAGAAGGGAGGTGGGGAGAGGCAGCTGCACCACCCAAGAGGTCAGGCAAAGCCAAGCTCATCTGTCCGTGCCGGGGCGGTGGCAGGTGTCACCAGAGAAAAACATGTATTTTCAGGGTGGGCAAGTCTTTGTATAAAGCGCTAGATAGTAAGTATTTCAGGTTTTGCAGGCCCAGTGGCTCCGCCATGGAGGCATGAAATTGGCCACAGACAGTATGTGGCGGGTGTGGCCTATGTGGACAAATGGCAGTATTTCTGAAAGAGGCCCTAGTTCACCCTCTCGGGCTAGAATCCCTGTCCCTGAGCCTGGAGGGGTTCCACAGGGCTGGAGATCCACTGGGGAGGAAAGGCAAGATGTGGAAGAGCATACAAGCTCTGGGTCCGTTTCCACAGCACGGCTACGGACCAGACCCCTCTCCACATACTGGTGTGTGTGTTTGTGTGATCACGTGGCCGAGAGAGAAACATGGAAAGATAAGTGTGAGCATTAAACAGAGCGGCGAAGACACGATACAGGAGGGTGTCGAGCAGAAAGGAACAACAGATTGAACTCCACCCCCAAATTCTGTGTTTGCTCTCGTGCGGATTTATGCGAAACTGTACGCCTGGGATTATGGGATTAAATGCCACGTAAGAAGTAAGGAACAAGGAAAATCCCCAAGTCTTTAGCCACGGCCTGTGAACTGGGGCCCCCGAAGCCGGCACCTCCATCCACCCACCTGCCTTACAGTGGCTCCTAGAACCAAAGAGAGAGTGGGGGTGGGTCGTCAGGTGGGTGAACTCTGCACCATGTTGGGGGCCTTGGGAAGCCTCCCACCAGCCCCTGAGGTTAAATTCATCCCAATATAAAGCCAGTCCATTCCTTAGGCCTCTGAGTTCCAGAGATTCGCCCCCAGGATGCAGGCAAGGGGGTGGGAGAGGGTCCGTCTTTGAACCCTGGCCAAGGCTGCCCCAGCGGGAAGGGGTAGGGAGGGGTCTCACCAGCCTGGAATTCCTGTGGGTGTCCTTGTGGCGTCCCGACAGGTAATCCAGCTCGGCCTGTTGGATGTACAGGCACTCCCTGTGAGGACAGCAAGGAGGAGGAGGAGTTGGAAAAGGAGCAAGAAGAGAAAAAGAAACGGGCTGATGACCAGTGTTCTGGAGTGCCGGCAGCCACAGCCTCCGTGTGGACAGCAACTGCAGGTCTCAGCGGGCAGAGGGCAGAGAGCAGACCATCCCACCCACCCGGAAACCTAGCCCCACCCACTGGGCCTCCAGATTGCATGTCCTGTTGGTTGTGTGCCCAGCACTGTGAAACATGGGGAAAATCTCTGTCACCCCCACGCAGCCCACAAACAGGTTCTACCCTCCTCAACCCCATCTTAGAGGTGGGCACACTGGCCCCTGAAGATCACCAGTAACCCAGCACAGGGTCACCTGGTAGGGAAAAGGCTGGACCCAGGCCTGAAACCAGGCAGGGGCCTCCGGAGACCGATATCTCCCCCCAGCCCCAGGGAGGCCTGCAGGAGTAGCCCTGCCTCATGGTCAAGGGCAGGCCGTCCTGCTGCCTGGCTGCCTGGGCCTGAGCCCTGGCAAGCAGCCTGGAAAATGCAGAGAAAGGCATGGCCTGGGACATCTCGCGTTGTGTTTTCCAGCCAGAGAGACTCAGACAAGAAACCTGAGGTTTGGACTCGGGAGCCGGGGGGAGGGTTCCATCATAGATTTGCTGGGTCACCCCAGGAAGGCGACTTACCCTCTCTGGGCCCATTTACACCACTATCTGTGAAGCACAGCTCACTCAGAGGTTTTTCCCCCACCCCCAGGGAAAAGGAGATGCTGTTGACTCCACACAAGTCTTAAGTAGTCTAGTCCTGCGGGATTCACCAGGGGCTGTCCTAGGAGGTGAGCACCTTGGAGATAGCTGTCCCCACTCTGGGCTTACCCCCCAGCTCCCTCTCTGCACCAGCCCCAGGTGCATTGTGGGAGAAGGGCGAGGAATGCCTCCTGGGTGGGATCCCGGGCAAGTGGCTTCCCATCTAAATGAATGACCAGGAGCTCCCTCTGTGGCCCTTGCAGACCAGACCCAGCCATGTTCCTCAGGGACGGCCGAGAGGCACAAGCAGGCGAGAGGCCAAGGAGTCTGCTTGCAAAAGGCCATGCGCAGCCCGTCCTTACTTGAGGCCTCTCTTCAGAGCTTCGAAGACCTTCTTCACCTGCTCCGTCTTGGAGTCCAGGCAGACAGACCCCTTCCGCAGCGTGCCATACATCTTGGAGGGCTTCGCGGGTGTTCGGGGCCTCACTGAGTTCCTCTGGATGGACTTTCTGTGAGAAGAGATGGGGGTGGTCAGAGCAGGGTCCAAAGTGTTTCCCAGGGGCCGGCACTCTGGGGGCAGGGCCGGAGCTCAGTCCCACCGTACCGCCACCGAGCTGTACCATCTCAGGGAAGCTGCTGAGACTCCCTGGGCCTAAAGTTCCTCATCTGTAAAATGAAGGCTTGGGTTTTAGGATTAAAAGGATGCCACCACTACTACTACTAACAACCTGATATGAGAAATTAGCTTACATTGAGAAACACAGTCAAGCAGCCCAAATGCCGGTGCTCTCTGTTCAGCATGCTTGGGCAATGCAGGCAAAGCCGCATTGGAGGCCAAGTCATAGCCCTGTGGAGCACTCATGGGGGGCGGGCACCTACTGGCTTTGCCTGCCCAGCATCCATCCACCTCCCTCTGCCAATAGTGCCTCAATTTTCCTCTGGGAACCTCTCCAGCCCCAATCTTTATACACGTGGTTTGGAGGAAGGAGGCCTGACAGATCACCACTCACACACAGGCACACGCAGGCATGCGCATGCACACACAGGCATTCCGAGGCAAACCCATGCTCCGGACCTGGGTTAGTCGATATACTCTGCTCCCCTGGCCCAGGGAGAGGCATGGGGATCAAGTCTGGCCAGTGACAGAGCCAGGACCCAGACCACATGTGTACAGGGCCTCAGCAGGGACCTTAACCAGGCAGCCAGGAGCAGGTGCAGGATTCCCAGGGTCCTCAGTGTCACCTGGAGGACTTAGAGCCAGGCTGCTGACCACCCCTCACCCCTGCCCCACCAGAGTCTCTGATTTGTCAGTCTAAGGTGGGGCCTGAGAGTTTGCATTTTAATGTGTTGCCAGGCGCTGGCTGTGCTGCTGGTTTGGGGACTGCACTCTGAGCAGCACAGTCTTAGGGGAGTCACCATTTCTGCTACACCCGGGGGGCGTCCTATTGCTAGAAATCCAGCCCCACACCTCCCTGGGAGCCTCTGCAGTCTGCTGGCTGAGTTTTTAGGGTCTAAAACCAGGGACAGGGACTAGCTCATTCATTCAACACTCACAGAGCACGGCTCTCCCCGGGTCAGGCACCTCAAAGGCCAAGCGGACAGCATCCCACCCTCGAGGGCTCACAGTCCACCGGGTGGGGTGCAAGGGAACTGCAGTCCAGAGAGCCAGGTGGAGGTGGAGGGGACAAGGGGAACACAGCTTCTGCTCTTTCGGCAGGCCTCAGAGAAGGGCCCCTGGGCCACCACCATGCCCTGGTCCCCAGAGACCCAGCAAGTGGCCTGGCTGCACTTCCAGCCCAGCCAGATGCTGCACGTTCCATGCAGAGATGCAGACACCTGCCGCTGACGCGACAGAGGGACGTCGTCCTGGCCACCCCTGCTGGCAGGCCTCACGACCCACAGCTCCCCTCCACGACTGCACCACCACATTAGAGGCCATTGCAGCAAGGCCCTGGTCTCGGAGGCTGCCCTGGTCTCAGAGGCTGCTGCAGCAAGGAAGGGTCTGGAATCGCACCCCGGCCCCTTGGCAGCCTGACCAACTGGGTATGTAGGACACAAGCTCCTGTTCAGCTACCCATGTTCAAATCCCAGCCCCAGAGGTCACAGGTAGTTAACTGGAGCCTCAGTTTCCCCATCTGTCAAAGGGGGATGATAAGAGTGCTTGCCCTGCAGAGTTTTGAGGTGGTCATTCATTCAACGAATATTTGAATAAGCACCTACTGTGCCCCGGACACCATGTTAGAGGATGGCGGGGCACAGCTGTGACCAAAACAGGCAAGACCGCTCCCCGTGAGGGGCCGAGCCAGCTGGGGGAGACCGTGGGCAGTGGCCGCAGTGTCGGCTCCAGGGCCAGGCACCAGGGTGTCTCTCCAGCTCCCCCGCTTACAAGCTGTGTGACCCTGGGCGAATCGTCGAACCTCTCTGTGCCTCCGTTCTCTCATCTACAAAATGGGAGCCACAGGCAGCTTTGCCGTGAGATTCACTCACACGAGGTCGTAAACGTAAAGGGCTTCGTAGTGTGGGGAAAGGGTAAACGCTGTGTGTGTCGAAGTTAAGATACGTCCTTAAGAATCGTGCATCAGAGAATGCGTGGCAGTGAGGAAAGAGGCAAAGGCAGGATGGCGGGTTTAAGCAGAACGAGCAGGGAGGACACCCGCGGTCAGTTGGTGCAAAGCCTCTCCCATCGCCAGTGCTCACCCCTGCACTGCCGTGGCTGCCACTCATTCATTACACGACAGGTGACAGTTTCCAAAGGCCAAGAAGGGTCCGTTCCCCCTCCTCCCTCGCCCTCCCTCAGGCCACCTCACCCACCTCTTGGAACAGACCCTCCACAAAGTTGCCATCGCGGGCCGGCAGAGAGGGGCAGGAAAGGCGAGGGTCCCGGCAGGTGGGCAGGCAGGCCGGCCAGTGGGGTCGGCGAGCAGCTGTGAGGTAGGGGCCACGCTCACCTGCTGGCTCCCAGGGGCCCACCGTCACCGGCAGGTGCACGCCCTCGGCCAGGCCCCCCTTCCATCTACCTGGATGCTGCTGTGGCTGCACCTGGAAGCTGCCGCTCCTGGGAAGCTCTGAGCCCAGCGCTCTTGTCCAAGCGTCAGCAGGGCAGGTGTGGCGCCGCTCTGGGGGCTGGCCCAGCCGGGGAGGGCGACGCAAGTGCAGCCTCCAGATGGCGAAATCAGGCTGCAGGCTGGCCCCGTCGGGTCACAACAGCCGGCCGGGAGCGCCCTCTGGGGCGGGTGTTTCACGGGCTTGTGGAGGACTCAGTAAATATTCAACAGCCCCTGGCAGGCCAGACAAGATTCCAGACAGGCGCATGTAACCCGCTGTCCCGGCCTTCACGTGAGGCTGCGGGGGCCGTCCTCCCTCCTGGCGTGGTGGGGAGAGAATCTCTCGGAGGCCCTGGTCCGGGGCTGCGGCAGGGCTCCAGCCTGCACCTCCGTGTGACAGCAGCGTTAGCTAACCTTTCCTCCTGTGTCCAGCTGTACTGGATGGGCTGATGGCAGACAGGCACTCGACCCTTGCAAAGGTCAAACTCTGCTCTGTGTGCACTAGCCCATTTCTCCTGACGTGCTCTCTGCGGTCCCCAGAGTCTGTGGTTCCAGAAGCACAGGACAGTGTGAATGCCTCCACTGTGAACTCTCTCTCCAGCCTTTTCTGCTGGATAATCAAGGGCTGCCACTGAGTGCTTCGTCCCCCTCCCCAGCTGGACACTGAAGGGGGGCTCCAGGCTCAGCGGGGTGCCCACCTGACAGCCTGGGGGAGAGGACACCTGGCTGAGGAGTGGCAGGAAGGGGGGAAGAGCAGCCATGCCTGTCAGTCAGGGCAGAATGGGATAATGTCGGGGCCTGGCCTCCTCTTGTCCCTGCCTTATTATATATGGCTTACTCAGAGCAGCCATGCACACCTTAGTGTGAAGTTCCCCCACCAGGTGACTTCCCCAAGTGAATTCTTTGATTGTGGAATAAAAAGCCGTGTCCAGTGTCAAAGGGGTTTCAGGTGCCAGAGCAGGGGTAGGACAGGGGACCAAGGAGCCATCTACCCGCCCATCTAAGCAGAGCCCAGCTCTCCTGCCCTGCGTTTAAGGTTATTTTGCCTGACCCATACCAGCAGCTCGGTGCTTGGCAATGGGGCTGAGTTTCGGCCTGGTTGAATTACCTGGGAAATAGGGCCAGAGGTGAGGCCTGCAACCTGATCCAGGCCGCCCGGCCCCAGAGCAGAGGGTCCAGACCCCTGGGAGTTGGGCGGAGACAGGACATTAAAAACCGACGTGCTTCTTCCGTGTCGTTGTGGGCAGCTCCTTCCTCACCTGGGGCCAGGGGGCTGCGGATGCTGAGGCTGGGTCGTGGCCACGCAGGAACCACAGAACCAGTCCAGGCCAGGCATCCTCCGGAAATCCCCATAGGGGGGACAGAACCCCGGGGGGGAGCCCCCAGGACAGTTACAGCCACTGGGGCCCACTTTCTTGAACTAGGGGGCAGATGTTGCTTCCTTGCCGCTAACTGATGAGCCCTAGTGTCTGGGGTTATAAGGGTCAGCAAGAGGTTGGGGGCCCACCTGGGGGCACTCTCTGGCCGCAGGTCCCCATGGGGCCTGAGGGGATACTTCCCATGGATTCGGGAAGCCCAGAGGCCCCGAAAGGCCCGACAGGAGGGGAGGTGCAGGCAGGGCTGGCTACAGAATTCGGGAGGCCCAGAGCGAAAGAAAGCCCAGAGTCCTCTGCTCAACACTTAAAGGAGCTCTAGACGGTGACAGGAGAGGGTTAAATCTCCTCGAGGGGCCCCGTGCCAGTCTGCGGGCCCTCCCTGCTGCCAGGTCACAGGACAGAGTCCCCACGGTGCCTCTGGAGGGGACCCTCGCCAAGCCAGGGCACATAGCGTGGGAGGGTCACAGTTTGGCAGCCCTGATTGCAGACCACGGGATGGGGGACCTGGGTGAAGCCCGGGAAGAGACAGCTCAGCCATGGTTCATTCAGTCGAGAAACAGCATCCTTCCCTGGTCAGTTTCCACTTAGCCTCTCAGCCACGTTTAGGGAGGCCTACTGTGTGCCTCCTCATGGTGGCACCCGCACTTCCTCCCCTCAGAGGCTGGGGTCAGGGGCCTCCTCCACGCAGCCCTCCTGCACTGCCTGCAGCAGTTCCTCCCCACACTGGCCATAGCTGCGTCCCTCTGGGTGGTAGTCGGCTTGTTGTTCGCTGCCCTGGAGGAGGGCGGGGCCTGGGCCTTTCCCAGGAGCCTGGGCCCAGGGCTGGCCAGAGTGGGTGCTCCGCACATGTTTGTGCAATGAATTAGGGATTCCCCAGGATTTCAGCCCCGAGACGCACATCCAGGCACACCTCAGAGCTGAGCAGCCCAGGGACAAGGTGAGTGAGCTGGGAGGGCCTAACCGTCAGGCCGGGCATCGTGGGGGCCTAATGAGCTTCTGTGAAACCGAGGGAACATGGAATGGGAGGGTGAGGGCCTGGTCCGGGGCCCAGGGGTCCCCCAGGATGGGGCAGTGAAGCAGACTAAGCGGGAACTGGCAGGGTGAAGAATGGAGGAGAGTTCTGGGGGAGGGCACGCCTGTGCAGAGGCCAGCACCGGAGAGAGGTCCACGTGGTGAGACATGGAGCCCTGGGGCCAGGGCCCGGCGGGGCTTGGGCCGTGAGGCAGTGGCCCCCGAAGCAGATACACACCGTCCCCCGGGGGACTGCCTTCAGCTGGAGAAGACACCTGGCGGAGAGGCCATGAACTCAAGTCCAGAGGGTCAGCACTGACCCCTGGCCCGTCTCTGTCTGCCCAGAAGCTGCTCCTCCTCCTTGGAAACTGCCCACAAGCACCTGTTGTGAGCCAGCGTGTGCTGGCTGCCGGCCAGGTGTCACCTCCTGCTGCCCTCATGACAACCCCGTGAGAGGGAGGGGCACTTGTGATCCTGGTTTCACACGTGAGGAAACTGAGACTCAGAGGTGAAGTCACTCGCCCCAGGTCACAGAGGTGGGAGAGGAGGCCCCATTTTCCATTTTCCCAAACAGGAAGAACATTCCAGCTTAACCCCACCCCCAGAGCTAAATTCCAACTCCGAATCAGTCAGGCGGGGCAGTGTGGCTGGGGGCAGCTCTGCCTCCCTGGGCCTCAGTTTTCTGCTCTGCCTAGTGGGCCCGATAGGTTTCTCCGAACGCCAAGACTCTCTCTCACTCTCTCACGCGCGCACACACACACACACTCACCACGTACCAAATGCTACACACTCTATCCTGGGCAGTAGGCCTAGCACGAGAGTGAGCCTCAGTGTCACTGGAAGCAGGAGACGATGTCCCTGCCATCCCCGCCCAGCCCTGGAATGAGCCCCCCGCCCACCACAGCGGCAGAACTTACGCGATCCTGCGGCTCTGCGCGCTGCTGAACCCTGCGAAGGAGGCGCTCCGGCCCACGACGCCCACAGCCCCTGTGTCCCCGGAGGACAGGAACCGCACCCTCACCGACATGGCTGTCACCTGCAGGGAGAGGACAGGAGAGTCAGCCTTGTACCACCACCTGGTGAGAGCTGACTGAGGGCTGGCCGACCTCCACCGTGGCCTCCAGGGTCCTTACAACAGACAGGGGAGGCTGGTACTGTCCCCAGCTCACAGAGGAAAAAACTGAGAATCAGTGAGGTTAGGGAACCTGCTTGGGAGGAGCTGCAGGAGCGAGATTTGAACCCCGGTCTCCATGCTCTGTGCTCAGGCTCCCGATGCCTGAGCACTGATTCGTCCTCGTGCAGCAGGTGGACGGCACCCAGCTCTTCTCTCCTCCCCTCTGCTGCTCCTCTCTGCCAGTGACCCTCACCCGCTCCACGAGTCTTCACTGAGCACGTACTGTGGCCAGACACGGTGTGGAGACAACGCACTGAGCAAGACAGGCAGAGGTCTTGCCCTCCAGGGCTTCCAGTCCTGCCAGGAGGCCAATGAGCCAGCGGACAAGTACAGTAGGGAGCCAACAAGGAAGTGGAGGGGCAACCCGGGGGTCCTTGACCCAGCCACGGAAGAGGCAACCAGGAGCCAAGAGGAAAGGCCGAGGAGGAGAGAAGGGGCAGAGGAGGGGAGGGGAGGGTGCCTGAGCAGAGGGAACAGCATGGCAAAGGCCTGGAGGTGCAAATGACATGGTGTGATTTCAAGGGATGGCGTGGCTCCAGGCGAGGTGGGAGAGGCCTGCACAGCGCAGGTCAGGACGGCCCTGGTAGCCCCAGGGAGGACTTCAGCCTTGCAACAGGGTATCTGGGAGCCATGGTAGAGTTTCGAGCAGGGGGTGACAAAACCCTATTCACATGAGGCCAGACTCCAAGGCTTCCAGAGGCCCCTGGCCCGTCACCTCATCTCTGACCCAGGCTGCAGTGAGGCCAGCCCAGAACACCAGCTGCCTTCTCTTTTTCCAAACCATCCCTAGACTGGAAAAACGCCAGTACATCCCTCGGGACCATCACCCGCCGTCTTCCAGCATGGACCATCGGAATGCTCTCCTCCCTATCTAACCTAAATCTCTGCTGCTACAGTTTCAGACTTACTCCTCAGCCAGGGCGGGGCCAGGCCAAACCTCCAGGAAAGCCCTGCCTTGCCCGCTCCCTCACATTCCTGCTGGGGAGGGCCCTGCTTCCGCTCCCCTTCCCACTCCCCCGGCTGAGTCTGGTCTGCACACCTCTGCTCAGGTGGGGCCTCGGCCTGGAATAATTTTGTCTTTCAAGCCACATCTCTCTAGTGCCCAGTCCTGTCTTGTTTGTTTGTTTGTTTGTTTTGTAAAGAGAGGACAGGAGGGAGAAAGAGGGAGAGAAACATCAATGTGTGGATGCCTCTCGTGCGCCCCTTACTGGGAACCTGGCCCACAACCCAGGCATGTGCCCTGACTGGGAGTCAAACCTGCGACCCTTTTGTTCACAGGCCGGTGCTCAGTCCTCTGAGCCACTCCAGCCAGTCCTGCCTTTTGTGTGTCAGTCCTTGCCAGGGGCTCCAGAGCCCTCACTCTGAATCCAGCAGGTCAGTGCAGCCCCCGCAAGTCTGCCCTCCTCCTGTGCATTCCCCACTCTGCTGCCCCACAGGGAGCACGAAGCAGAACAGCTAGACCCGGGCTCAAACCCCAGCCGTGACTGTGCCACCCACATGCTCTGGGCCGCTACAGTCACAGCCATAAAAGGGCCGAGGGGCCAGTGAGCCGAGAGCCCACAGTGCAGGAGACCGTAGGAAAGAGCTGGTTGTCTCTGGGCTGTTGCTCTGACCAAGACCCCTGCCCCGGAGGTGAGGGGCCAAGACGGAGCGGCCAGTGGGTGACTTCTGACCCTGATGGGGGAAGCTGGTGAGTGCGTGGTGACCACCCATGGTGCGCCATGCACCCACAGTGCGGCAAGCACCCACGGTGCGGCAAGCCCCGACTCTGGGGACTGACACCTGCTGTAAGTCCACGGACAACGGCACGGCACCATGTACGGATGAGGAGGCTGAAGCAGTCTGGCGATGGAAGCATCATTTACTGAGGGCTCATTATTTCGCCAGCCCTGGCTAAATGCCTCATGTAAATTATCTTATTACATCCACACACACCCCCTTAGGCCAAGGTGCTGCTGCAAACCTAATCCAACCACAGATGAGGAAACTGAGGCTCAGCGAGGGGACAGGGTTCGCCCAGGGACCCAGCTCGAAAGGGGCAGCGCCGGGTTTAGAGCCCGAAACGCCGGCCCTTCTCTGCGTCTGCGGTCAGGTGTCCCGGACCCTGGGAGGCGCCCCAGCCCTGCAGGAAGGTCCCCACAGCCCCCACCTGCGCTGCAGAGTGTACTGTTGCCAAAGCAGGAGTTTGGGTAGCACGAGAGCAGCCAAGGTAGCAATACTGACACCATGACCTCAGCAAGTGCTACAAATTCGGCTTCTTCCCTGCTGATTAGTAAACCCGCACCAGGCCCGCCTGTCCTCACCGCCTCGCCACGGTCGGCTCCTGCTCTGGGTGGACCTGCTCAGACGGCTTGGCCCTCCCTCCCCTCCACCCCCCAAGGTCAGTGGTGGACCCTGGGCTCAGGAGCCAGCCCGGGGAGAGGGAAGATTCAGAACACACCTTTATGGGAACAGAGGACAGTGACCGAAAGGCCAAGGCCGCTTCTCCCACTTCACCTGGCTGTGCAGCCCCAGGTGGAGGCAGGGGACGAACAACGGTGGGGATTTAAAAAGTAAGCATTTCTACCAGGCGCCCTGGCTGGCAGCTTGGTTTGTGGGGGTGTCATCATCCTGATACCCCAGGGTTGCAGGTTTGATCCCCAGTCAGGGCCTACACAAGCAGCAGACAATGAATGCATCAATAAGTGGAGTAACGAATCACTGTTTCTCTCTCTCTCCCTGTCCCGACTTCCTTTCTCTCCCTAAATAGAAAAAATCAATTAAAAAATTTTTAAAAAACAAAAACAAATTTCCGGAATGTGCCAGACTCCAAGGGCAGGCAAACATTTCCCGCAGACAAGCGGAGAGCACGTCTTCTGGGCTCTGCAGGCCGCACAGCCTGTCGCCATGACCTGGCCGTTGCCTTTGAGAGCAGAAGCACTGAAGTAGATGGAACAGGAGCTCTCGCACTGTTTACCGATGCAGCAGCCTCTGATGGGTGAACCTGGGTAGCCAGCAGGCTGCCTGCAGCGTGTTCTAAGGGCTTAAAGCCTCATTTAGCCCTGGCTGGTGCGACTCAGTGGATTCAGTGTCAGCCTGCAAACCAGGGGGTTGCCAGTTCGATTCCCAGTCAGGGCACATGCCTGGGTTGAGGGCCAGGTCCTGGAGGGAGGGGTGGGGGTGGGACATGAGAGGCAACCACACATTGCTGTTTCTGTCTCCCTCTCTTTCTCCCTCCCTTCCCCTCTCTCTAAAAATAAATAAGTAAAACCATTTTTTAAAATGAACATCATTTAATTCTCCCCATACTCTAGGAATCAAGCACTATTACTATCTTCATTTTGCAAATAAAGAAACTGAGGCTCCGAGAGGAGAGGAAATGACTCATCCAAGGTCACCCAGGGAAGAAACCCCAGAGCTGGGATTTGAACTTGGGTGCAATGGACTCCACAGCCTGGCCACTTTGCCCCAGGCTGCATCGGCTCCCCAGGAGCCAGCAGAGGGCACGCACCCCAGTTCCCATGAGCCAGACCCAGGCTGAGGGGGAGGCGAGGGCCCCAGCTTTCAAAGGGGACCTGCCAGGCTGGACACATAGCACTGAGGGCAGCTGGGAAAATCAAGGCTCCCCTCCGCAGGCTGCAGGGAGTAGGAGCCCCAGGGCCTGAGGGCCCCAGTGGACCGTAGTCAGCCTCTGCTGCTGTCTCGTCCGGCTGGAGGGCTGGAGGGCTGGAGGTGGGATGGGCGGGCTGAGACCCGTGGAATCTCAGGTGCCTTCAGTGGGCAGCACCTGCCCAGCCCCCGTGAGGGCTAGTCGCCTTGGGTCCAGGGTTATATTCCTGTTTAATCATTGTCACAGGACAGGGGCACTGACCACAGAAAACAGAGGCTGGGCACCTGGGGGACTCATTCAACTCACCTGCCGGCCCCCTCCTCCCACCTCCCACACTGTGGCTGGCATTAACCCTTTAGCTGCTGGGCTATGGGAAGGCTGAGAAGAGAGAGGCCAGAGACCTCATTGGGCCCTGGGAGAGACGAGAGGCCCAGAAGTCATGCAGGTCCCAAACCTTTGGTGGCAGGCCGGACTGCCTCTCTCCGAGTGTCCCTCGCTGTCACTCTCTGGCCCGGCAACCTGGGCAGTGCTTATTGGCAATGCCACTGGGGTGCAGCTGGTGGGCGCAGGGAAGACTGGCAGTTGAAGGGGCATCACACACGGCCAGCTGCTCCCCAGACACTGGGCACTGCCCAGGGCCTCCTCCCCCAAGTTGCGGCTGGAGGGAGCTGGAGCCGACTCCACTAAATCTGTCCCGCTCACTGCTGGCCAAAGCCACCCACCCGCCGAGGGAACCTGCAATTTCACCTCATTTGGAGGTAAGGCTTCTAAATTTAACGGCTGGGCTCCAAGGGTTGGGCGGCTTTTATGCCTGAGCCCCTCACTTAGGGCCCTTGCACATCCGCTCAAATGCCAGCCAGGGCTTCGTTTGCTTATAGGAGTTTCCAAAATAACCCCTTTGGTTTAGCACGAAAGGAAATGGCAAAATAGCCCAGGATGAGTGTGCGTTTAGACAGGAGGCCGCTCTGGAGACGAGGCCACCTCCCCCGGTGGAGTCTACAGTCTGCAGCCCGCTGGGCCCTCACCCCCCCAGGGAGGGGTTCTTGTCCTGCTCCAACTCAGACCTGCAGGTGCATTAAGGACCTATCACCTGAGCGGCCACAGGAGGGCACAGATGGGCTGTCGCGCTGCATTCAGAGCACACCTGTGCCCGTTTCACAGGTGAGAACACGGGGTGCAGCCACCAATGGCCAAAGGCAAGGCAGAGGTCGAGTAACCCCGGGCTCGGCCACACGGGGACATTGGTGCGGTCACCAGACATGTGACGTTGGAGAGTGATGACATGCGAAAATGTTCCACACAGACGCTGGGTACAAGTGAGCGAGATGTGGACGATGGCCACCAGAGTCCCAGTTTTAACTTCAAACAACGCCTCCCATGTTCTGCAGCGGACACGCATCGCTCAGAATTAGAAAGACAATGTTAATGTGAAGAAAACAGAACTGGATCGAGCTGTGCCCGGTTGCACAGTGTTGACGCCGAGAGGCCGGCTCGGCAGGGCCTTTTATCCAGAGAACGTTGCTCTTCATCATGAACCTGGGATCAGAGGAGAAACTTTCCTCTTAAAAAAAAATTGTTTTTAAGGTTCCCAAATATCATCTCCAGTCCCAGCTAACTCTACTGGGGTTTTTACAAGGTAGAGACGCCTCATGGTTTCTGGGGAATATCCATAGGGTGTTTGGGTTTAAATGGCCCCATCCCGGCCCTGATCACCAGCCACTGCCTTCCACCACCAGGTTGGCGGGGGGGATTCCTTGGAAGTGACAGTAGCTCTGCAGGGAACGGGCATCCTGAGCTGCCACGGGGGGGGGGGGGGGGGGGGGGGGGGGGGGGGGGGGGGGGGGGGGGGGGGGGGGGGGGGGATGGGGGGTAGGATGGGGAAGATGCTGGTGCTGGGTGGAAAATAACAGGAGTGGGGACCACAGCTGAGGCTCTGGGACATACAGAGGGCAGCAGAATCTCCTCCCAAACATCACCCCCTTCCTGGTCTGTAGGGCCAGGGATAAAACTGGAGCAGGGCAGGAGGGGCTGAGGAAGCGAGGGTGGCCGGGAGGGGCGGTGCAGAGAGACCCCCAGGGAGGGCAGGGTGAGGCCAGCCTGGTCGCTGCCCCAGGTCCAGCGCCTCTGTTGGATGTCCAGTCAGAGTGCCGATGGCACCCCACACGTAGACGGCACTCGAGGCTATGCGGCAGTGTCCCCCTGCAGACCCTTCAGGGCCGGGGAATTCTTTGCTGCGGAGTCATCCTGTGTGTTTTGAAGCATCCTCACTGGTTGCCGGGAGCGCTCCCAGCTCTGGCTGTGACAACCAGGAAGGTTCGCAGATGCTGCCATTCGCCCCCACCGGGAGGCAGAACCGGCTCCCACAGGAGGCACGGGCCACGGAAGCTCTGCCAGTCTGCACGGAGGGTCTGAGGAATGTCCTGACGTGTGTCACAGAACATTTCTCACGGGTGAAAAGAGTCCTATGGAAGCCACTCATTTGGCTAACCCCAGGTTCTGTGTCCAGGCTGCCCACCTCACAGGAGCAGAGTGTAGGAGGCGGGGGAGCCGCAGACTGGTGTGGCAGAAGGGGCACTGGGCCTGCAGCTGCCACTGGGCCTCTGCCACCTGCCCTGCACACACACACATGTACATGTGTGAACACACACGCTCAGGACACAAACAAGGGTCTGGAGGCCTGAGACCAGGCACTTGAACTTGGCAAAGAGGCCTGGGCTCCTCCTGGGGGTCTGTTTGCTGTAACGTGAGTTCTCTGTGAGACCCCCTCCAGTGTGACCCCCACTGGGCAGCGAGTGAGGAGCGACCCAAAGACTACTTGCCATTTTCCTCCAAAAGAGCCTGATCACGCAAGAGTGCACACCCTGGGGTGGGGAGCTCCGCACGGGCGGGTTTAGGGTTAAAACACAGGTGGGCTGAGCCCTAGGGGCCACTCTGGTCAACCATTCTGCATTGCATGAGCCACCCAAATTCTCCAGAATGTCAGGGGCACAGATCCCCCCACCCCCAAACAACACAGCTGGACCACAGAGCAGAATCTCTCTACACATCGCCGGAAAGGACTGAGAAGAAATCCCACCCCCTCCTGCCCACTGGCTCCCCTCTGCCAGGCCCAAGGCCCCAGGGCACAGGGCCTGTGAAAATGCTTGGGTTGGTTTTACACTCAGAAGACGAAACCATGAGCCTTTAGGTCCGAGGGGATATTTTATCACATAATATCAGATATGTTAATATTTCTATATTAATGAATGTATTTTTTTACACATGCCCAACTTCACACAAATTCAGTCATACTAGACGCTATTTAATACCTTTTATGAAGAGCCCCATGAAAGCCAAGGTGCCCTGGGCCCTCTCCCAGCCCTGCTCCCCTCGTCTGCCTGCAAACAGCCCTCCCTGCCAGCACCCCACCCCCACCCCAGCACCCTCTCCAGCTCCCTCCCATCCAGGTCTCCATATGCCCATCCAGGAAGCCCTTCTGGGCATCCTCCCCCTTCTTTCAGCTTACCTGCCTCCCGCCTACTCCAGCTCCCCCTGGCCAGGCAGAGACCAGCCACGGAGAGGCAGGCGGGACCCCACTTTGCTCATGTAACCCTCACGAGATGCGGCGCTGTACCTTCCACCGTGTCCTACACTGGCCCTAGGGGTGGAGAAGGCCGGGTCCAGGCAGCCAGGCCCTTGGCCCGGGCTCTCAGCCGCAGGCCTGGGAGCCTCAGCTGACAGACAGGTCCTCGAAGGGGCCAGGGCCCGCAGACGGGAATCCCATCTGTACTGTTATGGCAGTGCGCCCCCCACCCCAATCTGGTGCCTTAAGGAGTCTGGTTTCCACCCTCGCATCTGCCTGCACTCCTAGTCCGCTTTCCACCTTTACCCCGAACGCGAACGCGGCTGGGGCGGAGGGGGATGGTGTTGTGGGTCCACTTGCATTCCCTGATTCCTAGTGAGATGCATCCGTCCGTCATCTCTAGAACCGCCCCTGCAGGGGTTTACCCATTTACACATTCCTTTGTCCAGTTAATCTAGATCTTTCTTGTTCATTTTAAGGAGCCACCCACAAAGCCTGGGTGGCCACTCTTGCCGGTTTTCCACCAGCCCCTCGCTCGCCTTTTAACTCATCCCCAATGGGGGGTGTGTGTGTGTGCCCCTCGCTCACCTTTTAACTCATCCCCAGTGAGGGGTGTGTGTGTAGTAGAGGTTTCTCATCTCTGAGCCCGGTCTGCCGACACTTCCCAGCCACGCCTTGGGGTGTGGAGCGTGCTCTCTCTGCCTCCACCAGGACGTTTCTTATCTGTCAACCACCGAAGCCTCCCTCCCTGGGTGAGAATTTTGTCTTCCTGGCCAGGCTGTAGAGTCCTCTCCTCCCTGCTGCTCAGAAACACCCTGAATCTGCCCCTCCCCCAGGCCCAGGCCCCCTTCACTGGTCTCCTGCCTCCACCTCACCCTCTGTCCCCACCAGAAAATGGAGTGAGCTTCTAAAAATGTCCGTCGGCTTCCTTACACCCCACCCCAGGCTCGGGGCTTCTGGGCTCACCTTAGAAGTAAAATCTCACCCCGCACACCACACCCGGACCGCCCTGAAGGAGAGGCCTCCTTCAGCAGCGCCTGAGGCTGGAGCTCAGGAACCCAGAGACGGCCAAGAGCTCCCGACCCCCTGCCCAGGAAGGCAAGGGCGCCCCATCATGCCCCCTTCCCGCCCCTCGAAAAGCAGTCACAACCGGGACTTGCCGTAGTCCGAACAGCTGTGTGGTGGAGATGGGTGGGAGTTTATGTGATCACCCCACTTACCCCACCCCCACCCAGCCTGTGAGGCAGGCAGGAAGAGATGTGAGCGCCCCACCCCACCCCACCCCACCCCCACCCCTTTTATAGCTGCAGCCCTGGGGCTCAGAGAGGGGAAGCGGTTTCCCACTGTTACACAGCCAGGTGGGGGTGGGGTGGGAGCAGGTGGGAAATATTGGCTTTCAGACATATTTTGAGTACTTTCGAGGTGACAGGTGAGGGGTGGGTGTACAGGGACGGCACTGGAGGCGCCTGCAAGTGGTGGAGGAGCGAGGGCCCTCACTGGGGAGCCCAGTGGGTATTAGGAGCTGCCCTCCCTCCCGACGACCACACCCAGAGGGCCAGCTGCCCAGCCAGCACCCTGGGTCTCAGCGAGGATCCAGGGCCCACTGAGTCAGCCTCCTGGAATGCCCCAGGCTCCCCCAAAAGCATGCTTCGGGACGCCTGCACAGGCACGTGGTCCAGAGGAGAGGGGGCTGTTTGCTGAGAGAAGTGGTCAAGGGTTCAACAAGAGACGAGCCATCTGGTCGTCCGGAGGTAAACAATTTACAAGAGATAAATCAAGCCAGGCTGCAGTTCTGGTTTTGCTTTCGACAGAGGGCTGTGTGTTTTTCCTTTCCTCGGGGTCCTGGGTGGGGAGAGGGCGGCTGCCCCAGGCACCCTGGCCAGCGCCTCCCGGGGGCAGGGAGGCAGGAAAAGACAGCTTTTTTCCCCACCTCTTTATGCCAGATGCTCGACCCACAGGGTGAGGACAGCGGGCTTCCTCCCAAAGGAGCAGACTGATTTTCTAGAATCCAAAACCTTGCATTTCTAGAATCTTCCGGCCTGAAATCCATTCCCTGTTAGAAGAAGACCCCCTGCTGGTCTCCCTGGGTATCGCGGCCCTGCTCTGCCAGCCTCTGCGAATGCCCAGGAAAGCGAGAGACAGGCTCCCTGAGCCTGTGGATTCCCAAGCACGCTGGGTATCTGTGTGGCTTAACAGCCCAGAATAAACAAACAGCTGGTGCTGGAATCATCGTGCTGGAGTTTCCAACAGCGTTGCAAGACACCCCGGGCCGACTCTGGGGTTTGTGTACTACAAGCTGTTTATCAATGGAATCCCCCTCTGCCAGACATTCCTGCTTGGGTCTGTTGGGAGATGATTTCGGTGGGAACGCATCTCCAATGTTGCAATGAAAACTTCCAGTGTTGCAATGAAAATTTTGTGAGGAAAACAGGCTCGCTCGGATTACAGAAGACGTGGCCGGATCAGGTAGTGTCCGCAGGGAGAAGGATGAGGGTAGTGCTGAGGTGGGAGCTCTTGTCATGCAAGAAAGTGGGAGGGACATCTGGGGACCAGGATCTGGGGACTCTGCAGTAACCTATTCGATACACGCCCACGGCGTCACGAAAAGGCGATGAATATAAGGCTTGGGGGTCCAAAAACCCAAGTTCACATCCAGCCTTTACCCCTTCCTAACTATTTGACTTGGAGAAGTCACTTGTCCTCTGAGCCTCAGTTTCCTGACTGATAAAATGGGAGCCAATGAAATTACCTCACTTTACAGCTGTGAAGATAGGCATTTTCCTCCTCATTCAAAGGAAAACCCAAACTGTAATTGACAGCTTTTTCTACTGCTTGGCACTGCTAAGAATTACAGACGTGAGGCAGTGCATTAATTTTCTATGGCTGCTGTGATCATGCACGGGGCGGGGGGCGGGGGCACAGGGAGCTTCAAACAGCAGAAGTGTTGAGTCTCGCAGCTGTGGAGGAGGCCATGCTCCCTGTAAAGGCTCGAGGAAGGAGCCCTGCCTCGCCTCCTCGAGCTTCTGGAGGTGGCCATCACTCCTTGGCTTGCGGCTGCATCGCCCCAACCGCTGCCTCTGTTGTTGCACAGTGTTCTCCCTGCGAGTCTCTGTCTTCACAAGCCAGTTCCCCCTTGTCATGAGGACACCAGTCCTACTGGACGAAGCCTCGCCCTAATGACCTCATCTTCGCCCCCCAATCCCTGCAAAGACCCTATTTTCACATAAGGTCCCATTCACAGGTATGAGAAGGTAGGACTTCAACGTAAGTTTTGGGAGGGATACAATTCAACCTGTAACAGGTTGAAAATGCTTTCTTTAGCCCAGCAGTTTAATGAGGTTTCGGATGTATGAAGTGGGCCCCAAGCATCAGCGGGTGGGGGAAGAGATGCTAGACCATTCCAAATAAGAAAACCCAGAAAGGTGTGTGTGATGATTGACAGCTGGAGAAGGGGAGGGCTTTGGGGAAAGCAAGGGGACTACCTGTGAAGCTCTCCAGGCAATGAAACTTTAAGAAGGCGTTATTAGAGTTTATCTCCAAGCACACTCCCCCTGAGTTCCCATGACCCCAAATTCTGTGGACTTCTGATGGCACCCTGTTTTCCTTTGGAAGATTTAGTTCTTGCCTGCTGCTGTCATTCTGATAGGACTGGCCCGGGGCTCCGTGGTTCCCTCACCAAGGAGAGGCATGGGGCCCACGCCAGGCTGAGCAGGCACAGCCTCCCTGGGAAAGGACTGGGACAGGATGACTGGACACAGGCCATGTGGCATTGCATTCACCCTGGCCGCCTGGGACCCTGATTGGAGGGTCTGCTGTGAATACATCTTGGGCTCCTGAGCCCTTGGTTCAGGCCCGTTTCCAGACCTGGGTCCCTGGATCTGCCATGAGCCTCAACCCCGGCTTCCATGGGCCAGATTCCTTCGCTCCAGCTCACGCTAGCCACCTCCAAAGCCTGCTGTCCTGAAGCCCTGGGTCAGCAATGCGCAAGGAAGAACGGAGGAACTGGAGCAGTGAACAGCGTGAGATGAAGGGGAAGAGAGAAAAATTAACCTATTGGCACAAAGGTGGCGGAAAACGGGAAGCCCCTCAGCATCCTTGGGGATGGTGGAAAGAGAAGGGACTGGGGACCTGGGTTTCTCACTGGGGTCTTAGCCTGGTTGAAACGTTAAAGGAAAGGGCACCCCACAACAAGTCCAGAAGATTGGGGCACCCAGGGGCTGATGCTTGGACGTCCATTCAACTTCCAAATAGAATGCCCGGCTCACAGAGACACGAAACAGGGGACCGCTACCTGACACACTGCCCCTTGCTTTGGACCAGGCGGCACAGCCTGGGCCAGACACCTCCCCCTGCCCCTCGCCCGCTGGGGCTGCGCCCAGTGGAGCCTTCCTGCAGGCGTACTGTTTGCATTCTGCACCCCTCATGTTTATTGGTTTTCCTGCTTAATGAGGTGAGGTTCACCCAGCCCAGTGGCTATTCCTGGAAAAGCACAGAGTTTCGATGACCCAATGCAGGGAGTTTACAAGGAAGCGCTCCCCCAGGGCTACACTGGCTGGGAAGAGACGCTTCGCCCCTTCCAAACCAGTAATGAGGTCCTAGAGTTCTCATGGGGTGGGGCGGGTGGGGGGCGAGGTGCTGTGGGCGCCAGGAGCCCTGGGCTCCAGCCCCAGATGGCCAAGCGTTCCCCTCTCCCTCGTGGGGAAAAGGGGGATAAAACGCGCACTGCACAGTTTCGCAGCTGGGCTCTGGGAGAGGTAGAACTAGCCTGCAGACCCTGACGCTCTAAGCAAATGAAAGAAAGTGCCGACCGGACTGTAGCTAGCACTGTCACTGTCGTTAGAACCCAAGACCTCCTCTAGCAGCAGAATGTTAAGCCCCCAGTGACTCTGACCTTGAATTATCCTCTGCCATTTGAGTGTGGGTGGAAGCTGTGAATATAATGAGCTATGACTCCTCTGATTATGCTCCTCCGGGCAAAAGAGCCTCAAAGCACGAGAGGGATTCAGTGTGAGGGAGGTTCTCTCTTTCTGGCTTTGCGGACGGGAGGCCGCGTGGCGGGGGGAACCAGAGGCCCCTGGAAGCGGAAAGTGGTCCCGGCTGATCACCAGCAAGTCCTACAGCCGCACGGAGCAGAATGATGCCAAGGAGAATGATCTCGGGCATGGGTTGGTCCTGGACCCCGTGGACAAAAACTTGGCCTGACCAATATCTTGCAGGTCAGCCTTGTGACCCCCTGCAGAGCCCTCCAGGCTCCTGAGGCCGGCACTCGGCCCTGCAGAACTGGAAGTTCTCCAGTGGGCACTGGGGAGCTTGTGGCCATTTATTTCACTGCCACAGACCACCAATGCCCACTCTGTAAAGGAAGCCTTAAACAGGAGCCTCCTACCCCTCCCAGGGTTGCCTAGTGGTTAGATGAGGTCCAAATCCTGGCTATGCCACTCACCATCTGTGTGATGTTGGCCATCCTGCCTCCCTCGCCTCTCAGAGCCTCGGTTTTCTCATCTGTAAAATGGGTATGGAAATGAAACTCATGGCGATGGAGAAATACAATAATGAATGAGGGAATAAAAGGAAGAAATGAAACGTGTGCAGAACATTGGAGCAGAGAACATCATTAGGGCATATGGCGAATGCTCGAGAGACCTGAGCATTGTACGTGTCCATGATTGGAGTCAGCAGACAGCTACCACCCGCACGCCTGCCCCACACACCAAGAACACGGAAGGAGCCCGGACCGGGGAGGCACAGGCCATTTGGAGAGTCAGGGGCCTACACAGAAAGCCTCAGTTCTAGAGGAAGTAGGGGCACATTCATAACATTCTTAGCGGGCGCAACCCGGGCCTTAGAGCCCACAGCTGCCCCTCAGAGTCCGGCTCAGGCCTGGCTGTGCTTCCTGTGGTTCCTTCCTTGAGATCCCTCCGCACTAATTTACCTGAGGGGGACATTTTTTTAAGGATTCTGCTGCTGAGCCTGAGCCTCAGGCCTGAGGTCAAGGCCTGGCCCTTGTGAACCTGTGGAGAAATTGGAAGCCTCAGACGCTGCTGGCTGGAATGTAAAACAGCGCAGCTGCTTTGGAAGATGGTCTGGCAGCTCCTTAAGTGGCTTAGTGTAAAATTGCAACATGACCCAGCAATTCTGCTCCTTGGTACACACCCAGGAGACATGAACATGTTTGTGTCCCATGAAACTGGCACACAAATGTTCTTGGCAGCACTATTCCTAACAGGCAAGAAGTAAAAAAAAATACCCAAATGTCATCAGCTGGTGAATGGATAAACAGTGTGGTACACCCATACAATGGGATATTATTCGCCTGTGTAAAGGAATGAAATGTGAATCTATGTTACAACATGGATGAATCTTTTTTTTAAACTTGGCACTTCCTTTTCTTCAAAGATTCTATCTATTTATTTTTAGAGAGAGGAAGGGAGGGAGAAAGAGAGAGAGAGAAACATCCATGTGTGGTTGCCTCTTGGGGGCCCTTACTGGGGACCTGGCCCACAACCCAGGGGTGTGTCCTGACTGGGAACTGAACCGGCGACTCTGGTTCGAAGTCCTGTGCTCAGTCCACTGAGCCACACCAGCCAGGGCACAACATGGATGAATCTTGAAAACCCTATGCTGAGTGGAAGGGACCACACACAAAAGGTTACATGTTATGTGACCCCATTTACATGAAAGTCCAGAGCAGGCAAATCCATGGAGACAGGAAGGAGATTAACAGTCACCAGGGGCTGGGAGCAGAGAGAGAGGGAGTGACTGGCAGTGGGTCTGGCGTTTCTTCTGGGAAAAATGAAAATGTGCTGGAATCAGATGGTGCTGGTGGTTGCTCAGCCTTGTGAATATGCTGAAAACCACTGAACTGGACACTTTAGAGTAGTGAATGTTACGGCATGTGAGTTATATCTCGATTTTTAAAAACTGGTCTTTTAAAAGGTTTTGACCATTCCTAGCGGCGGACCTGGGAGAGATGACCTGGCTGGAGGCCCCAACGTCCCCGCTGTGGAACGGGACCATGACCACAGTGCGGCCACATGAGGCTGCTGAGGTCCCATGAGAAGATGGAAGAGCCCAGTGCTCGACAAACGGAAGTTTCAGAGTCCGTGCTAGGGTTAGTTGCTGGGGGCGTAGAACGTTGGGGTCCTCTCTCCTCGGTCCACCTCCTCCCTCATCCACATGCTGCTGGGTGGGTCATCCCCTCTGTCACCCCCTCTGCCCTGGCTTGACCCTGTTTCCTCTGCCTGGAATGCCCTGCATGACCTTCTCTGGCAGGTCCAGGCTTGCCCTGGCCTTCAAGCACCCCAGCAGCCCCATCTGAGCCGCTGCCCTGGCCCCAGCAGAGCCGTGGCCTGCCGTCCTTGCCAGAGGCCCACAGGGAGACACTGACGGCAGCCGGAGTCACCTGAGCACTCTCCTGTCCCAGCCAGGCTGTCTCCAAGCAACCTGGGGAGAAGGGTCATGTCGTAGGCTGGTGTGTCCCAGATTTCACCCATCTTTCACCGCCATACTTTTCCCCACCCTTCGAGTACCAGTTCTACCCTAAGCTCCTTAATACTTTCCCTTAAATCAACTCACTTTTCAAAAAATAAGTGTGTTTTAAGAGGACAGCTTCCTCGTGACAGTACATGGAGAGCCAGGGTCATCTGCCATCCCTCATGACATAGACAGGGACTGCAAAACAGTCACACTGAACACGAGACTACGTTCAAGGGCAGGCAGGCACCGTTGCCCGAGAGGCCGCTGGGCTGTCAAGGCGGGGGTGGTCAGAAAGTCTCAGTGAGGCCTTAAAGTCATTAACAGACCTTCTCGCTGGCATAACCAGGACCGGAAGGTCATTGGAGAGCAGCGGATGTGAGCTGCGGGTCACTCTTATTTGATGCCCGCGCCCTCCTAATTCGTCTCTCCTCATTTCCTGCAAGCTGTGACTTAAATATCACCTCCTCGTGAGGCGTCTTCTGGCCCCTCGTCTCTGCGGTCTGCCCCGTCCACCTCCTGCTTTATACTTCCTTTAGCGTCTAGTACCATCTGTTCTCCCACACACAGTGTTTTCCTGTCGTCTGTCACTCCAGCTAGAGCACGAGCTGTCAGGAGCAGCTCGGGGCCCAGCATGTCCAGAAAGTGCCTGGCACCTGGAAGGCACTCTGTACGGATCTCCTGGGTGGAGGAATGGATGGAGGAATGAATGAATGAATCCCGTCTCTCCCGCGACTTTGTACTACCTCACACTAGCTTTGTACCAAATCTTACATGTAGGAGGAGGTGGCCCAGTAAACAATGGCGGAGTGAGAAAGTGAATGAATGAATCAATCGATGACTTTTTGCCCGGACGGTGAAGCTCCCAACGTGTGAGACAACCCAGGAGACAAGCCTCGTGTGTGTGTGTTTTCAAAGTCCCCAACTCTAAATTCTTCCTGCAGATGGTCTCCAGGGCTAAAAGCACGCGGGGCCTTTGCCAAGAAAAGAGGTTGAGTTCCCAGGCCTCCAGTTGAGATTGAAGAGGGATGGTTTAGCAGGAAAAGAAAGCTGGGGACCTCCAGGAGTTGTGGGGAGCCGAAGGCGTGGGGAGAGCATTCCCCCGGGGCCGACTCCTCCTGGCCCTCCTGCCCAGCGCCCCTGGCATGCTGCCTGGTCGGGGGGGGGGGGGAGAAGCCTGCCAGAGACACAGGCATGCCGCGCTTACTAAGTGGCCCTAAGTACATCAAGATGGGCCCGTCGACGCCAGCCACTCGGAGTGGGTCTGGAATGAATCGGGGGTTGTTAAGATCGCCGACTTAAGCCTCTTCTCAGAGGAAAAATATTTATTTCACCGAGCTCTGCTTTTTGGAAAGCTGCGCCTCTCACAGTCTGCATCGATCTAGCAGAGTTTTGGCTACTGCTGGGTTTTGTCTCCTCTCCTGTCTCCGGCGGCGTGGGCTGTGTGCATGCGTGCATGTGTGTGCGTGTGTGCGTGCATGTGTGTGCGTGCGTGTGTCCACGACTCTTGAGCAATCGGCCAGAAGGCACGGCCAGGACACTCTGCTCTACTTTAACCAGAAAAAACAGGCACCGACTGAGTTCATGACGTGGTACCCAAGGCCTGGGTGTTTTATCGCAAAGATGCCCGCTCGCAAGAGGCAATTACTTCTTTCCTTCCCTTTTTATCTAATATGCTTCTTCCTCTTTTTTTTTTTCTTTTTCCTAGCCTGGGGGAAAAACAAACACTGACAAGTATGAGGAAGAGAGTAAATCCCATGCCTCTTCCAAGGAGCCATGATTAGCCTTTCGAGTGCTGTTCTTTTCATCCCTTTTCCACACTTCGGGGCCCAGGGGTTTGAATTCCAGCCTTGCCATGTGCTGGCGGTGTGCCCTCGACCGGCTCATCACCACTGGGAGCCTCTGTTTCCTCATCGGTGAAATGGAGCAAGGGCAGTAACGACCTCTGGGGGTGGATGGAAGGGGTCACTAAGAGACAGGACACACAGAGCTTAGCCATCTCCAGCATGGAATAAATGCTCCATAAATGCCTATATTTATAGGATAAATAGATATAATTTTTATGCCTTGTTGTCCCCATTCCACTATTCTCATAAGCATTTTTCAACGACAAAACCTTCTATTGCATGGCTGCACCGATGTTGTGTTTTAACTGTGCCCCGTGGATGGGGATACAGGTTGCTGCCACAATCCCATAAAAGCTGCTGTGACAAACTTCTCTAGACTCCAGCCATGGTCTGCATTCAAGGGCCCGTCTTTAGGGTGAGCGGCATGAATTCCCAGAAGTGGAATTATTGGGTCCATGGTAGGAACGCTTCCAAGAACCTCGGTATATATCACGTTACATTTCTCCCTAGGAGTTCTGTCCAGATAGATTGCCCACGGACGTCCTGGCTACACCGAGGGCTGTGACCTCGCTGTCCTTGCTGATTTGACAGGCAAAGTGTGGTCTTGGGTCTTCAATTTGCATTTTTAAAAGTTTCACTCAGTATTTTTCTAATACTGATTTTATCAGCTACGATCTGTTGCATGTTCACTATATTGCCAAGCATGGGCTTAGGGCTCTTGCTAAACCATCTTAACCACACTCGGGGTAGGAATTGAAAGCAGGGTCTTAAACACACATTTGCACACTTGTGTTCACAGCAGCATTATTCACATTCGGCAAAACTCGAAGCGACCCAAGTGCCCGCCAACAAGCACGTGGATAAACGAAATGCCGTATGGGCCTACAACGGAACGACACTCGGTGCTGAAAAGGAAATGAATTCTGACACACGCTGCAGCATGGATGAGCCTTGAAGACGTGCTCAGTGAAGCGAGCCAGTCACAAAAGGACCAGCGTTGTGTGGCTCCACCTCCATGAACTTCCTACAGCAGTCCAACTCACAGAGACAGAAATCGGAAGGGAGTTACCACCAGCCAAGGGAAGGGGGGTGGGTGTTACCGTTTACGGGGAGAGAGTCCACGTGGGGAGACGGAAAGATTCGGAAGAAGGTGATGACGGTGGCGCAACAGCGCAGAAGTGCGTGATGCCACAGAACCGTCCACTTCAACGTGGTTAAAGTGGCCAGGTGAATGGCGCACATGTTTTACCACAATAAGAAAAATCTGAATCAACCTTTAAGACATGCTACAAAATACATGGTATTAGGGCCCTTCTTCTTTTAAGGATGATAGAGCTATGGCTCGGAGAGGTGAGGTACGTTCCCAGAGCCACACCGCTTCTAAGTAGTAGAGACAGGCTTAGATGCCAGGCCGCACCCTTGAAGGCTACACCACCCCACAAGACTTTGTGAGCGCAGGAGTCAGAGGAAAAACCCAGCCAGATGTACGGCCGCACGTGCAGCTAGCGAGACCCGGGGCCAGACTCCAGAGCCACTGGCCCTCGAGGCTCCAAATTCAGTTCTAAATTTATTCTCTCAACTCCTTGTGGGTTCTAAATATGGCCAAACGAGTTCTTCCAGCCTAATCGATGACGTGGGTGCATTGTTTTGAAGATCAAACCCTTTTCCTGGTATGAGAGTCACAAAATAATGCAGCGTTTGTTTGGAGAAGCAGTGTGTCTGCGCCCATCTGGACAGAGCCTGGGCTCGCTGATGGCGGACACATGTGGCCGTGGACTGCTTTCTCAGGGACAGGGAGTGAAACTGTTCCCTAAACCCGAGCCCGAGTTTCTCCTCCTATGTGAACCTGAAACAGAGCCTCGGGAAACAGGCAGAAAATTCTAACCCAAACCAAATGTAAACTTTTCCTAGAGTTACTAATTAAGAACAAAATATTCTCCTTAGAGAGTCTCCAGACCAGGGAGGAATGGCAGGGTCTTGGGGGACTCACTGGCTGAGTTCACACTCCTCTAGGAAGGTGTTGGGGCGGGCCGACTGATCCACAGCCCCTCTCAGACATGCTGCCTCCACCGAGATGGAGCGGGCACATGACCCTCATGGTCTGGCCACCGAGGACTGAACAAGCCTCGGACACTGGACCCAGGACAGACCATCCACTCACTGGCCGGAAACATACAACTTCTGGTGTTTGGCCCCAAAGGGCGGGCCTAGACATCATATTTCCTCCCTTAGGAATGCAAATCAAAAGGCACTGGACATTCCAACTGGTCCAGACACCTGAGTGGAGGGAAACGGGTATTTGGAGGTGGATTGGCCATGCTGGGCACACAAGCACACAGCTGTATGTGGGAGAGGGCCAGTGCCAGCACTCTGGGTTGCAGTGGCAGTGTTGAGTGGCTGGATCAAACTTCACCTGAAACCTACACTACTGCTAGACTTCTGAAATTCATTTTATTAGATTTTTCTGGGGTTTGATGTGTTTTTTTAATAACCAAGAGGAAATCTCAAAACCCTTCCAAAGCATCCCTTTTCTACTTGGAATTACTAGAGTAGATTTCTGACCCACAGAACCATACCACAGACCACACCAACACAGGCAGAAGCCCTCTGGGAGAATTTAGGATTCAAAGCAGTGTCCCTGCACGTCCCAAGTGACAAGCTCCCCCTTCCTGGTCTGAAGCACTTGGAGAAGGGACAAGAGGTTAGGACTTTGCTGCAGGAACACGCTGTCCTCATGACGACCCCTTCTCTGCCGCAGAACTGCTGTTATCAGAATCTCTCTGGAGGTTGGACACAGGGTGAAGCCAGGAACTCCTGAGGCTGAAGGGCAGGTCAGGGGCCTGGGAGAGAAGGAGCTGTGAGTGGGCAGGAACGTCTGCCCTTTCCCTTGGGTCCCCGCAGCCCAGCTGTCGTGTACAGTGAGTTTAGCTGACAGTGGGGACGAATAGCACCCACTTGACAGGCCACGACCCCATGCAGGGCACTACCGGGGGTAAACCGAGTCTCATCGAGATGAGGTGACTTGTCTGTGACTGGTGGTTCTGGGATTTGAACCGGCGTCTGATGGTCTCCAAGCGTTTGCACCTTTTCCCGTATGGGCCCTTGAATTTCCCGCCCAGCTGGCTTTGCAATCGGCAGCCCTTCCAGACGTCCCTCAGAGGCCGAAACGAGCTGACTGCTGATGAGGGGAAGGATTTGAGCTGCAAACCTGACTCCCTCCGGCCTCTGCCAGACCCACCGGACGCGTGGGTGTGTCCAGCCCACCTGGGGGCCTCTGCTGTAGTCGTCAGACAGGGCGGCCTTGCGGGGAACCAGATCTCCCGAGAAGGGGAAAGCCAAAAAGAATTAAAAGTAAATTTCCAAAAGGAAATAAATAAGCAATAAGGATTGGCCACATCTGTGAAACTGACTGCTGCTTCAGAGCCAGGCGCTGGGCCTGGGTTCAAGCCCAGGTGGTGGCCATATAGGCCCTGCCATCAGGACTGCAGGGCTGCCCCTGGGGGAGCTGTTGGAGGCGTTGGGGCCCAGCACCCATAGGCTGCTCTTCATCCTGGGCACACCCAGGACCCGGCTCTCAGACACCCAGCACTGCGTCTGCCGTTGGCTGCCTGCCGTTTCTCCGGGGCCCCAGTCAAGTTGGCTGAACTGGAGCCATGATATGGATTTGCGTCCGGGTCCCATGTTCTCTCGCTGTGTGGCTTGGGGTAAGTCGATGCTCCTCTCTGAGCCTCAGTTTTTTCACCTGTACAATGCGGGGCTTGTGCTTGGCCAAAAGTTTTCACACTGCTGATTGCACTTGTCTGTGGGCCGTGAGCTCAACGAATGGAGTCACAATGGGCATGTAGCAATGTTATTCCGCCTCCACAGTGTAGCATACACCCTGTCCTTTCTGATCCCACCCAGCACCTACTCGCTCAGAGCTGCAATGTGCTTGCTAATTAAGTGACTCACGCTCTCTGCTTTGTTCCTCTGCACAATGGCTGCCAGCCGTGAGTGTGGCTCAGTCAGAATGAAGGTCAGGCTGTCCTCACTTGGAGGTCGGTCTATCCTGCCTCCACTGTGACCACCTCTCCAAGCCTCCGGTTCAGCGTCCACTGTAGGAAATAATCCACCTCCTTTATAGGGCCGTGTTGTGAATTTGAATTGAGAGGATGCAGCAAAGCTCTTGGCTCTGGGAGAAGCACGTGGTGAACCCTGTGGAACAACAGGCTCTGGGAGGTCAGGGGACAGCCCTCGGTTCCTTCCTTCCGCCAAGTGATCAGCGGGGCCCTGGGCTCCTGTTCTCTGACTGACTGGCTGTGGCTGAGCTGGGAGAGTAAGAGCTACCAAAGGCCTTACTCTCTGCTTTCTGGCTTCTCTTGACTGATGGCCAGCCATCTCTTCTCCACTCCAAGACAGCCTTGGCCCCCAGCCCCAGAAGGGATCTGCCTCAGTGTCACCCCCACTGCAGAATGGGGGCCTGGGAGAGCATGTTACCGGGTCTTATTGTATTTAAGGCAGGGCAGCCAAGGCCCCCGGAGATCTCTGTGGATGGACAAATGGTTTGCGGGTGGGTTCCCCGTGCATCATGCAGCCTGTGCACTTGCCAGGCTGTGCTCAGCCCCGGGCACTACTCTGAGCGAGAGCCAGGTCAGCGGCCGAGCCTTCTGGTTTCCCTCTGACCTCGAGTCTGTTTCTGACCCATGTGCAGCAGCTGCCTGGAGTGGAGACCTCCCCTGAGGGACAGACTCTGCTCAATCAGGCAGACCCCCACAGGAACACCGGGAAGGGCCAGTCCCTGCGGCCCTGCATGACACTGGGCAAATCACACCAACACCCAGAGCTTCGGTTTCCGCATCTCCATCGGCTCAGAGCAGATGTTACAAATTGGGATTGGCTCATGTTCTAACAGCGGCTGGTGGGCACGGGTTGCTTCATGCAGAGTTGAGACAGATTCTGAGGCTGTGTTTTGCTCGCTAGAAAAGGGGGCTCTCTGACCGATGGGCACTGCCTGCCATGCACTGAAGGCTGGGCAAGAACGGTGTATTTGGTGCCACACACTGGCCACCCCAACCCGGAAGCTCTGTAAGGTCCCTCAAGGTTTGAAATGGCTCAGATCCTTAAGATCTCATTGGATCACACAGTGTTTAAGAAGAGCTCTCTGTCAGTTTGAGCTTTTCTCAAACAGCACCCCCGATTTCTCACGGTCAGCGATCCGTTCCCACTCTTCAGCACACAGCATGGAGGCCCACTCAGGCCACCAAATCGGACAGCTGCAGTGACAGGCTCAGCCCAGAAAACCTCCTCCAGGCCTGGTCACTGAAAATCAGCCCTGAGACCCCTCACCCCTAGCCACCCTGCTGGATCCAGCCATACCTGAAGCTCAACCTAATTCTGAGCTTTTAAATTCCGGGAGCCAGTGCATTGTCTTTCTTGTTGAGCCAGGATGAGTCAGAGTCTCATCACTTGTCACTCAAAGAGTCCTGATATGCACAGATTGGTTTTTTTCCCCAGTCAGGCCCAGAATGGGCACCAAAGAGGGTTTGGCTAATACGGCAGTGAGAACATCTGGGACTTTGTTTTTGTTTTGTTTTGTTTTGTTTTTTCTTTTTTTGACCCAGCCAAGTCCAGAGGCCTAGAACGAAGACAAAAGACATGAATTTCTCTAATGGTAGAAGCTGGGGAGACCCCTTCCCAGGACCTCTGCTTCAGATGGGTGGAGTCGAAAAGGGGCACATTGTCTGGAACTTCCTTCTCTTCTCCCCAAAGTTTTCATGATGTTCTTTCCTTAACTTCCTGGGGCGCTGAAGCTAGCTTGGTTAAAGTTTGTTTAAAAACACTAACATAAATCATAAATACCCATGAGAGGGACCATTAACCACCAAGCAGTCAAGTTAATATCCCTGCACCCCCATCTCCTGCAGTTAAATGGACCAGAACTTCCACCCCACTCCCAGAGGAACCTTCCCTGCCTTGTCCTAAAGCATTTCAAAATCGGGGCCCAGCTGTAAGTTCTGAGCATAGCCTCTCCCCAGCTCAGCTCACCGGCCTGGCTCCTTTACAGCGAGGGGCCGTGACATGGAACTAACAGCACTGGGTGTGCCTGGCTTCTGGCTTCTGACATTTCTTCTGGAACAAATTCTTCCCTGCCCCTTCCCTCTCCTCCCAGTCTGGGAACCTGAAAGGCACAGCCACCACAGGAGAACAGGGAAGGCTTTGGAGTCACATAGACCTGGGGACGAATCCTGGCCTGACTCACTCGAGCTGTGTCGTCATGGACAAGTTGTTAACCTGCTGAGCCTCAGTTTTCCTTTCTGTAAAATGGGGATAAGACTACCCGCTGTAGGGCCGATGCTGAGAATTTGCCTGTATAATGGCTGACTTAGTAAATGAGAGTTATAGTAGCAATAGTCATGTTATTCTTGTTTTGATCACCATGGCTGGAAGGAAGAAGGGTGGAGGAGAGAGAGAAGGGTGTTTGGGACAACCTCGGAACTTCTGCGCCATTCCACCGCAAGGGCAGGCAGTCATGACCTCCCTAGCCTCCCTAGTTCAGGACTCGCCCTTTTCAGCACACTGGGTCAGCCCCTGGGGAGCTGTCTGCTTCACCCTTCATTCAATCTCTCTCTTCCCCGCGAGGGGAAATGGAGGCTGGGCCTCTGTCCCAGGTCCCAGAGCCTGTTGGCAGGTCCTGAGCTGTGGCAGAAACTCTGACCACCAGGTCTGTGAGGACTTTGTCACAGTGGCCTGACCCAGCTGCAACGATCGTCACACACCCTCGTTGCTCTTCCTGTCCCCCGTCGGCACCGTGGGCACAGCCATGACCAGTTGAGTGCGTGACCGTGTCTGCAGCAGGTAATAGTCTGGAAACTATCCCCGTGCCTTCCTCTTTGCCTTTCTGGGTGAACAGCCCTCCCCTCATGGTCCCCAGACACCCACCTGCCAGACACGTCCAGGGGACCCCAGAGCTGCCCTGTGGCCACGTTCAGTTCCTCGTGATCAAAATAGATTTTCCCACAAGACAGTAGACTAAAAGCCACCACAGTGAGAAAGCATTTTTTAAAAGTCCATTAGCTCCTGATTAACGGAGGAGAGGCGTAGAGTGTCCCCAAACTGCTGTGAAGGTAGAAAGGTCCTCCCTTCTGACCTAGCACAGGAGCACACTCGGAGAAGAAAGGACACTGGCTCCATCCCTCTGGGCTTCAGCCCGGAAAGGACAGGAGCATGGAGAAGGGTAGTGGAGAAAAGCATGGATGCGGGGCTACCTGGTTCAAATCCCAGCTCCGCCACTTACTGGCTGTGTCACCATGAGCAAGTCACTTTGCCTCTCTGTGCCTCACCCTCTTTGTCTACATAGTGGGACCGAGAGGAGCCCCTCCCAGAGCCCCTGTGCGGGTCAAACGAGTTTGTGTGTGAGGTGATTAGAATGGGCTTGGGTGGGTGACTGATAATAGGCATTCTGTGTGTGTGCTATCTCTGGGTATCCGTGTTTTTTATATAAGCCAAGTCAGCTCCAAAGCCAGGGCTTTGCGCTGCCCCTCTGGGGGCTCATGAGGGAAGCTTCGAGCACCGAGATCCATGGTCACCAGTGTGGGGTGGGGACCCTGGAGATGCTGCGGGTTGGAAGGAAGGGGGAGCTCTGATGTTCTGCCTTCCCAGGCTGCACGGGGTCTCCCATCGGCCAGGTTGGGGCTCTACAAGTGCCTACTTAAGAGGGGACACATAGCTAGGGCGAGGGGCACCATGACTGTGGCAGGGGCTGGTGGTGGCAGCTGGGGGCAGGGCCAAAAGCAACAGAGAGGAGGGGGTCTAAGCCAGGGTGGAGACAAGTGAGCCAGGCAAGGCTCCAGGCCCCAAGCTCCTCCAGCTGCCAGGTGCAACCAGAAAGACGACCCGGCAACAGACACGGCTGCAGACCTGGCTCGTCCTTGCAATGGGGCATCTCGTCATCAGCACACCTCGGGCACACAGGCTTGAGGATGCCATCATTGAGAGAGGCCGAGGCTGGACAGGAGTGGACCTTAACTGAGCATTCCCTAAAGGCCCGAAGTACTGGGTCCAATCAAACTGACCAGATTACATTCCACCTGGTGGTTTTGTGTTGCCCTCGGACTGGGGTTTGTGAGAAAGCTCAGATCAATTACAGGAAATAAAGAAAAGACATTTCTCTCCACCTACACAGGTGACAGTGCCTGTCCATGGACCCCATGTCAGTCACTGTGGGGGTGCTCCTAGGGGCGGGACCCGCACCATTCATCCAGCACTGTGTCGGAAGTGTAGTCCGTGTCCAGTGAACATCCATGGAAGAGGCGAACGCCTGTTTCAACTCTGACCCTGATCCGCAGCAGACAGGGGCCGCTCTGGGCCTGGGGAGGGAGAATTCTTTTCTCCGAGTCCTCAGGGGCACGGCTTTGGGGTCACACCCAGCTGGGTTCAAACCCTGGCTTAGCCCCTGTGTGGGCAGCCTCCTGGTGGTCACACTCTCTTACATGTGAGTGGACCTAGTGACTTAGTTCTAATCAATGGAATATGACAAAGGGATGGAATGTCATCTCTGAGACCAGGTTGTAAAAGATAGTGACATGCCCTGGCGGGGTGGCTCAGATGCTTAGAGTGTCAGCCTGTATGACAAGAAGGTTGTGGGTTCAAATCCGGGTCGAAGCACGTTTGGGAGGCAACTAATCGATGTTTCTCTCTCTCATCAATGTTTCTCTCTCCCCCTCTCTCTAAAATCCATTAAAAAACAAATCCTCTGGTGAGGATTAACAAAGGACAGTGACTCAGCTCTCTACCTGCACACACACGCACAAACACACCTCCCTGGCCTGCTCACTCTGATAAAGCAAGCTGCCGTGCTGGGGAGGCCCCCGGGCCACGGACCCACAGCGACTAACTCCTGCCCGCATCACGGAGCAAACCTGGAAGCAGATCCTGCCCCAGCCGGACCCTGGGCTGGCTGAAGCCCTGCTGACAGCTTGGCCGTGGCCTGCGGGAGACCCCGCAGCACAGGACCCACCCAAACAGCACCCAGGCCCCCGACCTACAGAAACTTGTGCTCATAAAACTGTTTTGAGCTGCTCAGTTTTGGGGTCCTATGCGAGGCAGCAGCAGACCACACAGACAGCTCTGCACCCACGGACCAGTCACTTTACACCTAGTGTATATCCTCATCTCAAAGGGGCGTGGTAATCACACCCTGCCACCTCAGAGGTACATTGCAAGGACCGACGAGATGAGTGAGCAAGTGAATGAATGAATGGATGAGTGAATGGATGGGACCCCTGGCTGGAGAAGGGAGACGATCATAGGAAAGAAAATTCATGTGGCAGGTTGGGATGGAGCTGTGAAGAGCTCTCACCGACCGAGCAGCCGCCACAAAGGCCAAGAGCCCGTGTGTCCCCCAGCCAGGTCCCTCACCAGGGGAAGCCTGCCCCCTTCTCACTGCACCAGCCAGCTCCTCCTGGGGCTCCCAAGGACCAGGGCTCAGAGCTTCCAGGACACTCGGCATCTTCGCCACCCCCACGCTGGGTTCTGCTGTCCCTTCTTCATGGATCACGCTCCCCAGAGGGCTGCTGTGGCCCGAAAGCTGGCCGGGCTTGGCGCCACAAGGACAAACAAGCTGAGAGCCACAGCATCTGATAGCCCCAGAAACTGACCCCGTGGGAACGCTGCTGCCAGCTGGCATGAGTGCCATGACCTGGCCACAGCTGCTGGGCTGTCAGTCCTGGGGGTGACAGCGATAAAGGGGAGGGGTCAGACTTCAGGTCTCACATGGTAACTGATGCCTGACTCCAAGTCGGGAGAATAACCTTAGACTTGGACTTGGGTGTACATCATAGGACCTGGTGGGCCCAGCAAGCATTCATCCAGCCCTCCCCGCCCAGGTCTGTGTGAGCCCCAGGCTCCGGCTGGACCCACCATGCTGAACCCGGCTTGACATCTGTCCCCATCTCACTGGGGCTGGAGCTACCTGGGTAGAAAGGCCCCCCGGGCCCCAGGGCCATGGTCTGTCCTTGCATCACTCCTGAGTTGGGGATGAGAATCAGACTCTTGATGCCCACACGCATGGAGACTGCTGGGCAGCCCATGGCAGCTCACCTGCAGCAGGTCGAGGTCTGGGGGTAACTTGAGCTCCCTCGTGTGTCCTCCCCACCCTAGCTGATCCCACAGCCTCTCAGATGCTGGGCAGTTGGCCACCCAAGCTGGGTGACAACCGACATCAGTGCTGGCCTTCCGATTGCCCCGAGGGGCAAGTGCTAGAAGTAGGCTCCTGCCCAGGGCGCACCAGGCGAGTTAGGAGCCTGGGCCCTGACCCAGAGCCAGGAGTGTCTCTCTTGTCTCAGCTCCGGTCCCCCGACTGTGCACTGTCAGCAGCCCTCCCGTCACCACCATGACAGCAATGGCCAGCTGCAATGAAACTCACTCTGTGCCATTAGCTCAGCCCCGCCCCACAAAACCCCCACCCCGCAGGTAGGTTATGCTATAATTCCTATTTGGCATAGGGCTGGCCAAGGGCCCACTGGTCAGTGGAGGAGGCAGGATTTGAACTCAGGTTATGTAGCTTTGGGGCCGTGTTCTCTGCACTGTGGTTGGCTCCTACACACTGGCCAGCACCCCCCGCCCCCCAGCAAAGCTCTGCAGGCTGGCTTTGTCCTCTGGGAACTCCTGTTCTCCCCAGAGGCCTCCAACCCACTCTCTGGCCAAGGGCAGGCTCCCAGCTCGCCCTGCTGACACAGCTACTCTTTCTTGGCCCTGAAGCCACAGTTGTTGGAAATTATAATCCTTCCTTCCCGACTGTGAGCTCAGGGCTCCAAGAGGCTCCTAATGCACACGTCCCTTATTAGCCAAAGAAAGTTCTTTCCACGGCCACTACCCAGGCGTGTTAAAATGTAAACTGTCGTATATCACGTGGCAGCAAGCTCATTTGTCTCTGTCAGGCCCCGCTCTAGCCCCACCGGGCCCCTACCCCCTCGCTGTCCTGCCGAGATGGTCTTGGCCGGATCTGGCCTAAGAAGTCTGGGCCTGCGGACCTGACACAGTGAAGCACTTTCTGAGCATTTAACAGCATTGCCTTGATGTCGAATAAATCACAACTTAATGAACCATTTCTCAATTTGTAGCCCCAAGTCAAGACTCCTAAGATGTTACCAACTGCCAGGGATGAAATGGGTGCCTCTGGAGCACTCTTCCACACATGGGGGTCCGTGGCTTCCTACCAGCAGGAGAGCCGGGCACCAGGGGTCTGAGGCAGAACTCAGCTTCGTGTTTGCCACTCAACAGACAACCCTCCTCCCCCACCCCTTTATACAGCCTCTTCGGGGGGTTGTGTCTGTGGAGAGGTGTGGGCCAGGAGAAGCCTGTCTTGGACGGCTGGGATTCTGGGGCAGAAAGTATGGCGACGCCACCCTCTTGGGATGGGAGCAGAGGGTCTTGAAACCCTACCAGCGTGGGAGTCAGAAAGAAAAGGGTCTGGACCCCAGATTGGCTATGCACCAGCTGTGTGGCCTTGGGCAAGTCAGTCCACCTCTCTGGGCCTCAAATGAGTAATCACGGACCCCACGTCACAGGTGGTGGAGAGCGCCAAATGGGAGAACAGAAGGAAGGAGCTGAGAACGTGCTGCGGGGGTCCCGAGGTCAGAGGAGGGTCAGCAGCCACTGACACTTATTAGGTGGTGTCGTGAATTGAGCCATGTCCCCCGAATAAGCAGGTCTCCCCAGAGTCTTAGAACATGACTCTCTTTGGACGTGGAGCCTTTGCACGTGGAATTAAGATGAGGTCATGCTGGATGAGGGTGGCCCTGAATCCAGTGACTGGTGCCCCTGCAAGGGGAGGGGAGGATGCACAGAAGGCCTGTGAGGGCAGTGAATCGCTGCTCATTCATTCGCTCTCGTCTGGGGCACGTCTGGCAGCAGGCTGAGTGGGGCCCGATGTCAGCGTGGATGGTGCCGGGAGCCCTCAGCCCACCTGATGCCCTTCGACAGGCCTAGTTCATCCTGGGATTTACCTTATCTGGTTTTGTTTTTGTTTTTGTTTTTTCAATCACTGCCGCCAAGCAGTAGAATGCGGCAGGGGTGGGAGGGGGGCAGCGAGAAGCAGCAAAATACAGGCAACACCAAGCTTGAGATGCAGCCCAACAGCAAAGATCGCCAGCCCGGGTCAGGAGTGTTTTTCCAGCAGGAAACCAGAATAGTTCATCTGAGTTCCTTCACCTTTTGTCCAAAGATGCAAAAATGCCAGAAATGTGCAAGGGCCTCGGTCGCTGAGGGATCCTGGATCTGGGCCCCGCAGTCCACTTCCTGCACAGGCCAAGGGGTCAGGGCGAAGACCACTGCCCGGAGAGTCGGGACAGCGGGTCAGCGCCTGCCACGGGGCCGCAGCCTGGCCACAGGATGCGAGGTGAGGCTGACTGCTCTGGGCACCCGTTTTCTTCACTGTAAACTGGGGGCAATAATGCCTAGTCTGTCACTTCACAGACATCAGCTGGAGCAAATGACAGCCGCAGGTCGCCCTGGGCTATTTTTCTCTGTCCTCCCTAAGGGCCTCTGCCTGCGCATCCCCCAGACCCCGCTTTACAACACACGCACTAGACTGTGGGTGAATCCGTTTGTGTTCACACAGCACCGACGGCAGCTCGCCGCCACACCGGCTTCTGGGAGGTTATCTGTAGCCGTTACCGCTGATGCCGAGCAGTATCGGCAGGAGCCACCATTCACCGAGGCTTTGCTACATCCGAAGCGTTATGCACTTTGCCTTGCTGAATTCTCACAACAAACCTGTTTGATACGTATCATGAGAACCCCCGTTTTCCAGAGAAAGTGCAGCTCGGAGGGAGGAACTTGCTCAGGGCCCCGCAGTTAGGTTGCGCTCCCTTCAGACTCTGCGTCCAAAGCAGACGCCACTGCCCACGAGCACCCACAGCCCCGTGGGCGGCTGTGGGGAGACCGGACCCTCCCATAATGTGTTGTTCCTCACACAAGCTGGTATTTCTGGTGCCTGGCGCAGGGTCACACCAGTCATGAGTTGTACGCCACTGAGACCTCATAAAACCTTCCCGAGCAGTTGTTACCATGATTATTTTCCTGTTCATGCAGGTGAGGACGTGGAGGCCCAGGGGTGTGGTGGTCCTAACCAGCCAGGACCGAAACCTGGCCTTTCTGACCCCACATCTAAGGTTTTGCCCCCACCCTCTCAAAATGGTACTGGACACCGTGGGTGTTAAGTCCATGCGGAGATAGTCAAGGGTGTTGGGGGGGATCCTAGGGGGCTTCCTGGAGGAAGAGGATCACAAAGCATGGACACAACCCGAGAGGCACAGATTTCCTCTCTTCAGATCACCTCAGGGCATTTGCCAGGAGCCTGAGGGCTGGAGGGCCCCCGCCCCAACCTTCTGAAACTTATCCCCTGGCGCCTCATTCCCCCAGGGACTCGGGAGGAATCTGTGCGGCCTCCCGCCCTGCCCAGCCGCACAGGTCTGTCTGCATGCCAGGCCAGGGCTGGCCCTTCGCCCCGCGCACCGCTCTTCACTCTGCAGGCCTCAGGAAGGAAGGTCCGGTGCCAAGGCTATCTCGGGGCTTGCATACCTTCGGGGAGGGCTGGGTACCCAAAGCCACAGGTTATTCAATGCGGCATTATTTTCTATCACAAAAGGCCGGGAACTGATCTCACATCCATCAACAGGAGCCTGGGTGAAGACGCTCTGGCACAGCCGCTTACCACTCAAGTGTCAGCCGAGGAAGAGCGGGAGGGTCAAGAGCAGAATGTAAGCTGACAGGTGGGAAGAACTTTACACATGGGCAGGGCGGGGGGCGGGACTATGATCGTCACTTTAAAATGAGGAAACAGGCCTGGAGAGGTCCAGTCCCTGGTGCCACCAGGTCGATGGCTGAAAACAGCGCATGCAGCTGGGATTTCGGGCAGATAATGGGCCTCAGAGCCACGCCCGGGGCCCTCTGCCACTCTGCCACACGGCCTCTCAACCTCTCTGTCGTGCGGATATCCCTCCACCAGGAGCACCCTGGAATCTGGGAAAGAAGAGAAAGACGCAGCCAACCTTCTGCACTCCCCAGCCTGTGCTGGGGTGGGGGTGGGGTGGGGGGTGGGCTTGGGGAGCAGGTGTCACTGGAAGAGCCCTGTCTGAAACCGATTGTGATAACTCAGACGCTGTGGTAGCCAACTTCTCTCTCCAGTCAGTTACGGCCAGTGGGGCCCCCCGATTATTTTTATAGCCTTTCCTGGAGGCATGACAAGGAAAACGAAGTGATCCACAGGACCCCTTTCATCACTAACAGCCGGGTTTCGCAGTCGGGGGTGGAGGAAGGAAAGAAAAATCAGTTTCCTCCCTATTTTGCGCTCATCAACAGAACTCAAGGCCTGGGCGGCCGGCATGCTGGTGTCGAGGAAAGCTGTTCTCAAGCAGAACTAATTGGCAACAGAAATGGAATTCCCCACCCCCCACCCTGCCAAAAAAAAAAGCATGAACATGCTTTATCCCTGGGAATTACCCTTCGGAATAGGTTTTCCAGATGGGCAGTGTGCCTCTACCCTACTCGTGTGCGGCTGACAGTCTCACCGGGACGAGGCCAAAGGCGGCCCATGCCTGTGGCCTTTCGACCAGGTCGGCCTCGTTTGCACTGAGATGCTCACAAGGGTCGAGGTGGCAGACCAGCCCAGCCCCGAGTGGGCATGGCTGTGCTGTCACCGGCTTCACTTCCCTCCTCTAGGAGCAGCAGTTGGCTCTGGGGCCCCAGATACCGGCTGGGGTGGAACTGACTGCCCCCTCCCGCCCCCCAGCTCCCGCTGTGACAGCCTCAGCGGGCTTAGGAGCGCCTTCCAGGGCTATTTCAGGAGCCGGCAGGTAAACCCCCCAGAAACAACGAGTACAAGAGAAAAACACTGAATGAGGCTTCTGGGTGGAAAAGAGAGCTCTGGTGTTTTAGAGGTGCAGAGAGGGGGCGCGCACAAAATTCAAGACAGCAGCGACCGCCAGGGGGGAGCACAGAAGTGGGCACACATGATTGTCGGAGCGCTGTTCTCAGCGGGCAGTGGGCACACAGGTGCTTTTGTCCCGTAAGTGATGTTGTGAGGCTTGGATGGGAGGGGATAGGCGCCGTTCAGGCACCTCTCTCAGTGCCTGACGACAAGGCGATGATAAATGCAGTCCTACCTGTGGTCCATTTTTGAAGATCTTGAGGAAAGCTCTCTAGAACTTGATTGGGGACCAGGGATCTGTGGGGACCCCTCTCCCTGGGTAAGTGAGCAAAAGACCTTAGGCCGTGCCCTCTGTGGTTAAGTGGGGACAAGCCTATGGGGCCCCTGGTGAGTGGGGGTGTCCAGTGGTATGTTTGGAGGGAACGGTTGTGCCCCCTCCCCAGGCTTCCACCCCACAGGGTCTTCCCTCCCCTTCGTGGGTGAGTCTGGAAGGCAATGCTGGGCATGGTCCTCTGCGGAGGGGTGCCAGCAGCACTAGGCCAACACAGTGATAGCCAGCTGACCACAACAGAATCCAAGCCCACGATCTGCCTGAGTCTGGGTTTATCTGGGTGCAGGTCAGGAAGCGGGTGTCATTTCCAGGACCCTCCAAGCCCACCTGGGACAGAGGCCACGTGAAGGGCCCCGGAACCTGGGCCCAGGTGGGTCTGACAGGTGCATCTGAAGATGCACAGTGTGGCTCACTTTCACTGATATGCAAATGAGAGGCCACTCAGTGAGTCCGCACAGACGGCTAAAACGGGCCCCCATCGACGGCCCAGGGCATGCAACCAGAGGTGCCTGGTGGCTCACGCAGGGTTCTCCCCAAAAGGCTAGCTGTCTTGTCGCCCTTGGCAACATAGCAAAGCAATTATTTCCGCAAGTACGTACTGAGTGCCCACTCTGGGCAATAAGCATTTATTGAGTGACTACTATGGATCTCAGCACTGAATAAAACAGATGGGGAAAAGAAAGTCCCTGCTCTCAGGAAACTCACATTTTAGGGGACATTGAAGAAAAGGAAAATATATAGTTTGTTGGAGGGTAAATGGTAAGTGGTGGGGAGAGAGCCACGTAGAGATCTGGACAACGAGGGGTCCAAGCAGAGGGGAGGGCAAGTGCAAAGGTCCTGAGGCAGGACTGTGCCTGGTGCAACTGAGGACAGCAAGCACAGGGTGGGTGGAGAACTCGGGAGATGAGGTCCAGATCCTGCAGGACCTTGTGGCCACGATGAGGACTTTGTCCTTGACTCTGGGTGAGGTGGGAGCCAGGGCTGGGGAGCAGAGGAGGGACAGGGCCCAGTTTCCTTTTAACTGGACATGGCTGGCTGCAAGGGGAGAGCAGACTGTCAGAGAGGAAAGACGAGAAGCAGAGACCTCAATGGAGAGACAACGACAGTGGTCCAGAGAAAGCTGCCGGCCATGTGGACCGGGCCGGTGCTGGCAGCTGGGGGTAGAAAGAGTGGCACATTCAGCCTCCAGTTCCGGGTTGGAGGGACGGCCAATCCAATTTCTTTTCACTGAACGGTGGGAGCAGCTGGGCTCCACACCTGTGTTTTGGGGTCAAGAAAGTTTGAGACCTGGCTGGAAAGCAGAGACGTGGTTACCCAAAACCCAGGAGGTCGCAGGAAGGGATTTCTTCCTGCGACCTCCTGGGACTTCTGCCAGGCCAGCCTCGGAAGGGACAGTTCAGGTCTTCATGGGCTCACAGGGAAAACGCCCAGGACATGTGGTGGAGTGAGAAAAGGAAGAGGCCGGCCCTGGCCTGGCAACGCGGTTCACTGGAGCATCATTTCCTGCACCACAAGGTCGCGGGTTTGATCCCCAGTCCGGGCACGGATGGGAGGCAACCGGTAGAGGTTTCTCTCTCACGCTGATGTTTCTCTCTAAATATATCTTAGGGTGAGGATTAAAGAGGGAGAGGGAGGAGGAGAAGAAGGAGAAGAAAAGGAAGAGACAGAACAAAATGGAAAGTGGTCTCGTTTTTGAAAATTATGAATAGGAATGAAGGAATGGTCTGGAAGAATCGGAACATCTGGCTCTTGATTACCTGGAGTGAAGATTTGAACTCAGGATTGCCCTTGCTCCCATGCAAAATAAAATGATAGTAAACCCCGTTTTTAGTCCTTTTTAAAATTGCTGTGGCACAGCTCCCCTCTGCCTGCCGTCACAGCACGCTTCTCTTAGCCAGTGTCCCTACCTGGGCCTCCTCCTTGGCCTGGACGGTAGGGGAGGCGGAACTTGGATAAGAGAAATATTTTCCTCTCGTGCTCGCTGGCTTGGGGGAGCTGGAAAGGGCCCACCTGGCTCCTAAAGTTCCTAAAAATAGAAATTTGTCTTAACTTTCCTATAGTTTTGGCTTAGTGGTTCCTTCTACTTGTGCCAAGATGCCGTTTGCATTAGAAAACTGTTCGCTGTGCGTGAAAATACAGGATGGCAGGAGCGAGACCTGAGACGGAGTGGAATGAGCGGGCGGCTGCCACGGACGGGCCGCCAGGGTGCTGCACGTGCGGACGACACCTCCTCCCCTGCCCCCCGGCCCTGGCGTCTAGTCCAGGAAGCAGAGCAGGGCCGGGCAGTTGGGCTGCTGGCTTGTTCTAGCCGAGACGAGGAAGCTGAGGGAACTGTCCCAGGCTGGCAGTTTTAGTCCTTCCGGGTGAGGACTGAGGACAGTCCGTGACAGGACTTCCGAGAGACCCTGGGCACAAGCGTCTGTAAGTGCTGTGGAGCCAGCGGTGCTCTGGGAAAGGGTTAGCAACCAGAAATGTGTGTCTGTGTGTGTGTGTGTGCACGCGTGCAAATATATGCCCATGCATGCATGCACATACACATATGCTTAGGCGTATTACAGATTGCACTGGTGTGAAGGACACAATTTACAGATAAACATAAAATTTATGATACTCTTTTTTGTAAACTTCGTATCGCCGATTGAATCACACAGAATGTTTCCATCGACTTTCCCCCCCTCGACTCTTCCACCTGTGGTCAGTCTACGGTTCTGAGGGTTACGTAGCCGTAGTTCTTCAGGAACGTTGGCTGATATTTCATTTTACTTGAAGGAGCGAGAACAACACGATGCAACGAAGAGCATGTTGCAACTTAACTTGTTTGTCAATGAAACAAGCAACTTCCTCAGTTCGGGGTGCTATTTGCCACATAACAGCTACACAGAGAACAGACGTGTACGTTTAATCTGCATGGTGAACTTTTTCTCCCTTACGGCCTCGAATTTAGACAATGAGCGAAACAATGGGCCCTGAGTTGCACTCGTGTGCCAATTCCCAAGGTGTAAATGTTTCCAAGGCGGCCAATATCGGGCTACCAGCTGCACGTCACTGAAAGCAGAATTGGGAAGAGACGCACCGTAGCACACCGTGACCTGGTGTTTCTACAGCAGATATCGGTACCCTTCGGAGTGCCAATAATATGGATATGGTGACTGACCGTCCCAGTTTGCCCCGGGACCCAGGGGGCTTCTGGGACAAGTTAATCACCCCAGAGCTGGGACCAGCACTCGGGGCTCGGCTGGAGCCCAAGGCAGAGCGGTCCCTAAAAGGGCAGGAGGTCTGAGTCAGGGCCGAGCTGCTGTGCAATGGAATTTTCCAGGGGAGAAAAAACAGGAGGCCACATCTGGGTGCCAGGACCTCCAGCTCTGCCCAGATGCTGGGCACCCGAGGGACTTCCCTCCTGCCACGGGCCTGTGGCGCGTTTCTTATCTCTTGGCTGCTGCCGGCCACAGCTGCAGGGACGTGTGTGCAAATAGCCCGTGATGATATTCATGTGTGAATCCCCCCGGGAGAGGCGTGCGGAAAACACTGTATGTGTTTCACAATTCTGTTGCGTCCAGAGGAGCAGTGGGGGCCCAGGGTGATTTGAAACACATTTTTGAAACAGCGAAATAAAATTGGAACGCAACCAAGTGGAGGCATGTGCCACTCTTCCTACCTCCAGCTCTCCCCACCCCCACCTAACATGAACCCTCTTCTCTCGCACCCAGGGGTCTCCTACCACCGGGGGGTGGGGCAGCAAACGCGGCAGAGGACATGGGCACTCCTCACCCAAATTGGGAGCCCTTGCCCAGCCCGGGACGGCGGCACCCCTTCCTTGGGCTGACACACAATCCAAGCAGCTGAAGGCTGCTCAGCCTGTTGCTTCTTGCTCTGCCGGACCTCTCGGCCTCCCTCCTCCAGATAATGCTCCCTCCTCCTGCATCCCTGCTTCCTGGGGTGATCACAGACGCACAGAACCCAGAGTGCAGACTACTCAGGGTGGAGAGTGGAGTGAAAGTCCAGTCAGAAAAACCAAGGTCCGATTCTCATCTCTGCCACTGACCAGCTGTGTGACCCCGGGGAAGTCACCTCACCTCTCTGAGCCTCTGTCTGCTCCGTGAACAATGAGAAGAAGAATAACCATAAGACCCACTCCGAGGGGACCAGTGAGGATTCCCCAAGCTGAAGTTTCAAATGGCCCAGCAGGGTGGCTGGCACTCTGCAGACACACAAGAAATAGCAGTCACAGCAAGAGCCCCTTAAAGATCGCCTCGATCGACCACTCCACTTTAGAGGCGGACAGAGGCCCAGAGAGGGAAAAGAACTTGCCTGAGGCCACACAGCAAGGTACACTGCCATGCCATCTCAGCTCCCACAGACGCCCTTCACCGGCTTTGGGAGCTCCGGGCTGCAAAGTGAGGACCTGCGCCCTCCTCGCCCCTCACCTCCCTCTAGCGTCCGGTCCCGCACCGGCCGCTCGCCACTCACCATCAGCAGGTCTGGACTCTCAGGACCCCGTCACGCAATCCTCCCCGAAGCAGCCTGGCTGTGTGCAGAAGCCAGCGTGGGCTTGCATCCACCTCAGGACCCGAGGAGATGAGCCAGGACTGCGGAAAGCCGGTCCAGAGGGGCCGCCCCAGCGATCGCCTCCCAGGAGCCCGCCGCCGTCCCTGCCGTCTCTGCGGTGTCTTGGGGACTTCGCTCTGGGGGCTCCGATAGTGCTGCCAGGCTCTTATCTGGCCCGTGTCAGGGTGCCGGCAGCGGCCGTGGAGCCTGGGTTCCAGGAAGCCCGCCTGGGGCGCCCCCAGCGGGCCCCGCTCCCCCGGATGCTGCCTGCTGCTCTGGATGCAGCCGATTGCCTGTCAGTGTCACTCTGAGCTCTGCCAGGGAGAATTCCATGCTGGCCCCCAGCAGGCGGGGGCCCCCACCCCTTCACATCCCACCCCCCACTCCCATCTTGGCAAGGGGACTGGGAAAAGGCAGCGAGTTTCAAGTCTGCACAGCGCTTGTGGTCCTGTCCCGAACTCTCCGAGATTAATCATGGAGCGTCTGATTTCTGCTTTGCCTCAGAGGGGGGTGTGGAGACGCCTAGAAGTTTCTGTTTACTCCGTCCTGCACCGGGCTGCGTGCTAATCACAAACAGACAGGGACGCAGCCTCCCCCCTCCCTCCCCCGCCTCTCTTTCCTCTTCTTACCTTGCCACTTTCTCGCTGCCCTTCCCACACCTTCCCCTGTCCCTCCTGCCTTCTCTCTGCCATCTGTCCCCTCCGCTAACCGGATCCGAACCTCCACACACGCCTTCCTATGGTCCTGGGCCCCCCCAAACCCCATCGTCCCCTCTGTGCTGCCCCCTTGTCCTAGGATGCAGATTGGCTTGGCCTTTTCCCTTCCATCTTCACAGTCAGTAGTCAGCTTCTTTTCCTCCCCCCCCTTTTACAACCTAGTTATTTCAGGGTCTGCCCCCCCCGCCACACACACCCCTGTTACATGTGTGTGCGTGAGACTCCTGGAAACTCAGTGGCTCTGAGTCAAAGGGTGAGGACCCAGACTGCTCTTGTCCCCTGGGCATATCCTGCTTTTGGGTTCTACTCAGGGGTACACCCAGGGACAAAGTCCCCATTGACATTGATGGGGAGGCTCAGCCCCGTGGTGCCGCCCTGCCTACAACAGCTAGAGACGTATTTCCCCTGCCTTGCCTGGGCTCCCTTCTCTCTGCAGCTGCTGCCAAGGAGAAGCCAGGGCCAGACGGCCCCAAAGAACCGAAACTGACACCTGCCCACGCCACAGCCGCCACCACACACACACACACACACACACACACACACACACACGCTCGAAAGGGTGATTCGGCAAGAGCTTTGAAACTGAAAGTGGGCAATAGGCTGTTGATACCCCAAACATCACTGATGTATGGGCATCGTGAGGCATACACAGATAGGTGTGCTAGGAAAAAATTGTTTCCTTTCTGATCATAGGAAACAATTAGAAACCAATATCCATCAAGTAATGGCTGGTTAAATAGAATGCAGAAGAATCATATGATGGTTTACCAGGCAGCAATTTAAAAAGAGAGAGTGTGCCCTGGCCAGTGTTGCTCCATTGGTTGGAGCCTACGTCGGCCCGGACACTGAAAAGTCATGGGTTTGATTCATGATCAGGACACATATGTAGGTTGTAAGTTCAATCCCCAGTCAGGCGCGTACGGGAGGCAACTGATCAATGTTTCTCTATCACATTGGTGTTTCTCTCTCTCTCCCTCCCTACCTCCCTTCCTCCCTCTCTCTCAAATCAATAAACGTATTTAATTTTTTTTAAATAAAAACAGTGAGCAGTGTCTGTATGTAACCACAGAGATGGATCTCCAAGTCTTGTTACTGAGTGAAAAGAGGGTCCTAATGGCCCATTTGGTGTGATCCTTAAATGTAACCCCCCCAACGTCTTTACACACAATTGTAAAGTTAAATGCTATGGAAACACACAGAAAGCCAGCAAATAATAGTCTGGAAGGATATAAACCAAGCTGAGTCATTGCCCCTGGGAAAGGGGGGTGGCGAAAGGTTTAAGAGACGACACCCTGACCTGTGCTTTATTTCAAAAAATGAGAATGGATCTGTCTGTCACCCATGTCCCAGCCAGCTTCCCTTTCTGGGGACGCTGTGCCCCACACAAGGACAAAATGTCAACCCCGCATTTGCCTCCTAGGACAGACTCAAAGAATTCTACAGTCCGTCGGCGGAGAAATATGCAGCGACGCTGAGGAGGAAACCCACAAACCCTGCCAGCGCCCCAGCTGGACCCCCTCCACCGAGAGGCTGGGACCCCACGAGCCAGCAGTGAGTTATCACAGAATGGAATTCCTTAAGCTCAGAGGAGCTGTCCAGTCGCTCGGCAGCGGGCTCCGGCCTTGGCAATGAGGACAGCAGGCGCGTACTTGAAAGCAAAGTGTTGGAGAAAGCAGACTAACTTTCAGGAAACCATGTCACCTACTCAAACTCACGAACACGAAGCCCATTTCAAAGTGTTTTAAAGGCAGGAATTTGCACAAGTTCAGACAAAGGGCTACTGAGACAACACAGTATCCATCGAGCCATTGTTTCCCACGAGGACCACGACCCAGACACGGCAGGCAGGCGGACCGTGCATCAGATGCGGGGTGCATTCTCACGAATTCTCACAAGCTGTGGATGGAGTTCGCCAGCACGTTCCCTTGTGTTCTGCACTTGCCAAAGGGCAGCTTTGGGAGTTTGGCCCTGGGGGAGGGGGTGTTTCTGTGGTGAAGACAAATGACATTGCCCATAGCCCTGAGCTGGTGGGGCAGCCACCTCCCCCTTCGGGCACCGTGCCCCAGGGAGGAAGGAAGCTCCAGGTTTGGAACCCATAGAGTCGAACTTGGAGTTTCCAGCCACCTGCAGGTGGAGCAGTGTCAGGCCACACAGTTTCTCAAACTGGAGCTCACACCGGGTGGTACCCACAGGACTCTGGGGTGATACAGAGACTGGACACCAACCTAGGCTGAATCTCATAGTGGACAAGTCATTTTATGCCGGGGACAAAGCTCTTCCAAGTCCATCCGGCCTGGGAGAAGGCCTCAGCTGTGTGCTAATCTGTCCTGAACACCTCTGACATTTGCCAACCTCCCTTCTCACCCGGGAGAAAGGCGGCTCAGGCCTCGTTCAGCAGCCACAGTGGCCAGCTTGAATTATGGTGTCCCAGGGACACGTTCCAATTTTTAACTTTTTAAAGTTTAAAAGTGACTCTACCAGAGAAGAGAAAAACTAACAAACCCCTAATAAAGCCCTGGCCAATGTGGCTCAGTTGGTTGGAGCATTGTCCTATGAACTGAAAGGTCATGGGTTCGATTCCCAGTCAGGGCACACACCTAGTTCCATCCCAGTTGGGGCATGTATGAGGGGCAACCAATTGATGTTTCTCTCTCACGTCGGTGTTTCCCTCTCTGTCTCCCTCCATTCCCCTCTCTGTAAAACCAACAAGTATGTCCTCGGGTGAGGATACAAAAAACACCCTAATAAAACACAGGGTTTACTTCATGATAATGCACCAGTGCATGAGTTGTAACAATGCACCATAACAATGTGAAATGTCAACAGTAAGAGAAACGGTTCAAAATTTCTCTGTACACACTTTTCTTTAAAGCTTAAACTATTCTGAAATTGAAAGCTTATTTAAACACTTCAATGGACCTAGAAAATAATAATTCTGTGTTGTTATTTTATTGATGTATACACAGAGAGAAATAGAGAAAACAAGCATGGCAAAACCATTCACAACTGGTGAATCCAGGTGAGATGGACACGGGGGTTCTCAGTGCTTTTCTCTCGCTTTCCTGCAGGGTAGAAATTAGTCGAGACAAAAAGCTGGGACAGGAAGTAAATCACTTTAAAGGGAATTCCCAAGTACCTCAGAGCCCGGGTGGCAAATGAATTTGGCCAGCGTTGTCCAGGGGGCGCCCGAGGACACTAGGCTACGAGGCGGGCTGCCCGGAGGGACATCTGTGATGGCTCAGATGACCTCTGAGTCCCCGAGCCAGCACACTCACTACTACCCAGGGCCCTGGAATCTTCTCTGCCGCCCCTACTGGCACACACTTCCAAACCACACGGCACTTCCAACACTTTCAAATTGTTTCCTGCCTCTACCCACCGTCCCCTCGTGCTGCCAGCAGGGAAGCTGCCACCATCCACACGGCAGGCTGGGTGTTTGGGGGACAGAGGTGAATATGGAGGAAATGTGTTCCTCTAGTGTGAGGCCCACACGCTCACAGAGATCTGCCCAGGTGGTCAGCGCAGAGAGGGAGGGGCCTCTGCCTCGGGAATGAAGGGGCTGCCCCAGGGAAGTGTGTGAGAGTAAACAGGAAGGTGGCCTGATCTCCCTTGAATACCTCTGTTCTTAGGCCCTCAGGGGAAGGTCACCACCTGCAGCCTTTGCTAACCCTAACCCTAACCCTAACCCTAACCCTAACCCTTCCTAGCCTGGAGCCTCAGTGTCTGGTCCCACCCCATTCGCCCTTAGGTCTCCGGCCTGGGAAGGGGGAGGCCCCATCTCACTGGTGCACTCCATCATTGTCCTGCCGAAGGTGGCATCAGGAGTCTCCTCCTTTGTCTACCCTGTCAACCTTCAGCACTGAGAGGACAGCTGAAGGCTGGATTCTTCCCGGAGATAAGCATCCCCATTCATCGCCCCAGGCTCCTCCTTCGCTCTGCCCAGACCCTCCGCCTCTGCGCTGGCACTCTGGTTCCGGCTCTGCAGGGACAACTGCCCATTCCTCGGTGGAGCCGGGGAAGGAATCCGTCCTGCAACCTGGGAGACTTATCAGTTGTGAGATTAGCAAAGGCCGTGTCCTGACCTGAAACAGAATCCCAGACACTGTCCACACTCCCTTAGGGACCCTCCGGAGTCAAATATTTTCAGGACCAAGTCCAGTTAAGTAAACAGCTTTCTGCATGTGAGTGCCCACAGGGTTTCTCGGAAGACCTGACATTTTCCACTTGGTGACAGTCATTTCCTTACAAACATAACATGGAAAGTGATCTTTGCATTCCCAGAATGACTTCCCCAGCTGAGGAATTCCGTGACCCTCGCTGAGTTCAGGGCTGTTGCTCTGGTATGTTCTTTGATGACAGCACCCCCGAAACGCATCCTGTACAATTTGATAAGAGCCCTTTGTGCCCCCCACCCCACCTCGTGCCTGTCTTTCTTCGCTGAAAATTTCTAGGAAAGTCTTCAAAAATGCACTGCCTAAATTGAAGCCTGATGCTCGGAGCACTAATGGGCGCCCTCTTCAAAGCGACGCTCCATGGCCCCACCATTCACACCGTGCTGGGACGATGGACTTCAGTGCACAATTTATTTGGCTTGGCCAGTTTCATGCTGGTTGGAATCTGCTTTGGGGGGAAAACAAACTCTGCATATGTTTAGATTTATAATTTATACCAAAAGCACAAATACCTCGTAACAGGGCTGGAATGAGACGCAGTTATGAGCAGGGGCCACGGCCCATGGAGGCTTTGCTCTTTCATGGACAAAAGGAGAGATGACAGATGGCTTTTTAGTGAAGTCCCTTTCTTTGCTCTCCCCTCCCCAGAGAAACATCTATGGCGGGAGCTCTAGCCCGCCTGCCCCACCCTGTCCAAATTCCCTGGTCTGGGACTTTCCCATTTGTCTCCGGGTGGTGGCTGTTCTGCGTACTGTTCTAAGAAGTTCCCACTCATTGCCTCACTCCATCCCCATGACAACTGTCCCAGGTATCACTGTCCCCAAGCTAGAGAGGAGGCACCTGAGGGCCAGGAAGGTGAAGTCACTTTCCTGAAGTCCATGGCAAGCAACTGGCAGAGCCAGGATTTGAACTCAAGGAGCCTTGCTCTAGAGTCAATGGTCTCCATCCTTAGGTCTTTTTCGAGGAAAATCTATAGAACAACGCAGAATGCCATCATTACTGGACTTTTCATTGCAGCTGAGTTGGAAGAGAAACAAGATAAGTGGCAAGAAAATAAAATGAAATCTTGCCTTAACCAAAGCAAAAAGGAGGTCTGGCTCCCCAAATTAAATCAAAGGAACACAGGAAAAGGACGCATTCAGCCTAACCTCCTCAACCTTCTCCACCTCCATCTCCAGGTCCAGACAAGAAAGGCCAAGTTCAGAGAGGCAGCGTCAGGTCCCAGGGGAGCCTCCATCAATGAGGAAGACCCAGAGCTGCCCTTTGGGTTCCAGCACAAGGGCCCAGAAGGGTGCACTCTGGAGAGAGTGCTGTGAGGGTCTCTCTAATAAGGGCCCCACACGTGTGCCTCCCTGGGTCCACTGTCCTCTGTAATGTTCCCATGCTGTCCTTTCCATGAGAGGCAAAGTGTGCATGTGCACCCACTTGGGCCTGTGACTCGCTGTGACCTGCAGAGTGAGGGGGGAGTCACAGCCCGCCAGCTTTGGACCCTTCACCTCACACTTGCTGTCTTTGCTTTCACGGCCTTGGAGCCTCCAGACCACCAGTGGAGAAGCAGCCTGTGCTAGCCTCCTAAAGACGGAGGCCCATGTGCGAGGGAACCACAGTGCTTCCGGGACAGCCAGGCCACTGCTGGGTGGGACCACCTGTGGAGTCGGGCCACCTGGACCCTTCCGCCCCTGTCAAGGTGTCAGCTGACTGTAGCCCCACGAGTGAGCCCACGTTGAGACCAGCAGAATTTCCAACCCATAGAATCGAGACCAACAGCCAACTGGACTTTGTGTTAGGCCGCTAAGTTTTGTGGTGGTTTGTGACGCAGGCTAGAGCTGACAATCACACGCCCATTACACAGAGAACATGCACGGTTAAAAGGAAGGTTCTGCACGGAAGCCACAGCTGTGAAGAGAATTCTGCTGTGACCCTTCCCTCTAGGACAGCAAGTTCTGAAGAATTTACTGTGATGCTTCTTAATATGTCCTTGGCTCATTTATGAGGACACGGGTAGCCCAATAATGCCTTTGTTTTTATTTTCTCATTAAATATTTGACCACTGCTCTCCACAGGAAAGAACGATCTTTAGCACTGGGGACACAGATAAATTTGGCACAATAACTCCCTCTTCTCGGGACATCAAAGGAGACAGACAAACACAATATTATACCATAATTCATTGTTGAATCCCAGGCCCCACGTGAAGGGCTGAGACTATAATGACAGGGAAGTCACAAATCTGGACCTCCTGGGGTCTGTGTGTAGTGGGGAACCTGGGCATTAGCAAAAACAGAACACACAGACATAGGACTGCAAATGGTGCGGAGCAGCAGCCCAGGGTACCCTAAAAGAAAATTAGTCTGGCAAGAGGAAGACAGGAAGGCTTCCTGGAGGAAATGACTTTCAAGTTGAGAACAGAAAATGCTGGCCCATTGCCTTACACAAGAGAAGGGGAAGAATGTTCCAGGAGGAGGGAAGAGCAGATGGCAGTGGTTCTCACCAGGAGCGCTTCAGTGAAGCTACAACCCAAGTCCATTTTACATACAAGCACCCGGTGTGTTTTGCGTGGTTTTAATATGTATGGAACATTCCTGGAAGGCAATGACGATGTCAACTGACAGAACACTGACCTCCCCTCCAGTGGGACCTCCTGTGGGTCACTACTGTGGAGTGGCCGCACAGCAGCCCTTCCACTCCGGGTGCTGATGGTGCGTGAGCAGCCAGCACGCTGGGCCCGGATCTACCTGCGTTTGTCGCTGCCACCTTCACCGTGTTTCCGCCTGTTCGGTTCAAGCACCTGGCTCCTTCATTAGGACTTCCAGCATTACAATGCATGTGTTCTTGTTACAAATTACTTTCCCCTTATTCTCCCTTATTTTATAATTTCAGAATCACACACATAGTTTTTCCCCTTTTTGTCGTAGTCAGGCCCTCAACAGATCAGATGATGACCACTAGCATCCATGGGGGGCCTTCCTTCCTCACACTAGCAATTCAAAAGCTAACCTCTTCCAGACACGCCCTCCCAGTGACGCCCAGAAATAATGTTTTGCCAGCTCGCCGGGCAGCCCTGAGCCCACCCTCCTGACACAGGACGCTCCCTCTCACAACCCTACCCCTCGGCCACTTGGCACCCGCATGCTTCTCCTTAAACCGCACCGCATCTCCTAAGAGAGAGAAGACCCAGGCCATAAGTCTGCCTGACGTGGTGCGAGTATCCCGGGGACAACGGAAAACACACTCATGGGGCCAGGAAAGCGTGTCCTCTCATTTCTCCCTCCTTCCCTGTGCGACAGGAGCCCCTTTCCACGGCGGGCCGAAGTTGAAAGACGTCTGAGGGCCTCGCACCTGAAGTCCCACAGCTACCAAGGAGCTGGCTGGGGTTTCAAGTGAGGTCTCTCTGGGGGAGGGGGAGAAGAGATGCACAGGACGAACCCGGGCCGACTCGTAGCGCGTGGGCTTCATTTTACAGTCAATAAAGTCATTCTTTCTCTTCTCCAGCTGTAATGCTCAGGCTTCTCGGCGTGTCTGTTTTGTATTACACATTCCAATCCCTCGAATCTTTCGATGGTGAGTTTCCTTAAGGGAGACATCGAACTCATTGTTTGGAAAATGTAACCCCCCCCCCCCGTCACATGGGGGAGGATGGAAGCGGACTGACGCTCCTGCATGGGGGTGCGGGGTATGTGTGATTTAAGCGCCACCGAGGCCCTGACCTGCCAGCGCCGCGTCAAGGGAGTGATGACAGCTGCCTGATATTGAGTCGCAGACCTGCGTCCTTTCTGTCACTTCAACCCCCTGGCTTTGCTCTGAGCCATATGCACCAAAAGCAAATACATATTTGTCGAATTTTTGTGTAATACTATTTGGATTCCATTTGTGGGGATAGAATCCTTTCTTTCCTGTAATGCATTTTTTTTTCCTGTAATGCATTTTTTAAAAAATGTACTTGAATAGTTTTACCTTATGGTCTAGATGGCTATGGACAAAGCCTTGAAATATTTTAAAAGGGAACCAGGCCCAGCAAGGGGGAGGTGGCAGGGATAAAAGACACAATGACTGGAACTTAAGAACCAGTGCAAACCTGGTTGGAGACAGGGGGACAGCTGAAAGGGGAAAATGAATGGGGACATATGCCCAGCAGGGGCCACCGGCCTGCTTTTCACCTGAGAGTTTACGCAACGTGGGACACCCAGAGGGGGCTGTCGAGGCCTCCTGGGTAGCAGCAGGCCTAAGAACAGCGTAATTGCCTTCCGAAGCCAGTCTTGCAGTTTATCTAGCCTTTTCCGCAAAGTGCTTTATTTCCCAACGTGCCTCGGGACGGAAGCGGCTGCAGGTGCTGTGTGAAAGGCAGGTTTAAGGACCTGACCCTAAGCCCAGTGAGATGGAATGTCCAGGAAGGACTGTTAACAGAGCAATTAGGGGCGAGTTCCTCAGCCCACAGGGGCCTCAATTCCATCTAAGAACAGTGACAGGAACAGTATGCAGCCACCAGGGTGCGTGAGGCCTGAATCGGGGAATTCCTCAGCCGTGGGGTGGCGCCTGCTTCCCACATATTTTCCGTGTCATGCAAGGCACAAATCCACAGAACTGCCTTCTCCAACCTCCGTCTCTAAAGGTGGCCCCTGGGAGGGTGTCCCCTGGGAGTCAGGCTGCGTCTCCATCAAACCTGCTGATATTTCACTGCTGTTGCGTGTTGGCGACACAGCCGTGAGCAGGCTCGCCCTTCCCCGGGTCAAGCAGAGGGCCTTGCCACGGGTTAAGTCTAAGATGGGCAGCGGCCCTTAGAGTGACACAGCTTTAGATTCATCGCCCTCCTTCACTGATGGGCACTGACCCTGGGACCACCTGTTCTGGGTCCTGGAAGTAAAGCAGGGAAAACAAAGTCCGTGCCTTCTGGGAGCTCACATTCTCTGAATAATAAGGCAGATAATAAGCGAAGAAAGCGGGTAGATGCGTGCAGAGTCTGAACCTTTCTCACTGGAGGCAGGGAGCTGCAGGAAGTGAGGGAGAGGCAGGGACCCCTTGCAGAAGCTGAATGGGGGGGTGAAGGGGTGGGTGATAGGGTTAGGGGAACAAAGGAAAGATAGAGACCATCAAAGGCTATTGTAAGGAGTCTGGACGGAGTCTGTGTGAGATAAGAAGCGTTTAAAGGGCTTCCACCAGAGGAGGGACCTGGCATCAGTCAGGGTTTCCAGGTTTTACCTTCCGACTCAGTGTGGAGCATACACAGGCTGTAGGGGACAAGGGTGAAAGCAGAGAACCAGAGAGGTGGCTACTACAACAACCCAAGCCAGGGATGACCGTGATGTGGTCCAGGGTACCGGATATGGCGGTGCTAAGCAGCAGCCAGATACTGGACACGTCATTGAGGTCAAGCCAATAGGATCGGCTGTGGCTGCGAGAGAAGCAGAGCAGCCAGGGATAAGTCTGACCGAAGTCATCTGGAAGACAGGTCTGCAAGGATGGCGTTGCCACCCGCGGAGAAGGAAAACGCTTCTTGATGAGCAGGGAGTGGAGAGATCAAGAGTTTGATGTGGACTGGGTGAAGTTTGAGGCGCCTGAATAACTTCACAGACATAGAGTCCACGGGAGAGACTGGGGCCAAAGGTATCTATGTGAAGGTCATGAGCACGCAGGTGGTGTTTGAGGCCATGTCGTCTGATGAGGCCACCCGGGAAGGAGTCACAGAGGAGGTCGGGGACTGTGGCCTGGGGGGCTCAGGGTGTAGAAATGGGGGCCAGTCACAACATCCGTGCGACAGATGTGAAGCCTGAGCCCAGAGTCATTCAGTCCCCCATCTCCAGACCCCCTTGGACCTGCTGAGAGTGGGGGATAGTGCAGAGAGGACTGGACTCGGGTGGGCAAGCCCCGGCCCCTTGTCACTCACTACGGGACCTCAAGGACAGCATTCCATCACTCCCCACCTCCCCAGCCACAAGGTGGTGACCGTGGTGAGGACCTAAGGAGCTGGTGACGGGAGGCAGTGCCACCTACTAGACAGAGCAGGTCTTCGCCGTCCCCAAGTTCTTCCTGGAGGGGCCGGTCCAGATGTGCCACCTCATTCTGGCCCGTACATGTCCTCGATACCCCTTCACTCAGCAAACATCCCCCGAGGGTCTCCGATGTGCCAGCAACTGGTTACCCTGCCGCGGAAATAGACATAGACCCTGGCTTCCAGCAGCTCCTCTTCGAGCAGAAAGACCACCGCCTGAACAGCCACCTTGATTGGAGTTCCACTTCTCTCGGAATCCTTGCACCTTGTGTTTTTAAGGTTTTGGGGGGGTGGGGTTCCGATTTTTGTTTGATTCCAGGAGGTGAGAAGAGAGATTTTTCAGGCTTTTATTTGTAAGCGCTGCTCCACTGAGGACAGATGCACGAATAGAATCGTTGTGCTGTTTTTCTTTCTACTGTTGGTTTTTCAGTAACACGGGCTCCCTGTTCCTTAGATTACAATGGCAAGGTTACAGCAGCCGTGTCCTGCTGCGGATGAAACGAGGCCAATGCAGGGCTCAGAAAGAAACAATTTAATGCCGATAGCCACGCGGTGCGGGGGGCTGTCCCTGAGCGTCCCTGACGCCCGTGAGCGGCCGAGCTACACGTGTGCTTTTTTCCTGCACTCACCGGGCAGGTAGAAGCTCCTGCCCTGCCAGGTGCTTTAAGGAAAATTTAAGAATAATTACTCTATTCATCTTTTTAAAGTCCATCTTGAGACAGAAGCCACTGCCACTTTTGACATTTCAGGGGACTCTCTTAACACACCCTTAGGGGGTATTAGGGCCCCCGTTCGAACACACGGGGCTTCCAGTGCCAGTGTCACCGCCTCCTGGCGGCGTGACCTGGAGCAAGGCGCTGCGTTCTGCTGACCTCCGGTTTCCTGGTCCATACACGAGATCAGAAAACTTCCTGTCTCCTGAGAATGAAGTGACATCATGCCCGTGAAGGCCTTCAGTTGACACAGTCCACTCTCCACGATAACAGCTGTCAGTCAGTAGGGGGACTGAAGGCAGAAGGTTGGGGACAGGCCCTGGAGAGCCCCGAGCGTTAGGCTCAGGAGGGGCGGGGACAGTCACCCAGCTGGCCGACTCCGGAGAGTCGATTACACCCCTGTGGCTTTGGCCCTCGGATGCGGGCTGCCCAGACTCATCTCTGGGGTGCGCAGTTTCAGCAGGAGATTGTGAGGGTCCCCCGGTGTGCCGCTGCACGGTAGACGTTTGAACGAGGCAGTACGTGGACGCAGGGAGTGAGGAGGAGAGCGGGTCCCCAGGAGAATTATGGTCCTGGATGGCCAGAGAGACAGGGAGGCCGAGAACAGAGACGGGTTACGCTGGAGACAGAGATGACAGATGATGTTTAGGAGACGAGAGTTCAGGCAGGGATCCGAGGGAAGGGAGTGCCTGTGGAATTTTGGGAGGTGGCCACTCCTTGTCCTTAAATAACCCCTGCAGAGCGACTCTCCAGGGGTAAGTACAGTAGAGAGGACTCCGGCCTCAATTAAATCTAAACTCTGGGACTGAATGAGCACCCTGGCAGCTTCCTACCAGTGCTCCTCTCTCTCTCTCTCTCTCTCTCTCTCTCTCTCCCCCCACCCCCCCCCCACCCCCCGTGTGTGGGTCGGGAAATCCCACTTCTAGCGCAGACTGCCCTCTGTTGGACGCTTTGCCCGCAAATCCGGACCCTGTTAAGCTCCACGGGAGCGGGGGAAGAGGGCGGGGCACGATGCCTCCCGAGCCTCTCCCAGACAGTTAGCATCTTCTGTTGGCAATCAAGTCCTGTGCGTCACTCCTGTTCTCAGCCGTCCCTCTGCGTGACAAGGGTGACTGGGTCAAAGGAGAATTGGATGTTCCTCCCGAAGGGGCTGCCCGGGCACCCAGGTCACACTCCCTTTCCTGTGGGACTGAAGACACACTCGGAAGGACCGAGATTCAAACTGGACACAGATATACCATGTTCTGCTGTGTATACCTCGCCCCTGTGTATAATACACACCCACATTTTTGGCCCAAACTTTCAGGAAAAAAAATCTTTCATTTTAAGGTTTCAATGCAATTTTTTATTTATTTACATTTAGAAACAAAACCGATTATAGCATCCCAGGGTATTATTTTGCAGACAGATGTTGTTATTGCTTTCTAGAGTCACACTTTTAATGCATGGGCATAAATAAAAACATTTATATAGATACAGAATTAGTACTACCCATGTATAATGCTCATCCTTATTTTTCCCTCACAAATTTGGGCAAAAAAGTATACATTATACATGGCAAAATATGGTAATTGTTCAAAGCCTTCTCTCTGCCTTCTGCACAGGGCCCCCTACCAGTCAAGGTCCATGACCTTGGGGCCGTCAGAAGTTGATGAAGACACTGCAGCATCCCCAGAAACAGTCAGGAGTCTGGGGTTGAGGTTCTGTCTTGAGCTCACAGGGGACCCGATCGTGATCTTCCCCCTTTCAGCCTCTTGGGCAGCAGAGGGAGCGACGGGTTCAACAGCACATTTTCCAGCTTTAAAATGCAACAATGACCAGTGCTGTCTCTCAGGAGGATGGTTTTGGCAACACCTCCAGGCTGTGAGTGTGCACACCCCCTGGCTCCTTGGAACCTGTCCCGGAGAAATCCACACGCCAGCGCACGGGACGGGGCGTTCACCGCAGCACTGTGAGTAATCGTGACCTAGACATCCGTCGTCACGAGACTGCCTGCGTGAACTTTGGCATGTTTGACCTTGGGGAGCAGTGCTGTCTGGGGAAAAACCGAGTAAGGAGTGGAGTAGAAGTATCACCATATGTTGTTGAGTGAAACAGGCAAGATTTGTTAAAAAAAAAATATTCGGGGTGGTATGAGCCCATTACCATGTTCATATATGTTTAATAAAAGACCTGGGAAGAAGGGTCATGGGGAGGTTTCTTTTCCCCTACAAAATGCTTCACTTTTAGAAGAAAAGGGATTTGGAAATATTTTAACCTGCAGAATGCTTCACGAGGTAAGTCTGCGTGGATCCCACCTGAGCAGTCTGAGCTCTTGGACAAGCGAAAGGACTTGATGATGAGGTTGTCACAGTACTCCCCGAAGTCGGGGGTGCCTAGTGCTGTGCGTGTCAGCCGCACCCGACACCCCAATGGGGCGGGCTGTTTGGTGGGAGGGGACAGAGGCCCCACGTATGGTTGAACCCTTCGAGTTCCTACAGAATGGTTCACGTCCCTGTGTTCATCTCCTGCCCACGAGGACACATCCACACTGTGTCGTCACTGTGGACAAGCACCGTGCTCCTCAGAATGTGGGCTGTTGAATCTTGCACTAAAGAATGGGGCCTGTATTTTGTGTCTTCGGGATTTTTCAATTTCTTTTCTTTTTTTCTGATAATTCATCTTTATTCTATGTTATAAAAGTATGCATCTGCAACAATTTGAACAATGTAAAGACTGGTCCTTCAGCACGATCTCTGAGAAGCGCTGGGCGGCTGGGGAGGGAGTGATTAAAACGAGGGCAGCCCTCCGCATCTGGCATGGGAATCAGGGCATCACCAAGTGAATGGCTGTGTGAATGAGCAAGGGTTCCACGACAGAGGAAGGGAAAGGGCCAGATTCCAGGCTTCTCACACAGGGCCAGGCAAAGTGGGGAGAGCTTAGGGCTTCCAGTTCATGGCCTGACTCCATAGGAGTATCACAGGTGAAACTGGGAGACCTTACCCCGGCCGCCCCCCAAGTCTTAGAACTGACCTGACCAACACAGAGGCAGCACGGGGAAGGCCACACACAGATGAAAAGCAACATTCACTGCTCATTGCTGCAGAAATCAGACGTGGCCCAAAGATAAACATTCTCCTTTCCATCCTGAACCAGTAACAGTAAACACAGTCTCTGTGCAAAGAGGTCCTATTTTAAGGACCGCTGTTTAAGTGGAGGGTTTTGGACACATTTGCATCAGGGTGATGACACTGAGGCAGGGGCCTAGTTCAGCCCTGAGGCACAGGTTCAGGTCTGCCTGGAAGTCAGTCCTCCATGTGTGGGGAAAACAGCTTCAGCCTGAGGTTTTCGCTTCTGAACATGGGCAAAGAGTCCCCCATCCAGAGGGTTGCCAGGCACACCTGGCTCCATTTTGAAACTTCCCTTTCCAGAAACAAATAGATCTTTCTATCGAAAGAGAATGGACACTAGAAAAATGGCATCTTTTGAAAAATTGTTGTTATTGTTTAAGTTTCCCTGCAGAGCCGTGCAGTGGAAGGCAGAGTCGGAATAGACCTGCGTCCTAATCCCTCCCTCTCTGTGGGAGCCTGTAAACCAGGCCACTAATCCTCCCCTCTTCACTCAGCCTCCACACCTGCACCCGGGATAATCTCAGTACCTGCGGGAATGCGCCGAGCACCCGGCCGAGGCCTGGCGAGGGGTGAGCCTCCAGCCGGCACCAGCCCAGGTCTCTCTCTAATCGCAGACCAGAGGAGTCCTGAGCAAGAGCAGGTACCACCTACTCACCACGCGCCGTGGGCCGGAAACTGTATTCAGTGACATACTTGCAATCCACTGGATTGCTTCACACAACCCTTGAGCGAGGTACCCAGTGTCCCCTTCTGGAGACGAGGCTCTGAGAGGGGAGGTCCCCTGTCCCGGCTCGGCCAGCTCAGAGCCAGCCAGACAGCCAGCGGGGAACCGGGAACCGGGAACCGAAGCAGGCTCCCCAGCTGCGCTCTGATCACACGGCTGCCCTGCCGTGGGCTCCCGGGAGCCGCTTTCTCCTGTCTCTCCCTGGAGCACGCGACTGCGGCATTGACTTTGGCCAGCTCCGCTGTTGTTCTCGAGCCTCTTTCATCATTGGGATGACTTTACATAAACTTGGCATTCCTTTAAATTTTTAAAAAAATATGTTCGGTTCTTAAGTGTCTCCCGAGGGAGAGAAAGGTTTCTATAAACGATTTCGTTTTCTTCTCCTTAAGGTTGAACTTAATAAGGGCTCCGTTACTGGATCTGCGTTCACAAGTGGGGCTGTTTGCTGGTTTATTTTCATTCTGGAAACTCCTCTCTGTCGTGAACAGCACTCTCTCTTTTCCTGAAAAATATCCCAGGAGGAATTTTGATCAGATGCTGGGGCTGTGGGGCAGGTTCTCTGCAGGGGATCGTGTTTCTAGAAGGCTCCTAGAAGGCAACAGGTCTTGCAACCTGATGCTGAACTGACTTTTTACCTGTAGGACTGGCTGTCTCAGGACAGAGGGAAAGGACACAGCCTGCTTTCTTCTTCCAAACAAAACGATGTATTTCTTAAAGGAAGAAACACGTTTACACCAAGAATTGAAATTCACTTGACCCCATGAAAGGCAGCACGGACAGGTGAGGGCTCTGGAATCCAGCGGCTGGGGTTTGCACACCGGCTCTGCCACTTCGCCTGTGTGACCCTGGGCGAGTTACTTCTCTGTGGCTCGTGGCCTCATCTCTGAAATGAGGGGGATAACTGTCCCTCCATTTTCGTGAAGATGAAATAGTGTTTGCTAGGACTTTTCTGGGGTTTTCCGGGGCTCTCGGGATGAGAAGTGGGACAGCCCCAGGCCAACTGGGTGAGTCGGCCGACCTCAGATGAGAGGAGAGCAGGCGTGCACCCTCCTAAGGAGCAGCCCCGCACAGTCCGGGGCTCCGCGATGCTTGTCTGTCCCTGTTTGTGACCGCCCCCGGCAGCCATCTTTCTCCTCGTGATTGGTTGCCATGGTCTCCTGTTCCCTCATTATTCATACTGCAGGGGCCTTCAATGTGCCTTTTATTCCTCCTAAGCCACTGACAACACACCCCCAAAGTCCCCAACAAATGTCTCTGTCCATTCACGGCACAAGTATTGGAGGAATTTATCACATGCCGGGCAAGCAGCTTTTAAACGAACCCCAGAGCCTTCTCCCTTTCTTCGTCTTAGAGGCGGCATCTAATCTAAAAGTTAAAATGGGGAAAGTTCCTTGTGATGATAAACCAGAGACCGGAGGGACGCCCCCTGCAAGCCCCGGGAATGCTGACAACGCCAACAGCCCCCGGGAGCCCGGAGAGAGGCTGGCATCAGCCTCTCCCTCAGCTTCCAGAAGGGCCCAACCCAGCCCACACCTGGATTTTGGACTCCGACTCTGGAACTGCGAGAAAACAGATTCCTGCTGTTTCAAGCCTCCCCGTCGATGGCAGCCCTAGAAAACTAATGTAGTTCTCTACACCACCCAAATCCAGACCTTCCCCGCCGTGTGTCCTGACAAACTCAGAGACCTCTTCGCAGCTGTTCCTGCGAGATTTCTTTCCTCAAGGCTATCTGTCACAGAAAGCCCGTCTCTGACTCCCAGGTCAGAGATGGACAACGACATGCCCACACCAGCCTTTCCCAGACTTAACCTGAGGGTAGGAATCCCCCGGAGAATAGTTCAGATTACAGGTTCCCTGGGCCCCGTTCCAGACCTCCAGGCACGGGACCACAGAAGGGGCCCTGGAAGCTGGATTTTTAACAAGCACACAAGATCATTCTCATCCGGCACATTGGGGACACCCTGGCCTGCAAGACAGAATCCAGAGGAGACCAAGCCCCTGGTTCAATGATCCCTGTAAAATGGTATTGACCTCCCTATTTAAATGTCACCTCCCAAGGGTTTCTGAGGGCTAGGAGTTCAGCCCGGCGCACACCCTGCCTCACTCTCCCGTCAGCCCCACCGTGCTCTGCACTCGTGGGGACGAGTGAGTGCTTTGAGGACTACCTCATTCTCACCATTTTCCTCCCTCGGCCCCCTTTTCATTTCCTCCTGGCTCTAGGTCTGGATTCAGTGGCCGCCACAGACCTTAAAGTTATTTATAATTATTCAGAGATGGCCCCTCAGTGAGCTGGGAAGGAAACCCAAACTCGTCCTCGTGGTCTGCAGACCTACAGGACTGGCCTCGCCCACCTCGTCCTCAGGCTCATTCGGAGCCCTCCTCCTCCATCTGGACGCTCCAGACATGGCCTTCCTTCTCATTCTTCAAACACACCAATCTAGCCTCTTGCTGGACCCTCACGCCTGCTCTCCTTCCCCCGCCCCACCGCCTTGTGAGACTTGCACGTCGCCTCAGAGCTTTTCCTGTCCTCGGGAGAAAACACTCACATGTACCCACACTCATTCTGCTTACTCTCGGTCCCCGTGCGGATTGATCAGTTGCCGTCACTTAAAAATCAGGAAGTTTCACATATGAATATCCAGCCTCTCCTGAAGAATCAGAACCTGCCACGGTGCAGCCCACACAGCCCCACCAGCTGGAGGGAGCCCTGTGCTTGGCCTGGGGCTCTCTGCTCTGCCATCCCCTCCCAGTTTCTTCACTCCTTTCAGTTACCTGCCCCAGCCACAAAGCCTTCTTGCTGGTGACACTTGCTTAATTTCAGTCTCTCTTAGGCAAAGAGATGGTCTTACCCCCTTAGCAGCCCCAGCATCCAGCCTGTGCCTGGTGCATAGCTGGACCTCACAAAAGGTGCACTGAATGAATGAATACAGGAATGGATGGATGTCCTGCCTCCTCCCTAAGTCTCACAGGCCATATTGCTCACTCTGCCATTTAATCACTGCTTTCCCTGCAAGACTCATTAACGTGCTATCCCCAGTGCCTACCTCCTTGCTACAGCTTATGAAAACACAAATCTGACCCTTTCGTTGCCCAGGTTTTAAGATTTTTTTTCCCCTAGCACCAACTGGAGAAAATACAATCTGGTCCCCAAGGCCTCCGAGGCCCTTGTCCTCTGGCTCCCACCTACTTCTCCAGCTCCCTGTCTCCAGAGAGGCCCCCAGCCAGCACACACCCACGCCCCACTCAGTGACCCGGGGAATCACCCTGTTCTTTCCCTGCCCCCACACCCCTGCTGGGAAGCTCCCTCTCACTGGAATGCCTCCTCCCAGTCTCACGGCACATCCCCAGACCTCTAGCAAACTCCTCCTCATTCTTCTGCTCTTGCTTGAATGGGTCATTTCACCCATGAAACACTCCAGACCTCCCTGGGTTGACTTAGTCATTCTCTCTTTTCGGCTCCCCCCTCCCCCTCCCCGGTCTCATCCCCTGCCCTCGCACTGAGTAATGCCTCAAAATAACAGCTGGTGTCTTCCAAGCACTTGCTGTGTGCCAGGCACTGAGGGAGGTTTATCACCTTCAGTCCTCACACCCCAGCAGCGCGCTGCCTGGAAGGCTCCCCCACCACCTGGGGCAGGGACGGATGCGGGCGGGGGGGCAACCAGAAAAACCAAAGGATCACTTTCTCACCTCTAGCTTTCCTGGCCACCCCTTTTAAATTTTTCTCTCTCCTTCCATACCTTGCCTGCTCCCCCCATCCCCTTTCCCTGCTTTATTTTTCTCCAAGGTTTAGCAAGAATACACTATAGATTTTAATTAAACAATTCATGGATTCTGGCTCTCTTGTCTGGAATGCCCGCTCCAGGAGGACAGGGATTCTGTCCCCTCTTCTTTACTACAGTGACCATCTAGAATAGTGCCTGGAACACCACAGACATGCACCAAACATCTGCTAACTCCAAGGAGGTAGAGACTGTTACTATCTCCAGGTTACTGCCATGGGAAGTGGTCTTAGAGAGATTAAGACAAGTGCCTGGAGTCCCACAGCTGGTGGGTGGAAGAGCCAGATGTGACCTCTGGGTGGTCGACTCCAGCCCCCTCCTACCCCCTGAACCCTCTAACAGCTATGCCCCCCACTTCCAGAAGACACCTCTCTGTGTATCTGACTTCTCAGCTAGAGTTCCTTGGAGGTAAGGAGTCTATCGTATTCATATTTGTGGGGGTTTTATTTTGCCTGATCCTGGCAAGAGCTCAAGGAATGTTTGCTGATGTCAGGAATGTCTTCTCTCTCTCTCTTTATTACCCTTTATCTCCACGTCAGACACAGTGTCATATCCACCTTGGGGTTTATGTAGTACATATCACATTAACGAACTCTAGTACAGCAGCAGGTAATAAAAATAACTAGACAGCAATAGGGACAATAAAAGGTAACATTTATGGAGTCCTGACTGTGGGCTGAGTCCATCCTGAGTGCTTGGTGTCATGAATTAAGACAGGTAGTTCTCTGAGTATCCTCATTTCACAGATGCGGAAATCAAGGGTCACGGAGTGGTTAAGAACTGGCCCAGGTCACCCAGGTGGGACATGGCAGAGGCAGCGCTGGAATGCAGGCACCTGGCCCACGCCACGTTCTCAGCGTCTCTTGGCCTTTCTAAAAGACGCCCATTAAAAGGTTGCCCTGAGTGAAAACAAAGAGGAATGGTTTATTACACCTTTCTGTTTTATTTCGAGGACTTTTTTTCCCAAAGGCTTCCATAGGCAATATTATTTGTTAAATAATAACCACTAATGTTCACACCGCACTGGAAGGTCTGCTGATGGCTTCTCGTCCGATCCCAGCAACAGAGCGATGAGGCGGGCATCCTCATCTTCTTGGAAAGAGGAGGAATCTGAGGCTCCGCACGGTTAAGGGAACAGGGTCCAGGCCACCCAGCCAGCAAGGAGCTGAGCAAGGGCCCCAGTGAACACCTACCACTTAAAAAAAAGAACAAAAACCCAAAAACCTGCAAGCGGAGAGCCTCTGAATGCAAAGCTCTTTCAAGCTGCCACTTAAATGTAAATAAGATAATCCTCGGGAAACATCTGCCAGGTTCCTGGCACCTGATAGGCCCCTCACAGGGGGTAGTTTTCATCATCATCACCGGCACTTCCTAGGAACTGGAATATTTTAGCTGATGTCTGCAACTGCAGCCTGTCTGTCGATCCTGAAGGGAAGGTCGTCACCCTTTCCTTTCCAGTTTTACCTCTGGTAATGCTGAAACAATGATCCATCTTCATTATCCCCCCCGGGTACCGCAGGATGCTCAGAGCTGGACGGGACTGGGGAGATGATCTTATTCAGGCGCCTGCATGTACAGATGGAGAAATCGAGTCCCAGAGAGGGGAAAGGTCAGCTCTTCGAGGGCCAGGTTCATGCACGGCACCTGGCGCAAAGTGCCCCCCACGAAGGTGGGTGTTTACCTAGAAGAGCATCTCTCCTCCTAAAGGCCAGTTTCTGGAGCTGGGAGCCCTGCTCCCTGCCCCCACAGCAAGTCCTGGAGTATTATAAGCTATTAACCAGAAAACAGACCATGTGATTTAACTCCACCTCTGCTAAAGAGCTTAAAATGCTTTGGTGAGTAGTCTCAGATTCATAAATATACACTTCAACTCTTTCTCAGAGAATTATTAACCAGCTCCATCAAAACCGGGACGTGAGCAATCAAGGAGAAAAAGAGCTAGCAAGAGAAACTTCTTGAAAAATACCTCATCGCCATTATGTATGACTTCTTGCTACCTCTCCCCCCGCTCCGCTCCCAAGAGGTGGAGGAAGAAGGAAAGAAAAAAGTATCATTGTGCATGACATGAACCAGTAAAAGTAATTGTGGAAAATTACAAACTCTTTCACCGGATGAACATCGCAGTGTGTTAAGTCATAGAACTTAAAAGACAGAAAGTCTTGAAGGATTAAGCAGAAATGTTAACCTTCACTAGCTCCTTTCAGGGGGTGGAGATGCGCTGGAGAGATCTGACAGTATGTGGGTGTGATAATCAGTGGTAGCCAGTTCCCAATGAATGATTTTGTGAACCTATAATTTATAGAGTTTGTGTCATACACTCGCCTTAACTTATCACCCTACCTTACTGAGTATTAATTCTCCCAGGCATGGGACTAGCTTTTCATTCTACATGTAGGTCTTGATCGGCTTTAGCTGGAGGATTTGGGGGTGGGGAGGGATGATGGAGAGAAATAAGATTAGGATTCAGCCTTCAAACCAAAGAAACAGGAATACAAACCCTTCCCTGGGCTTTTCTCTGGGCTTCCTGCTTCTCAAGAAAGGCTGAAATTCAGGCCCTGTGAACAGACTTGTGGCCCGAACAGCTCTCAGGATGAAAGGGCCCCCCTCCCCCACAGCACCTTCATCAAATCCAGGCCATTTTCTGCATTCCTTCCTTACACAGCCCAGGCCCACTGTGAAGCAAGCCTGAGAGCACATTCTGCTTAGGAGATCCAGCAAGCTCTGGCCCGGCCCTCCCTTCTAGAAAGGAAAGTCCAAATGAAGAGGGATGCCACACCCTGGGGGAGGGGAGAGAGGATGTGACGACACCTCCAGGAATGCAGGGCCCACGCAGGTGTGTTGGCGCCCACAAACTTCCTTTTAAAAAGAGCCTGATAAATCAGAGCTGATAACAGTAATAAAGCTCAACCACCCAACCATCGCCCACACAGAACTGAGGCCCTTGCTCCCAGGGCGTGGCCCTGGCAACTGGGGAAAGGAAGGTGACACCTGAGAATGGAGATCCCTAAAGACTGTGACATGGTTTCTAGTCAGCGGTTCTCAAAGTGGGGTCCCCGGGACCTCACTAGATTCTCAAAAGTCAAAACTTTCCTCCATACTGTGATGTCACTTGCTCTTCTCACCCTCGTCTCACAGGTACACAATGGAATTTTCTAGAAGGGACATGACGTGACAGCATCACCCTGATGACTACTGTGCTTATGTAGTCTTGTGTTTAAAACATTTCTCAGTTTTGCCCTGGCTGGGAAGCTCAGTTGGTTAGAGTGTTATCCCTATGCACCAAGGTTGCGTGTTCAATCCCTGGTCAGGGCACATACAAGAATCAGCTAATGAATGCATAAATAAGTGGGGCAACAAGTCTCTCTCTCTAAAGTCAATAAATAAAAAATTTAAAACATTTCTCAGTTTTAATTCTAATACAATGAATAGTGAAAGCAAAATACTTGGGGCCTCCATAATTTTTAAGAGTTATGAAGGAGTCTTGAGACCAAACCATCCTCCGGCCCCATCACAGGACCACACTCATTTCCAGCTCGGCTTGGGTCCCAAAGTAGGTACTTTTGAACAGGAGTGGTGAAGGCAGCTGTATTATTACTCAGTTTGGGATGGTACCCTTTCCCCCTGTACTGCCACCCAAAATGGCTAGAAAAACCTTAAATTCTCCCACAGGCATTTGGTGACCTGAACCCCTCTGGCAAAAAAAAAAAAAAAAAAATGGGTTTCTCACCTTTGAACCCAGGTGGGGCGAAGTTAGCATGGAGAAAACACACTCCCAGAGCACCAGCACCCAGCAAAGACATACCTGAGGACCTGCAGGGAGTCAGGTGCCATGCTACAGGCTCAACAATGAACAAAGCTGATGTGGTCCCTGCTTTCCCACAGCTTTCATTCTGGGGCAGAGGTGGATTACTCACAAAAAAAAACATGGGAAAACTGCAACTGTGAGTCACAGGGCCTGGGAAGGAGGTATGCAAGGTGTTAGGAGGGAATTTGAGATGAAGGGAGGAAGGCCCTGGGGATGCAGGTGGAAAGGAAGCACCCCAACCAGCTCTTCCTGGCCCGCGGTCTCAGGATAGAAACTGCCCTTAGGCTCAGGTCCAGCTCTCTAGGGGACTCAACAGCTGCTTGTTGAGCGCAGTCCCGCGGTAAGCCCTTTTGCAGGTGGGTGGGGGGACTTGGGGGTCTCCTTCTCACCTCCCCAACACGACCAATGACCAATGCTAAACAGCGTCCCTGGGACAGAGAACTAGGGCATTTGGAGAGAAGGATTCAATCTTTTGTTATCAGGGACACAGCTCCATCACGGGTGATGAACACAATCCGGAGGCTGTCATGGGTGGAAGCAACAAATGACCAAAAAATGGATGGAGGACAGGAGAGAAGACTTCAGAAATTAAAAACAAATAAAGAAGAAAGAAGGAAAAAAGGAAAGCCCTGGAGGGCCTGTCTAGGAGAAATCCTGAGGAAGGCCAGACTTGCAAGGAGCCATCTCGGGCCTTGGCCCACTTTCCCTCCCTCTAAGCACCCACTCAATCCCTTGGGACCTAATGGATTGCAGAAAGAGTTGCTACGAACAAAACCAAGTCAGAAGAGCCCTAGTAACTGTAGCAGAAGCGGGAAAACTTTAATTTTACAACCAGAGTTGCAGACTGACACCTAAAGGATGCAAATGGGTGGTGGAGGGGCGTTGTTTCAGGCTGCAGCATCCCAGTGTCAGCGGGAGGGGACGGTGGATCCCATCCGCCCCACAGCGCCTGGGCAACGCGCCCAGCCGCGCGTTCCATCTCCCAGCGGGGTGCCAGCTCCAGCCGGGACCAGGGCAACCAGGCGTGCGCCTGCGCGTGCGCAAAAGGCCCACCCACCCCAGCTCTTCTCCAGGTGCGCTCGCGCTTCCGGCCTGCCATCTGGGGGCGGAAACTCCAGAGCTCGTGCATGCGCTTTCTAGCTCTCCTGCTAAGTCAGAGGCCCAAGGCTTCAGGTGATCCCGCCCCTCCCTCGCGGCGCTAGGCCAATCGCGCCGCGGTGGGCGGGATTTTCGAGAAGGTGGCCCGCCCACGCTCAGCGCAAGACCCGTACCAATTGGTTGGCGGCGCGGGCGCAGGTGCGCGCTTCCTATTGGGTGTGGACGGAGCGCGAGTCTCCCGGGCTTCCAAGGAGGCTGCAGGTGAACGCGCGTACGCGACGCGGCTCTCGCCCGGGTCGGGTGCGCGCGCGCGAGCTCGCGGGAGGCGCTGCCGAGCGCGAGGCTGCAGCTCCTGTCGCCGGTGCTCCGCCCCCTCCTCCTCCTCCTTCGCGGGTGCCGCGGAGGCCCGGAGGGAGGGAGTCGTGTCCCCGCCCGCCGCGCGGCCAGTAGGACCCTCGGTCTTGCCGCGTAAGGAGCCAGCGGAGCAGAGCTCTGCGCAGAGACCCGAGCCGCCGCCGTCCCTCTGCAGGTGCCTGTGAGGAGGCTCCCGGGCCGCAGCCACGTCCAGAGCCCTCTGGCCGCGCACTCTCTCCCCGCGCTCCCGGGGGGCGGCCCGGCTGGAAGAGGCCGCCGCGGGGCCCGGCCTCAGCATGAACCGAAGCCACCGACACGGGGCGGGCAGCGGCTGCCTGGGCACTATGGAGGTGAAGAGCAAGGTGCGCGGGGCCCTGCCTGGGCGGAGCAGCCGAGCCGATGGGAACGCGGGGGCCTGGGGAAGGCCAGGAGCTGGCCGGGGACGGCCTGGGGCGCTGCCCCGGCGTCCGGGGCAGTGGGGGGCGCGGTGGTGGGATTTGGAGGCCAGAGATGGTGGATAATAAACTTGCTGAGAAGGGGAGGAGGGTAAGGCCTGTGTCTGCTCCTGGCCCAGGTAGGTAGAAGACCATTGGAGCACTTTATCTCATTCCTTACATCTCATTCGTGTTCGAGGCTGGGAGTAAGGGCCGGGGTACACCCAAGCCGTTTGAACGCAGAGTGGTTTCAAAACGTTTGGGGGAATTCCACCTCCCGGCCTATGAATAAAAGGTATTGGGAACGCCCGTGGTCACAAAATGTTACCCACTTCAGTGGTTCAGAGTTGCGTCGGGAGGTGAGTAGAGAGAGAGCCCAGTGAGCTAAAGGGCCCTTTGAAAGTTAGCTCTTGCTTCTTGCTAGGGGTTTTTCTGGCCCTAACTTTGGTATGCATTGAATCTGTAAAATTAACACTATCACCTTTCGTTTGAGTAGCACTTTACAGTTCGAGTCTGGATGTTCTTTTCATTCCAGCATGCTACTTTTCTCATGAAGTGTTTTCATTCTTGACCAGCGGTATGCCAATCTGCTGATAATTGCTTAGGTATCCACTGAATTCCTGAACTGCCAGGCTCCCTGAGCAGGGTAGTCTATAGGGATTAGTTAGGGAATGCGTTCCAAAGGAGGGTTTGAGCTGGAATTGGAAGGTGATCCACAACCAGGGGAACATTTTGAGCAAGTATTTCATGCATTGAAGAGCTGAAAGGAGCTTAGGTTGTCTAGTGTAATTCTTTGAGAAGATGGGGGCTTAGAAAGGTTATGACTTCTCCAGGCTCTGCTTTTATGACAAAACCTGAGAGCCTTTTCACAGAGTAACTTCTAGGCTTGATAGGACACAAAAGAGGGGACACTGGCTGGGCCCCAGGACATGTCACATAGGGCCCGGAAGACCAAAACACACAGAAGAGTAGGAGAAAGTAAAAGCACATCAACTTTAAAAATAATGAAATGTAGTTGAATCGAAGATTGCTTAGAATGCAAGAGAAGTAGGGTGAGGAAAGCTTCTTGGAGCCTGTGGGGAGAATGGCGTTTATTATCTTGAGTGGATAAACAACGTTCTGTAAGTTACTGTAATGAGATCACGTCAAGCGTATCTACATTCATTTTTAAAAATCATTTTACAATGTTATCTGCCACCTCACTCGAGTATCGGGACAGGCACTAGTTTCAGAAGCCCTTCTGTTTCATAAGAATAGGAGTGCCATCAAAGCAATTTAAGGTGTACACTCTTCCCTGTGTCCCCCCTGGAACGGTTGTAGCAAATTAGAGAAGGGACATGCTTAAAATAAAGGTTAAGATAATTCAAAATATAGAGAGCTTTCCTCCCAGCAGTATAGTGGTGGTAGTAGTTGGTGCCCAAGGGTTGAATCTTCTAGGGGCATTTCTGTTACAAATCTAGTTTGCTTTTGTGGGAGTTGAGGTAAAGAAAAGAAAAACACAGTATCACATGATCTTAAAATTCAGTTTGTTGTCGTAATCTTGGTAACAAGTCTTTAATTTTTTTTAATCATAGGGGGAAAATGAGTAGGAACCCTAGGTACTCTGATAAATACAACCAAACAGTAATTAATCTCTCCGGCTAGGAACCCTGAAGCACTTGGGGACTGGAATTTCAGGCTTTCTTCCCTCCTGTCAACTGCTTGGTGAATCCGTCCCATACTTCTGTCTAACCTATATTATATGTTTGACCCGCCATACTGCACTCTTAGTGAACCCTGTCTCTTAAATAGAATCAAGGCATTCTGAGGACCTGCAGGGACTGAAGCGTCTTCCCGCTGTTACTCCGGCTGTTGATAAATAGGCACAGTGTAGGCGCTGTTTCTTGCGTGTCTGTTTCAAGTAGATATGGTTGGTACATTTTTTAATGGAGTAAATAAAACACTTGTCATCTTTACCATTTAAAAATGTTGGGATGGATGACTGAAACAATGTTTCCTTTTTCACGGGGCTTTGGTGGCATCGTAGCTTTTTACAGAAGTCATCAGGAAGAGGTTAGGTTGTAACCACAACTAGGTGATACCCAAATCCACACTCCAGAAGAAAAATCCCTTTTTCTTCTGCAGAGAAAACAGTGTCAACTTTATCATCTTTGTTCACAGAAGGGAAAAATGGTACAAATAGGAGTGATGGATGATGCAAATATAAATCCAGTTAAATTGTGATACCAGCTACCAGGTGACTTCTTTGGTAACCAATTTATCTTCCTGTTTCGCCAGAGTTGGGAAAGTCCTTAATCGATGATCAAGGTGGTGTCCTTTAATAACCTTGGAACAGCCTTTGAGCTGTCCATTTCCTAGTTATTATTCATGGACAAACAGTATGTGAAAATTAAGTTTGCATTTCTAGAATGTACCACAGGCGGTAGGAGAAGGCTGTTTGTTGATTCGCATTCTGGGTGATCAGGACAGACCAGACCAGGCTAAACAAGCTGGAAATGGTTTGTGTGGAGAAGCGTTGTCGCTTGGTCTCAGTTTTATCTCTGAGTATTTTTTCCTTATGTAGTAACAAGTTCTCTTAGTCCTATTGTTTTGATGCAAGAAGCATAACAATTTCTCCTTTTTCCCTGCTAACATTTGCAAAAGGGCACATCTACTGTGAAGCCATACAGTTTTCCATTGTTTTTATCATAACATTTAAGCAAGAGGGAAAAAATGTTGGGCGCAGAATTTTCGTCCAAACACTTGAGCGAAAACATTGCAGCCCTAAAATGTTCAGTTATGAGATGTCACTCCCATTTCTGCGTCAGGGGAAGTGATAAACCCTGGGATGAATTCAGAAAGCACTAGGAACCCTATGCTGTGATATCAGAATTTAAAAAAATGAAGGAGAAACTATGACTTTTGATAACATCATAAGACTAATGCTGATATGCAGGGTGTTCCGAGTTTTTATTTACTTTGAAATGAGAAGGTGTGACTACACTTTTTGAGAGACCTGGGTGTGAGTCACCTTCTTTTCTTGACAAGTGTTAGTGTTTATGATTCAGGAATGTGTTTTGGAAACTTTTAATTGTTTATTAGAGGTAAGAGGTGGTTTTAGTGAGTTTTAATGTAAAACTAGTAAGTAGCATAGGTATAAGCTCTTACTTCATAGAGTGAGGGTGGTAAGTCCAGATACCCATAGTGTCCTTGGGAAATGAATCGACACATTTGTAACCTCAGTTGATTCTGTACAGGACTTTTTCTGCATGATGCTTATGGCTGTATCAGTGGTGCATTAATACTTCTTACTCATAATAGCTACTTAAAGAAGAAAAGTTAACTGTCAAGCACATCTGGCAAATATTTATTTAAAATGTTTTTTAATCAGCTTCAGGACTTAACTGAGCTTTTAATATCTGGTCTCCACAGTGATTCCCAAGAGGGTGATTGTAGTTATGTGCCTGGTATTCCTTTTGAAGAAGGCCGATCAGCCTTTTATAGGTTCCCACATTTGGGGAAATGCCATGCCAGTCCCCTACTAAGTCCTGCAGATGCTGTTTCCATGGACTAGAAGTCTGTCAGTCCTCAGTGCTGAGTAAGGACCAGTTGACCAACCCGGTATCTGGAGCACAGGTGTGATCTAGGGCGGGGAAGCAGACCTGAGACTCTGAAGTGTGAAGGTAACCGTCGGGCCTGGGGGAGACCTCCTGCGCTCCCCCTTGGTGTGATCCCTAGTACCTCTCTGATGTAACTCTTCTTTCTGTCCACTAATTGGTGAGCTCGTGCTCATTCGGTCTCCAGGGTCTACACGGTGCTAAGCGCACAAACACTTCTCGTGTTAATTGGATGGTTGTGGGACATGTATTTGATGTATTAATAAAGCCGTTTACGGCACTGACACCGGGAAGACGCTTACCTCTGGACCTATTTCTTACGCAGTACACCTCCATCTGTGTCCTGCTTGAAATGCCAAGAAGTTCATAGCCCTTTCTGTACGTTACGTGTTTTGCTGTGAATTCTTGCCACTTCCTGTGAAATGGCAATTTCTTTTTGGGGGGAGGAAACTGAGATGCTTCTTGTGAACGGTCAAAAGAAAGACTTGGGCACATCTTTTCTCCCATGGCCTGAGTGAGGAGAGGCCCGCTGTCAGCATCTGGGATGCAGACGGGGTTTGAGGTGAGGCAGTGTTCAGGACAGTCCCCAGTAAGGCCTGGGTACCCCAGGGATGCGGTTGAACCTGCATCTCCGTCTTGAAGGCAGTGCCTTTCAGGGACATAGTATCCAGGAAGGCACATTCCTGGGCCTTGTGCTGTTTTGCCCCCGCGTAATGAGGTTTCTGACAGTAGTCGGTGTCGCTGGGACAATCTTCATTATTCCGGGAGAGAATATGCCTGATAATTTTTTTCTATGGCGTGCATTTTAAAACAGTCCTGTTCCTTTTTAAAATTAATACGAGTTTATTGTATTTGTAGTTCGGAGCTGAGTTTCGCCGTTTTTCACTGGAAAGGTCAAAACCGGGGAAATTCGAGGAGTTCTATGGGTTACTGCAGCACGTCCATAAGATCCCCAATGTGGACGTTTTAGTGGGCTACGCCGACGTCCATGGGGACTTGCTGCCCATAAACAACGACGATAATTACCACAAAGCTGTTTCAACGGCCAATCCACTGCTGAGGATTTTTATACAGAAAAAAGGTAAGTACCACTGTTTGCAGTCATTGTTTTAGAAGTAGACGTAGTTGTTTTCCATCGTCAGTGAGATGCACAGACTCTGCCACAAACTTAATGACATTTTGTGTGAATCTTATCATAGTAAGTAACAAGTGGGTTTAAAACATTTTTTTATATTGTTGGCTTGATAGTTACCTTTACAGTTCACTAAGTTTACCTGGAAAATTTGTGTTTTTAATTGCTTTAATGATAACCCTCTTAGATTTTTTTAAAAATAGAAATTAGGAATTTGTCACGTCTTCACTTCAGCGAGTGAAGTTGTGTCCATCCGGAAAGGTGCGGGGGAACGAGGACGGCCTTGGCGCCGAGAGAAACTTCCCGGGTTTCTGGCAGCAGCCACCTTTCGGGTGCGGTCTTCACCGCTTCACAAGCACCTGACGGGAAGCGGCTCGTCCTTCCTGGGTCTCAGTCTCTCGTTCTACAGAATAAACGTATTATCTCACAGATTCGCTGGGAAGATTAATGGAGCTAAGGGCAGTGCCCTGGCATGTAGTGGGCAGGTGTCCAGTGAATGTTTCCTTTCCGTTTTAGGAATTCTTCATAACATTATTTAATTATCTGGGAAAGTAGGTGGCAGTTCATTATTTTGGAGGAATGTAAGTATTCACATTAGTCTTGCAAAATGAACATTTGAAATAACCATTCCATGTGGCAAGCATTTTTTAATGGTTTTTGAGTCCTATTTTTTTTTTTTAACTTTGGGCTTCCTCCACGGGCGTGTCTGTCCTCCTGTGGGCCCTGTGCCGCTTGCTCCCCTGCCTTTGGTAAATGAAGAGGTTCAGAAGCCAGCGGGAGAGCAGCAGGCCCGGCATTGGTGGGGCGATGAAAGCATCGCCGTGTTTGTAAACCAACCCAGGAAGCTGGAGAGTGGGTAGGGATTACCCTTGAAGATGAAACTTTCTTTCCAATCCGTTGATAAGCACTGAACCACTCCCTGGGCTTTGAAATTCCACTGATTATGTATCTTAGCTTTTCTGGGTTTGGAGGAACTAAAGTCCACCAGCTCAGTAAACTGCCAAGGGTAATCTGTGTCTGCATCCCTTGATTATTTACAAAATACTAACAAACTCACAATTTTCCTTAAGATTGCCACCCCCCACCCTCACCCCGCCGCCACCACCCCAGATGAATTTGTTCAGGGGTATGGTATGATTAGAGGACTACGTCAGGAGATTGATCTGACTGTTGGGATGAATTGCAGTGAGCTGCAGAATATGGAAGAGGAATTGCCATAGAAAGAAAATGGGTTTGGTTTTAGGGCAGAAAAGCGTATCTGGCTGGCGAGTCACGGCATGGTAATGTAGGAAAGTAGAAATACTAGTGCAGACCAAGGAGAGACCCTTAGCACGCTGTGCACGGTGTGCTGGAGGAGAAAGGGGGAGAAGGACAGGACCCCGGAGTGGAATTTGTCCATTTGGGCAGAGGAATTTAAATAACTGTTGAATAGTGGGCCTTTCTTGCTAGCAGTTGTCACTTTCATTAAAAACTTAGTTGCTTTTTGGAATGTGTTCCAAATGGAGAATGGCTGTTTTTAAACGACTGCCATTGATAGTCATCCCCTTCCTTAGAGAGATTGTAAGAATTGGGTTGTACCACCACGTATTTTTGTTACTGGGATTGTAACACTGGATCACGGGATTAATCATGACATCTTTTAAGGGCAGTTTTCTTCTGCTGTTTCCTTTTTAAATGTTTCTATGTCAACAAAACTTTTATGTTGTAAACATCCAATACAATTAATAGTTATTAGAGTTTGGCTTAGAAATAGTCCATTCAACAGAATTTTTTTTTTTTTTTTTATATAAATGTAAGCCCTGGCTGGTGTGGCTCAGTGGATTGAGTGTAGGCCTGTGAACCAAAGGGTCTCTGGTTCAATTCCCAGTCAGGGCACATGCCTGGGTTGCGGGCCAGGTCCCCTTTGGGGGGTGGGGGACACACGAGGGGCAACCACACATTGATGTTCCTCTCCCTCTCTTTCTTCCTACCTTCCCCTCTCTCTAAAAATAATAGTTTAAAAAATATATATATAAATTTAGTACAACGTGAATTAAGCAAAAAATTAACATTAAGTTGGTCCACTCATTCCTGCTTAACACCCTGTGCTGGCTTTTCCTTGCATCTAGAATAAGCTCCTTCCTGATGTGGCCTTCGAAAGCTCCTTGGTCCGTCCTTCAGGCTTGGTTGCCGTCTCTGCTTTTGCACTTGCTTTTTCTTCTGAGAAAGCTTTCCCTCCAGCCCTTTCCACCTTCAGATCTTAGCTCAGAGAACTCGGAGGGGTCCCTTCTGACTGCCCTGGCTCAAGGGCCGCACCCCCCCCCCCCCCCCCCCCCCCCCCCCCCCCCCCCGTCTTCAGCAGATTAACTACCCTCTGAAGACCTGGAACTCAGTTTCTATGAAGAGCTCGAGATTGAATGCATAAGCTACTTAATATCCTGGACTTGAAGATAGCGCTGAAAAGGTTTATATTTTATAGTAGTTTGTTAGAAGAAAATCCCCATGCTCTGTTTCTAGGGCTGTTATCATGGAAGCAAAAACAAAACAAACCTGATATCTGAAAAGTTATTTTCACAGAGAGGATTCCCAGATCTTTTGCCAGCCCCCACCCCCACTGGAGTTTAGGGTGTCCTTATTTATTTGAGAGAGAGGAAGAGAAGGCGCAGAGCAGAGTTTTCCCTCTCGCGTTTAGATTACTATTGTGTGGCCAACAGCATTAGAAAATAGTCGGAGGTTGTACCTGTAAGGAATACTCTGGTTATTCCTGTAGGTTTAGAAGACAGCCAGGGAAATGTGTATTTTTAAAAAGTTTCCAAGCCTGTCACGGTGCACAGCCAACTCTGGGGTCCGCTGGCCTGCGCAGACCCCTCGCCAGAGCCGATCAGACATGCGTGCCACGGCGGGACCCGCTCTCGAATGGTGTTCAGCAAATGCGTTTACATCTTGGGCTCAGTCAAAGGGGCTCGTTGGACACACCAGAAGGGACTTGCCTCACACGTGGTCTCGCTCAGGCGTGCATTGTGGTTCGCACACCTGTCACTGGCCGACTCCCGAATGACCTCTGAGAACGTCACCGGGAGTGCACATCATTTTGTGGATGTGTCTTAGGGTTATATTATAAGGAGTCAGGATTTAATTTGGAAACGGTCTCAGGAATATACGTTTTAATAGTGAGTTGTGAAAAACAGTTGAATAGGAGACACGGCCTCAGAGATTAAAAGTCAAATAGAAGGAGTTGTGGAGTCACATCTCAGAAGATGACGCCAGTTCTCAGGACAGAAACTGGGAGCCACTTTGACCCGCCCCTGTTGTTCAGTCACCAGGGCTGCTCTCATCATTTTTCAGGTGTATTTCCCTATCTCTGCTGGCTCTGCTCCAGGCCAGGTCCCACCCTAAATTTCACCCTCCTGTCTTCCCTCAGGTCCCTTCCTTCTCCACCTTGCGGCCAGAGGGAGCTTTAGAGAAAAACCTGAAACCCTTGGATTTTTTCCTCATTGCTCTCAGGCTGAAGTCCATAATCCTTAGCACTTCCTGGGAGGCTCCGTTGGTGGTGGGGGGTGGGGTGGGGGGGTGCTGGCTGCCTCCCACTTGGCTCAGGACTCCTCCCTCCCCCTTCCGCCTGCCCTTTAACCTCTCCACAGTCACCAGCCGCATAATGAGGTTTATGTCAACAAACCCACCTGCATATATGGTGATCCCATTAGCATAATGAAGCTGAAAAATTCCTGTCGCCCAGTGAGGTAGCTGCATGAGGTCGCAGTGCATTGTGTCCTCACGTGCCGGTGGTGCTGATGCTGGTGTGAGCACGCTGGGCCGCCCGTCCTGGAAAAGCCCAGCACGTGCAGCTGTGTGCAGTGCTTACACCCTGATTACGGGGATGGATGGCTGTGTTCCCGGTTTGCGTGTGTGTTGCGCTGCGCTGTACTTTGCATCCTCATTTCATACGTTGTTTTCTGTTCATTACGAAAAAGTTTGCTGTGAACACTATGCCCTGTTAACGACGGCCGCATCCTCATCCTGTGTCTCTTGATTGTTTTTTTATCTGCGCTTGATTTAATCTCGTGAAGTTTCGTGCAGTGACCTGCTACACAGGCAGCCTGGGAGCAGTCGGCCAGGCCGCGTAGCCCAGGTGTGCAGCAGGCTAGGTGTCCACCACCTAAGCTCGCGCAGGTCACTCTGCGCAGCTCCCACCACGAGGAGGTCACCTAAGGATGGATGCGTTTGCATCCCTGCTGTTAAGTCGTGCGTGACTGCTCATTGGACCTTTGTCTACCCCTCTTGTTCGCCTCTTTATTCTTTGCGTCCGTGCCTGCAGCACTCTTCCCGCCCTTCTACCTGATTCGCTGCTCTTCCCTCCAGTCCCAGCGTGATGCTCGCTGGCCTGGAGAAGCCTCACCTTACTCCAAGAACCAGGCTAGGTGCCCATTTACATATGTGCACCACTCAGTGGACGTCACGGCTCTTGGTGCCTTTGCGATACGTTAGTCATTTGGAGTTGTCGATTGCCATTTAGACTGTAAGCACCATGAAAGCAGGCACCTTGTCTGTTTTGTTCATTGGATCTGCAGCACAGAGCACAGTGCTTGGCCACATACAAGGTGCTTCTTAGACATTTGGTAATAGATTTTTCTTCTTAGGAAGCAAACTTTGAATGTTGCTTTATTTTTAATTCTCACCCGAGTACATGTTTTCATTAGTTTTAGTGAGAGAGAGAGAGTAACATCAGTGTGACAGAGAGACATCAGTTAGTTGCCTTCTCCTATGCACCGTAACTAGGGATTGAACCGCAGCCTCGATATGTGCTCTGATGGGGAATCGAACACATGACCTTTTGTTCTGTGGGATGATGCTCCAACCAACTGAGCCACACCAGCCAGGGCTGAATATTGCTTTAAGTGGTGTTTAATCCTTGTGAAATTCCCAGATCTATTTCATTTAACCATTTTGGATTAGAACAAGGGTTGGCAAACTAAGGCTTGCTGGCTGTTTTGTAAATAAAGTTTTCTTGGAACACAGCCATGTTCCTTCCTTAATGGACTGCCTGTGGCTGCTTTTGCAACAGAAACTGTGTGGCCTGCGATACCTAAAATATTTACTGTATAAACTCTTCAACCCCTGGATCAGGACAGTTTCAGAAACTGTTTTATTTTACCCTGTCTTCCTACTAAACTTCAGATGGGTCGTCACCTTGAACTTTCTTGATGGCCCTGCCATGGACTGTTCTGTTTTATTACTATGCGGGGATGCTGATGGGTTTGCATACAGCTTTTTTTACTCTTCCAGACTTGCTTTTTGTCTGCTGTGGGCTTTTATTTCTTGTATCTGTGCCCACCACTCACAGGTGGACCCTTGCCCCTCCCTCTGAACGTGTAACTTTGGAGTTTCTGTGGGCTGAGGAATGAGAGCACCGGGCTTTTCAGAAGTAATGTTTCAAGAGTAAGGGGTGCAAAAGGAGGGCCTGTAAGTCAAGCACAGGAGTGTTTCGTGTGGGAAGAAGCGAGACACCCGCTTTGGCAGGCCCTGGTCGGATCCGTCAGCAGAGAGTGTCCTGGGGTGGCAGGCTGGAGATAAGTGGGGTGTTGCTGCTGAAGCCCACACCCTGCACTGTTGCGTAAGCCTGGTTCGCGCAAGTGGAAGGTTGCTCTGCACCAGGTTTCCGAACTTCCCGTCACGTGCCGAGCTCGGGACCGGCAGACATGCTCCGGTGGAGAGTGAACTCCTGCTCCATGTGGACGTTCACCTTTACACTTCAAACTAACGCCCTGCGCCCTGGCTTCCTGCCCAAGTATTTTTTCCCAGTGCCTGGAAACTGATTAGCTAGGTGGGAGAACAAAGGTGCCTTTGTGCGGGGGCGTATTGCTTTGGAGACTTTAGCAGGGAGCATTCAAACAGAGACTGGGTGCCATGCCAAATTATGCAGATTTGGGTCTTTTCTGGTCAGGTTTCCCATGAATAGGTATGTAGGCAGCCTAAGTTTGTTTTCAGTTTGTATGGTCTGGAGTGTTCCTTATATTTATTATGTGGGCTTTTTAACTCGATTGTTTTAAAATGAAAATATATTACTTTGAAAGAGAATATTTAGAAGATAATTGTTGTTAGATTTTTGGCCAACTTTTGCTAAAAAGACTCTTGTGGCAATGGATTTATTTCCAAAGCCAAATTATAAATAAATTTCTGCCTCTGTAAGAACACAATATAAATACTTTATCTATAAATGAGACAAAATTACCCCCAGGAGGGAAAAATGCCAAAAAATATATAAATAAAAAACCATCAAGTATCCCTAGTCTTGTACATTTCTCTGAAACTAACCTTTTAAAAAAGGTTTTGTTTATTTCTTTTTAGACAGAGGGGAAGGGAGGGAGAAAGAGCGGGAAAGAAACATCGGTGTGTGGTTGCCCATCATGCGCCCCCAACTGGGGACCTGGCCCGCAGCCCAGGCATGTGCCCTGACTGGGAATCAAACCCGCAACCCTTCGGTTCACAGGCTGGCACTGAGTCCACCGAGCCACACCAGCCAGGGCTGAAACTAACTTTTGAAGAAGGTCCGAGTAGCATGAGAAGAAGAACGCTGCAGTTCTCCGTGCTCGGACACGTCAACACGGAGCACTCACTGCGAATGTGTTTGGTGTCACGGCCTTGGAAGAAACCTGGGTGCAGCCTTTCTCTGTAACTCATCCTGTCCCCTTCATGTCTGTGTCTGTGACGATGGCAGCAGTGGTCAGTGAAGGAGGGGTGAGCAGCCCCGGGAGAACGCGGACCGGAGCCCTGGGCAGGCGGTGATGCTCCTCTCCCTGTGGCAGTGGCTCCACACCTGGATTTTGAACTAGTTCTGGGTCGTGGTGAGGGGGCTTGTCTTTCTTCCATTTTATCCCCTTTCTAGACGTTTTTGAAATGTGATTTCACCTTTTGTGCTTGCTGTTAATGTCCTTTCCTTTTCTACCTCTCATTCTCTGACAAGGAAGATGGTCTCCCTTCAGCTGTGTGGTCTGAGGGCATCTGGCGTTCGGTGCCCCATTTCCCCTTAGTTTACATCAGCGATCGTAAATTGTTGGCTTGAAGACTGGATTCAACCCCCAGAGGTTATTTCACTCAAATAGGTTTTTGTTGTTGTTTAACTGGTGTCAGCACTTAAAAATGGGAAGATTTTTACCTAAAAAACATGAGTCTGGCAAATTCCTATAGTACAAGAAGAACTGCCTGGAGTGCAGAGCAGCTGTGTCATTAAATGGGGGCAAAATATATTTTAAGTAACTTGTTTAAGAATGTTACCACTACTTCCCAGAATATACTTAATGTTTGTTACTGAGCTTGATCCAATTTAGCCTGCACATTTCAGTAATTTTATGACGTGTGCTCGAGAGGGCCATCTAGTGGTTTTTTCTGATATAGCATATCATTTGCACTACATTTTGATCCGCTTAGAATAAGCTAATATTTCACTAGTGTGTTTATGTACCGAATACCTTTAAGTCATTCTCTCTGTACAGATTCAGCTGTAAATAAATGGGTGTTTTCACAGCATTTCTATAATTATTTTATTTTATTTTTAAACAGAAGAAGCAGACTACAGTGCCTTTGGTACAGACACATTAACAAAGAAGAAGAATGTTTTAACCAATGTATTGCGTCCTGACAACCACAGAAAAAAGCCACATATAGTGATTAGCATGCCCCAAGACTTCAGACCTGTGTCTTCTATCATAGACGTGGATATTCTCCCAGAAACGCATCGCAGGGTCCGTCTTTACAAGTACGGCACCGAGAAGCCCCTGGGCTTCTACATCCGGGACGGCTCCAGCGTCAGGGTCACGCCGCACGGCTTAGAGAAGGTCCCGGGGATCTTTATATCCCGGCTCGTGCCGGGGGGTCTGGCTCAGAGCACAGGACTACTGGCTGTTAATGACGAAGTGTTGGAAGTGAACGGCATAGAAGTTTCAGGGAAGAGTCTGGACCAAGTAACAGACATGATGATTGCAAACAGCCGCAACCTCATCATCACGGTGCGACCAGCAAACCAGAGGAACAATGTTGTCAGGAACAGTCGGACCTCCGGCAGCTCCGGCCAGTCTACGGATAACAGCCTCCCCGGCTACCCTCCGCAGGCCGAACCGAGCTTCGAGCCGGAGGACGAAGACAGCGACGAAGACGACCTCGTTATCGAGGACAACGGGGCACCGCAGCAGATCCCCAAAGCCGTTCCCAACACGGAGAGCCTGGAATCGTTGACGCAGGTGGAGCTCAGTTTGGAGTCTGCGCAGAACGGCTTTATTCCTTCGGGCGAAGTGAGCTTAGCGCCGGTGGCCAGCGGCACCAACACGGAGTTTGAAACGCACATTCCAGATCAGAAACTCTTAGAAGAAGACGGGACAATCATAACGCTATGAAACCACCGACCGAACGTTTTCTGAGTGAGGACGCCGTTGGGACGTGTAGATTTGGCTCGTGTAACGCATACATACCTCTGAACCAGTGACTCGGAATGGGCATGAGAAACGAGAATATTGCAAGCTTCAAATGTTATTAAAACAGTAGGTTGATAATTGCTAATATAAACTTGGGAGGGTCAGAGGTGAATTTAAGTCTGAATCAAAGGGGCCTTTGCTGATGCAATTATGTGCTTTTGCTGTTCTGTCTGCAGAGGACTGGATGTGTGAGAACATTCTCAGAGCGTGTGAGAGTACCAGATCATTTCTGTGGGAAGTGGTTGTGTATTTAACCTGCTGTGCAGAGCCCAGTTAATTTTTCCTTTATATATATATATATATATATATTTTAATTCTAATGTGAAAAAAGGTCTGATTCTATCTTTTGGTACCTTGGGGACCTCAGCTCCTATGTTCTATTTTATTTTGATTTTTTAATGTTCCTCTGTTGTGAACTGTAATGAGTAATTTTTTTCAAGTGTTTTTTTTTTTCTCCCTAATTTCTAAGAAATCAAAACCGTCGATCATTTTTAGGAGTTGCTTCCTATGTTATAAATCATCAAAATGGTGTTCCTGAATTAAGAAACTCGTAACTGTTGTTCAGGTCCACGCTTGTCTGTCCTGTAGTGTAGTTTCGTACTCACAGACTCACTCCAAATGGGTGTAACTCTGTGTTGGGAACGGCAGTTCTGTCGGCGCTGGGTGTGTGGGAGACTCTCCCTTGACCTCAGCCTCTTGACCTCTCCTGCATTCCAGGTCTCACTGGGAACCATCCCTCCAGTGGTTTGTGTGTGTGTTGTTGGTGTGCTTTCTGTACTCTGCAATGTATACGAGTGCGGCTCAGTCTGAATAAGAAAATGCACCCGGATGAAGAGATTTTTACACACAGGACAAACTCGTGCACTTTTTATATGAACAGTTTGGGTTTTCCTTCGTGGGATTTCTAGGGACACTGCCCACACTTTATGAAAATTATATAGTGTTCACCTTTGACAGGTAGAGTTTATCACTGTTAATTTTATGAGGATATTTATTGCTTTCCAATGCATCCACTTTAGAACAAGTTAAGAGTAAGGCTGCTAACTTTGGTTCCTTGCCTGGTTTTACTGTGCGGCGTGCGCAGGCACTGCAGTGGGCTTGTACATAGAAACTAAGAATAGTGTGGAGCGCATGAGTCCCCTTACGTGCTCACAGATATTACTCTCAGTTATTTATTGATTAATTTTATGGTAGGGCTCGTATGGATACCTTATAACAATTGCGTGCTATTAAAACAATGAAGAATCCAAGGACTCCGTTTTGAAGGTTATTTTCTCTCTCTGGTCAAGATGTATGAAGAAGTAAAGTCATGATTAAATGAAGATTACAAGACTCAGAATACATAACGTATTTTGTATACATTACCACTGAACACATTGTCACCGACCCACTGTTCTTCAACAATGTGTACCGCAGTGTGCTCTTTTTCTTGAATTCGCCCAAGTTCTTCCACCTCGTACCACCACTGGTTTTGAGTGGCATTCTAGCTTTAGCGTTCTGTGAGTTTTATAAGTTTGACTCTTGAATGGCAAAGCAATGACAATAATGTGTAAGGTTAAATTCCTTGATCAGCAGTGCCAGGGGTTCAGCATTTTAAGTAAAAACACTTTCACACACTACCTCTCTCTGTCTCTCTCTCTCTTTTTTTTTTTTTTTTTTTCAACAAAGTTGTAACATCAGAACTTTTCTTGTGGGGGAAAACACTTCAGGGCTTGACTTTTTGTACAAATTTTAACTGTAAACTACAGACTCGTCCTGTGTGTGGTGTTCATGACAATGGAGGTCGAAAGCTGCTAGTGTGTTTTGTTTTAATTGTCAGTGGTGTTTTCAACTAGATCTCACGTATTGGTAAAATAATTGATTACTAGACGTATTGTAAAACCAATGGATCTTGGTTATACAATAAAATGTTTCATTGGTAGTCTGAACCAATTATTTCAAGCGTATCATCATCAACAAAAATATCAGTGGATTCAGCACAAAATTTTCTAGGACTGAATGTCAAGCTTAACTGTGAATTTTGTTCTGTACCTTTAAGTAAATTTATGATAATGTTCTCATGTGCTATCAACAAAATGTATGTACTTTTTGTGAACTATGAATTTTCTAATTAAATTTTACATACGACAACATGATTTTTACATGGATGATACTTTGTTTAAACTATCAAATGTCAGTATTTTACTACAATTTTATTATAAAATGTACATTATCATTAACTGAACTTTGATTTTAAAAATCAAATTAGCTTTAGTTGTATATTATTTTTTACAAATAAAGATAGACTTGTATAAAGGCTACTTTCTCGTTTGCAAATATATGAAAAGTCACCCAATGATTATTTACCGAGCACCCATCATATAAGTTATAGCAAGGTCCTGACACCCTTAACTTTTAATTTTTAAATGATAAACACCAAATTGTATGTGCATCCACTATGATTACATATGCATGTGTAGACTGGAAGATAGCATTGAAAATGTAGTTAATTCTGTGGATTGAGCGCAGGCCTGCAAACAGAAAATGCAGTTAATTCTGATAGCGTGAAAAATTGTGCATGCTCATCCATCCAGAGTTATTTAGGTTGATTATTCTAAACAAGAAAAAAGTGTTTGTAATGTGACAGTTTGTCTTCCAAAACTCAGATTCACTTAGTTTTTTTACTTTTTATTGCCACCCTGTATGGATTGAATTCAGTTTATACTGAAAATTGCAAAAGGCCTGAGATAAAACAGACCATTTCTAATCCCAAATTGGTCCCCCTGTCACTGGCTTAGTAGATCTCTGCACGGACCCCTCTGCTAACTGGTGTGAAGGGTAGCAATCCTGATCCCTTCCCCCAGTTAAAAACAGACTGGAAGTCCTCTGAGTAAAAATTCAACCTCCTGTTTATAGACCCCTTCACATCGTGGACTGGTACCCGTTGCACTGCACCTCACACTCAGTGTTCCTCTCAGTTTCAGGGTGTCTGTGGTGGTGTACTAAAACATCCATTTCACTCCCAAGTGTGCCCTTGAGGCTGCATCTTAAATCCCTGCTGCGTTCCAAGTTCCCAATCCGGGCAGAAATAAAATTTGACTTTGAAGTCACAGAAATTTATGAGGAAAGGCTAGTCCCTCTGGTTGTGTACCACCTCAAGGTGCTCGAATGCCTGGTTAGCAACAGGCAATTGTCAACCTTGCCTTTCCTGTCTAGACGGGTGGGGAGGGATGGTTTAATTGTGGGTAGGGAACTTTGGCAGGTGAGCTCTCCTAAACGAGTTTGGAAGGGCCTTCCTTACAAGATGCTGAAAGTTTTGACTTGACTTTTGATAGCATGTCACTTTGATGGCTGTACTGGGTAAGCCCCAAGTTGTGCCTCCTAGCTGTAGTAAGGTCACGGATACACTATTTCAGTGCCGTGCTGCATGGAGGTCTGGCTGCTGGGAGGTAAATAGAAAGGAAATTAATCTATTAGGTTTCCTTGTTTAAAGTCCTCCTTCTGTAGTAGTCTAGCAAGTCCTTCCCTAAAAACAAGACTTAGATAATATTTTTAAAGCTACTATGTTTATCCTAGTTACTTTGCAACTTTTAATGTGTATTTTATCAGTTAATACTAAAATTTAGTGGAGCTCATGTTTTCTTTACAAGCTACATTTAGGTGTTTCCTCATTTTAAATAACTTTTGGAAATGGTATTTATCGCAAAACCATTGCTCTCCACGTCATACAAAACCACTATTTTCTCGCCTGTTATAATTGTCTTCTTCATTCTAATCCCAAGGGGTGGCTAACAAAATTACTTAATACATTTAGTATTTAGTATTAATAAAACAAAAAAAATTTAATCATGCAAATATGTAAATTCATTCTTTAAAAAAAAAAGGCTAAAGTCCTTTTTTGACCACTAATGCATACTGTGCTTTGTCATAAAAAGGAATTAAATTGGCTTAAAATAAGAGTGACTATAATTTAGCATCTAAGTGGGCGCGCTTTTGAGAGAGTGCGTCCGGCTGGGCTAGCCGGCACCAATGAGCTGCCCGGCTAAGCGGCCGTGGGGACCGCCCTGTTGAAGAGGTTATAGTACAACGACTTTCAAATGTTTTTGAAACTGTGACCCTCAGTGAGAAACTCACTGACCACTGCGACCTCACACACAGGTACGTGCATGTGTGGGCACGTGTGCATACATGCATGTAGAATTGAAAGTTTCACAAGGCAAATATTACAGGGAAAATGCTCTGATTTCCTAGTCCATTTTAAAAAAATGTTTAAAATAAGCATCCAAACCCTTTTCAGATGCAGTATTTGAAGAACACAGTTGAAGCACTTTGCTTTCCACTTGGTAGATTTGCCATGGAAAAATGCTAGTGTTTTTTTCTCCTGGGGTGGGGAAAACACTACTGCTTTCTTTCTTTTTTTATTTTATTTTGAAATAATCAAACCTAGAAAAGAGCTTCATAAAAAGTACTGTTTGCACCCTTCACCCAGGTCACACCCTCATTTGCTTTATATAGTTTTTCCTGGACACCTGAGAACCGGTTGCAATGGTCATAGCCCCCGAACCCCAACAGGCGAGCACATGCCTGCGTTTCCTAAGGACAAGGACATCCTCTTCATACATTTTCTTATAGAGCCACGGTTCTGCTGTCAGATTTTAAAAATTAACATACATAAACTATACTAGACTCTCACCACTTGTTCCCATGATGTCCTCTAGGGAAATGTCTCCCTTGACCCAGGATCCAGTCCAGAGTCACGTGTCACATTGGGGTGTCACATTTCTTGGGTCTCCTTTAATCTGGAATAATTCTTCAGTGTTTCCTTTTTTTTTTCTTGATTTTCAGGGGTGGAGGGGGAAAGAGAGGGAGAGAAACATAGATGCGTAAGAGAAACATCGACTGGTTGCCTCTTGCACACTCCAACTGGGGACCTGCCTGCAACCCAGGCATGTGCCCTGACTGGGAATTGAACCAGCAACCTTTTGGTTCATAGGTCGATGCTCAACCCACTGAGCCACACCAGCCAGGGCCTCAGTTTTTCTTCGTCTTTCATAATATTGAGGTTTTTGAAAAGTAAAGACAAATTGTTTTGTAGGCTGCCCATTAATTTGGGTTTGTTTCCTCAGCATTAGATCCAAGTTATGTCTCGGGCCTGACTGGTACGTATACGATGTTGTATTCTCATTACCACTTTATTTCTATGTGGTTGATGTTCAGCACTTTCTGAAGGGGAAAACCGACTTGTAGTCTTGTGCGTTGTCCATCATTCTAATTATTCTGATGCCAACAAACACCAAGATTTGTTCTGCATCTTCAATTGTTTTCTAACTGAAGAAAGAACAGGAAAAAAAATGGTGAAATGGCACCGGTATTCTCTCAGCGTCCCTTGCTTCACTGCCTTTCTGGACCCAGTGATATTCGCTCTGGCGCTGAAGGAAAACCCCCAAAGGCAGCCTCCTCCTGCACGTGGGCACGTGCGAAATGCTGACGGGAAGCTTCTGCCTTGGGGTTCTTGGGGGGGACAAGCAAACCCAGCTCCAGTGGCACGAATGGAAAGGATGCGCAGGCTCAGTGCGCATGCTCACTGTGATGCTGAGGAGTCGGGCTAGGACATGCTGAGGAGTAGGGCTAGGACTGCGCGGCAGACGCCCGCCGGGCGGCAGGCTGCCTGGTAGGACTCCCTGTGCGGGTGGGAGCGCCCTGTGTCTGCTCAGCCCAACAGTAGAGTCGTCCTCACAAGGCTGCTGCACGAGGCTGCTGCGTGTTCGAGACGTGGCTAAGGCCCCACAAGGCCAGCGGCTAGTCTGTTTTACAGCACCGGCTTGAATCTCCCCATTTTTTGCCTTGCTTTTCTCCATTTGCTCTTTTCTCGGGCCAATTACCCCCTTGTGGTGGCAAACATGGCCTCCAGCAACTCAGCGTACATTCTGTCATTTTTTTTAAAGACCTTATTTATTTATTTTTAGAGACCGGAGGGAGGGAGAGAAACATCAATGTGTGAGAGAAGCATCACACAACCCGGGAATCGAACCAACAACCTTTCGGTTGACAGGCCGGCGTTCAGCCCACTGAGCCACACCAGCCAGGGCTCTGGTGCTCTAACACCTCACCCAGGAGGGAGCCCCCTCCCCCCAAACCGATCACAACCGAAGCCTCAGAGCTGGCTCCCTCTGGCCCTGTCTGGGTCATGGGCCCGAATCAGGACTGGGTTGGCAAGGGGCAGCTCCTCAAAGGCCAATCAGGGACCCAGGGCGCTGTCACCACCCAGAAAGGAAGGACACCACCCAGAAGTCGGTGCAGTGGTTAGCACTTGCAGCTTTGTTTCCGAAGTATTTGGGCATCCATTTTTCAGAAAGGAGGGAGTTAAAAACACAAAGTCCGATGGGAAAAAAAAAAAGAAGAAGAAAACAGCAGTCCTCTATCAAAGGAAAATGGCAAAGGTGGCAAATGTTCCAAATTTGAGAAAAAAGTTTAAATTTCATCATAATAACACTTGGACCTGTGTTTCTGGGTATTGTTGTTGATTTTGATTTTATTTAACTAGATCTGACACAAGTCTAATATATAAAGAATATATAAATCTGCCCTGGCTGGTGTAGCTCAATGGATTGAGCATGGGCTTATGAACCAAAGGGTCACTGGTTCGATTCCCAGTCAGGGCACATGCCCTAGGTTGTGAGCCAGGTTCCCGGTGGGAGGTGCATGAGAGGCAACCACACATTGATGTTTATCTCCCTATCTATCTCCTCTTACCCTCTCTCTCTGAAAATAAATACAATCTCTTAAAATAATATATATATATAAATCCAATAGAAACTTCAATCTGAAATGGAAGAAAGTTCAAACGTTACTACTTTTCAATTACAGAGATGAGGGTCATAGGTCTTAGAGCAATGAGTAAATTCAAATTTCCTGAGGAGCCAGAGTGGGCAGGGTAGGGGGGTCTAGTAACTCAGGGTCTCCCCTCTCTCTGTACCACACCCCATTGCTGCCATCGGGGATGTGTAGGCCCAGTGCTGTGAGCTCTTCCACCTTTTCAGAAAATGTCAGATATCCAGCATTGCACGTGGAACAACGTGATTCTTTAAAAAAATGTTTAAACTTCATTTTCGATGGTCAGGTGTCCCCCATCGTGATTCAACATTTATGTACTTTATGAAGTGGTCACTGCAATAACTCTAGTAGGCCTCATCCGTCCCTGCACTAATTACTGTTGGCTCTGCCCCCCGTGCTGCGCTTTACACCCCCACAACTGAGTTCATCCCTGGAAGTGTGTGTCTCTTCACCCGCTTCCCCTTTGCTGTCTGAGCCCTTCCCCCACCCCTCCAGAGAACAATACAGTTTGTTCTCCGTATTGATGAGTTTGTTTCTGTTTCGTTTTGCTTATTCATTTTTTCTAGATTCCACATATAAGGGAAATCACACAGTATTTGTCTTTTTCCTACTTCACTTACCGTAATGTTCTCTAGGTCTATCCACGTTGTCGCAGATAGCAAGATTTCACGCTTTTTTATGGCTGAATAATAGTCCGTTGTATATATGTACCACATCTTTATCCATCATCTATCGATCCACACCTAGGCTGCTTGCAGGTCTCTGCCGTCATAAATAATGCTACAGTGAACCTAGGGGTGCTTCTATCTTTCACATTATTTTAATTTTCTTTGGATATATACCCAGGAGTGGAATTGCTAGGTCACATGGTAGTTCTATTTTTAATTTTTTGAGGAATCGCCATAGTGTTTTCCACACGGGCTGCACTAATTTACAATCCCACCAACAGTGCACAGGGGTTTCCCTCTCTCCACATCCTCCGCAATCCCCGTTTGTGACTTTTCATTTATGGCCGTCCTCACAGGTGAGGTGATTTCTCACTGTGGTTTTGATTTGCATCTCCCTGATGATTAGTGATATGAAATATCTTTTCATATGTCCGTTGGCCATCTGTGTGTTTTCTTTGGAAACATGTCTGTTGAGTCCTCTGTCCATTTTTTAATTGGATTCTTTGGTTTTCAGATGTCGAGTTTTATGAGTTGTGTATTTTGTATATTAAACCCTGTTGCATGTGTCATCTACAAATATGTTTTCCCATTCAGTTGCCTTTTTGTCTTGATGGTTTCCTCTGCTGTGCAAAAGTTTTTCAGTTTGATATAATCTCATTTGTTTATTTTGCTTTTGTTGCCTTCACCCAAGGAGCTAGATCCAAAAAAAAAAAAATGGCTAAATCAATGTCAAAAAGTTTACTGCCTATGTTTTCTTTCAGGAGTTTTATGATTTCAGGTCTTACATTTATGTCTTCAATTCATTTTCAGTTTATTTTTGTATATGGTGTAAGAAAGTGGTCCCGTTTCATTTTTTGCATGTATCTGTCCAGTTTTCCCAATACCATTTATTGAAGGTCTTTTCCTCCTTGTATATAGTCTTACCCTAGATTAATTAACCATATAGGCCTGGGTGAACCATCCTGATTTTTAAAGATTTCACTTATTTTTTAAAAGATATTATTCATTTATTTCTAGAGAAAAGAGAAGGGCAGGAGAAAAAAAGGGAGAGAAACATCAATGTGTGGTTGCCTCTCATGCGCCCCCTACTGGGGGCCTGGCCCACAACCCAGGCATGTGCCCTAACTGGGAATTGAACCCTCGACTCTTTGGTTCACGGGCTGGTGCTCAGTCCACTGAGCCACACCGGCCAAGGCCCATTCTGATTTTTAAAACAACTCATGAGACAGACCAAATAGACCCGCTGGCCGCAGCTGGCCTGCAGGCTGCCAGTTTGCCACCTGAGGTCTCAGAAGCATGGGGACCACAGACTGTCAGTGGCTCGAATTCCCCCGCAGTGAAACCGGCCCCTCAAAGGTGGCTGTGAGGGTTGCACAAGTAATGCATACAAAGTGGTGGGGACAGGGCCGGAGGACTCATAAGTGCTCAGTGAATATGAGCTGTTCTGTCCATTTTCCCGGGAGATGACCGAGACCCAAAGGGACTGTCCAAGGCAGTCTCCTAACCCCGCCTGACCCCGAAGCGCTGTCCCGAGATGAAAGCGCCTGGGTGTGTGTCGGAGATGCAGATGCTCAGGCCCCGCCTCCATCCCACTGAACAGAATCCCTGCTGACAGGGTCCGGCAGCGTGCATTTCAACAAGATTCCCCATGCCCATGGAAGCTTTGGAAGCTTGGGAGGTGCGCAAACCCAGCTCACTGTTCTGTGTCCCTCCTTCACTCTCAGCAGAACTGCTTCAATAAGCATGGCTTATCCTTTCTTCTAGAATTCATGAAGACATATGAAAAGCCTTCACGTCATCACCTGGCATATTGTTAGCTCTCTCGGCCACAGTGAGCTTCATTCTCCAGCCCCCTGCGCAAAGGGTCCCGCTTCCTAAATCAGCAGACTCAGCTGCACTTTGGTTGCAATACCAGCACCCGCACCCGCCCCTACCCTGTCAAATCATTATAGGTGTGCAGACAAGAAGGCTCTAAAAACTCCAGGCTAGAATTTTGTGCCGGCTTATCTGAAAAAAAAAAAAAAAGGAGAAAGGCTAGAGTTGGACTAATAGTACAACCCACAGATGGTATCAGGGTAGCATTCCTGCTCCATTCCGTCTCCTAGCAATGCACCAGACGCCAAGGAAGTTGCATTCGCGGCATTGTTTCTGACCAAGACCTGGAGCGGGCTGCGCTCAGATGAAACCGGCGCTGTGCTCATAGGGCGCTCTGTTCCCAGGCTTTCTGCGCTGCCCGTGAGAGCTAGCCCTGAGTCTATGGTAGGTAGCAAGTTGCATAGCAGGTTTTTCCTAACGTTCCCTGACCACCTCAGCTGCTGTCTCAGGTATGTACCCAGGTGACTCAGGCAAAAACTCTGCAGGCTTAGTGGCTCAGAAACTAAATCATTAACCTGGTAAATTCCTGCGGAGCATGAGTAAAGGAAGCTCAAAGGAGAGGGTGTCAGTTAGAATGTGGGCCTCCAATAATGTCAATGACCATGACCGCACGAGAACAGTAGTCCTGAGCTGCGTGGCTTCTCAGGTGGACCAGTGACTAACCCCGGAAGCCCCTGGAATCGGAGAGACTCTCTAAGGAGTCACTCTCAGGAGCAACGGCCCACATGCGTTAACTGACAAAGAATGTAGGTTTCATTTCATTGACTCTCTAACTGGCAAAGCAGAAAAATGTGGGAAAGGCTTCTTGGCTTAAAACACATATGCTTTTTAAATATTTTATTTATTTTTTTTTTAGAGAGAGGGGAAGGGAGGGAGAAAGGGGGAGAGAAACATCAATGTATGTCTGCATCTTGCACACCACCTGGGACAGCCTGCAACCCAGGCATGTGTCCTGACTGGGAATCGAACCAGTGACCCTTCGCCCCACAGGATGATGCTCAACCAACTGAGCCACACCAGTCAAGGCACCTAAACACAACTTTTAACTAACTGATTGTACGTAGCATATTTGCATTCACACACACACACACACACACACAGACAAATCTGGTCTGCCTGAATGTGAAGTTAATGCCAGACACCATTTGAAAAATGATTCCAAGCAAATCTCACCGAAAAACAAAAAACAAACAAACAAAACAAAAACAGCCCTTGTAATAATTTTTCCATCCCCTGTGGAAGGTACCAGTAAGGCCTTTGCAATGAAACCTTGGCCATTCAGCTGTGACACTCAAGGGCTTTTCTACTGAGCTGCCCTTCCTCCACCCCCAGGGCGCCTTGGCAGGGGTTCGCCGGTCCCGTGCCCGCTGGGGCTGGCAGGTGCCTCCACCAGCCAAGCAGACAGGGCCAGGGGAGCGTGAGGAAATAAACGGTGCAGGGAGGAGAGCCAGGAGAGGAGGCAGAGTGGCCAGGAAGGTGGCCAAACGGCGCCAGGCGAACGGGCTGCATGGGCTCCTGGCAGCTCCTCCAGTATCCTCGCTGCCCCTTCCCCTCCCTGCGTGGATGGATACCAGGGGAGCACAGGAGCCCTTGGCCAGGATGGCACGGAGAATCCTCAGATGTTCGTTTTTAAAACAGCGTGCGAGGTATAACAACATGTTTGTGATTTTGAGGGATGACCGATTTGATGCAGAAGGTGAGATCACCCTGCCGTCCCTCGGTCAAGGCGTGAAGTTTAAGTTCAGATTCTCGAGTTGATCCCTTATTTTAATCATGGTTGGTTTTTCCTCTTTAGAAGCACTTGTGTTTGAGTGCTTGTGCCCTTCCAGGGCGGCGAACGATGACAAGACCGAGGATGTCTATGCTGCGGGCATGTTCTTTCCTTCCTCTTTTAGCTACATGAAGACAAACACTGGTTAAGGATGGATGAAATATTTAACAGTGGCCATACATAATTTATTCCTGAGCTGATGCCCACTTCCAGCCCAAGGGTTCGCTAGCAATTAGAGCTTCTCAGAACATCGAACCACCGTGTCTCCCTGGCAAAGTGACATTGTGCTTATTTTTACTCTCTTCTTCCTAAGGCTAATTGTTTCTACATTTTCCTGTGGAAGCACTCCTTCTTCGATGTTGTTTTCATCAACAGGCAACAAAAGTAAAAACTGTAGCCCTGGCTGGTGTGGTTCAGTGGGTTGAGTGCCGGCTTGTGAACAAAGGGATCGCTGGTTTGATTCCCAGTCAGGGCACATGCCTGGGTTATAGGCTGGGTCCTCTTTCTCTCTTCCTTCCCTTCTGTTTAGAAATAAATAAAATCTTTTTTTAAAGTAAAATTTGTAGGCATGTTACACACACACACACACACACACACACACACACACATGAACTGGGCCTTAGAGTTTACTCTGAGCTTCAGAGACATCCTTGGGAAGGAGAAAAACATTGGTGTATATAAATGTTGCTTATGAAAAGTAGACTGCTTAAAAAGCTATGTGTCCACTGGAGTAATGTATGATTTCAGGAGACACTTTAGAAAAACAGTAGTAAAAGTAAAAAGCCATGCCCTCGCCGGTGTGGCTCAAAGCCACCCCCGCCCTGAACAGCGTGGCTTAGCTGGTTGAGCGTCATCCCATTAAAGGGAAAGGTCGCAGGTTCGATTCCTGGTCAGGGCGCATTCCTGGGCTGCAGGTTTGGTCCCTGGTTGGGGCACAGGCAAGAGGCAACCAATCCCTGTTCTTCTCCCTTCCCCGCTCTGAAAATGAAATCTAAAAAAAAGCCATCTCCCAAAATCACTATTCAAAGATAACCACCCTTATGGTTTTTGGTCCACACGCATGTTGATGTGTATTACCTAATGTGTATGTGGGTGAAGACAGGATCACAGCATCCATATAAATTATTCTGAAGTTTGCTTTCTTCAGAGGACAAAGCCTTGCGAATGGCTTAGCCCTGCACCACGTGTTGCGGTTCTGCAGCGTCACTGCGCAGGTGTCACTGCGCAGGCGGACCAACACTTTCGGACACCCATTCCCTACCAGTGGCTGTTTCCGTCTTCCTCCCAATCACACACGGGGCTGTGGCGGACGGCTTCGTAAATACATCCTTTCATCCTTTGCCCAATTATTTCCTTCGGATGCATTCCCAGAAGAGGAATCATCAGGTCGCAGCACGTCCCTTTTTTTTGGAGCCCCATTTCCTTCTGGAAAGGTTCTAATTTACAGCCTTACCAGGGATGTGTGTGAGTCATTTCCCCTCCAAACCAGCAAACTTTTTACTTTCAGACTCTGCCTGTTTAATAGCGGTGCGGTGGGAGGTGGGGGAGGGCAGGGAAGAAGGCATGTCATTATTCTACTTTGCATATCTTTATTAGTTTGAAAGTGTTTTTTTATTATTGTATTTCTTCTTTCATTAGTTTCTCTATTTGAGTCCTTTGCACAACATTTAAGAAATTGAGATATCAGTCTTTCCTTAATACATATAAGTGTTATATATATTAAGGAAATCAGCCTATGGCTATCATTTTTCCTAATTATAGTTACTGCTTCTTACTGTATCATTGGCATTTCTATTTATTGTGTAGAAATTTCTTATTTTCTGTAGTGAAATCCTTTACTCTAATTGTTTCCCTTTCAAATTCTATATATCTTTCCCCAGATTTTATCCTGAGTACTATACTTTAATGATTTCTTCATGCTTAAATATTTAATCCATCTGAAAATTATTTGGCCTTCAGGTAAGAGGTCTGATTTTTAAAAAAAAAATTCTCCATGAATTGTTCTAGCGTGATATGTTGAATAATGCTCTACTTTCTCATTGAATTGAAGTTTCACCTTTGTCATTTACTAACCTCTCAGATGTTCTTGGGTTTGTTTTGGCCAAATCATTCTGATTGGTTGATCTATTTGCCCACTTTGGAACCATTTCATACTGAAGCTTTAAACTACATTTTAGTATCTAGAGAGCAAATCCTCTCCTTGCTCTCCACTTGTCCTTTGTATTTTACAAAATTAGTCATTCAAATGATAAACTCACGTGGCTCAGGCCAGTGGCAGGGCCAGGACTCAGGACAGGCAAGCAGGAGCCCAGGGCCCTTTGTGCAGGGAGACCCCCAGTCCTGGGTGCCCACTGCGGAGCGAGGGCCCTCCAAGTTTGTACGTCAGTGCCTCTCTTGCTGGGCTCCCATCTGCAATTCAGGGTTCAAAGGGAAAAGCAGTGTGAAACATATTGGCAAGGTAGGGTCAGGCCTTTGGACTTCACTCAGCGGGCACTGGGGAGCCACTGAAGAATTATGAGCAAGAAGGAAGACGACCAGGATGTGCTTTGGGAGGGCAGGGAAAAGAGTGGGCTGCTTAGGGCTTTTCCAATAGGCCAGGCTGGGCCTAGGGAGGCAGCCACAGGAACCCAAAGGGGGTTATCTTGGTGTGAGTAGCAGCTAAGGACTTAGATTCTGGAATCAGCCCGTCTGAGTTCAAATTATGACTTTTCCACTTGCTGGTCAAGCAATCGAGCCTCACCACGTCTCGGTTTCTTTGTCTGTGAAATGGGCGTCTCAGCAGGACCCACCTACCTCACAGGGTGTGTGGAGTTCCAACGGGGCCATTTAGAGAAGAGTTGAGAACAGTGCCTGGCACACAGTGGGCTCTCAGGACACATTAGCGATGAGGACCGATGTAGAAGCCAAGGGAGCGCAGGATCCTGGCGCCTCCAGAATTACGCAAGCACGGGAACAGTGCGCAGGTTAGAAGCGCCTGCAGGATCTCAAACCTCCCCAAACCGAAGCCACACCCCAGACCGACTAAATCTGTCTCCTAAGTGGGGTCTGGCCATCATCGTTTTCTGGAAGTTTCCCAGCAGTTTCCAATATGCAGCTGAGCTCAGGAATCGTTGCTAATCTAGAACCTTGTGTGCCTGAAGCCTGAGCGGGAACTGACCTTAACAAGACACAGGCAGGCCACCATTTTGCAGCAGGAGGTGAAGCCAGATGGCGTGGAGGTGGAAGATTGTGTGACCTCGGGGCCTAGCGGGGGCTTGCTAGGGCTCCTGGGGGCCTTGAGGGCCTGGTGGTCACTGGCACCCCCACCCCAGGCTGGGATGGAGGCCGCCGCCCCGCAGTCATCATCACTCTTGGGCGACTGTGGAGCAGGAGGCCGGAGCAGCAGCTCTGAGCTGGGCTTGGGCGCCAGGGGGAGCTCGCGGGGACCGCCTCGGCTCCATCCCCGCAGCTGGTTCAAACTGGTTTGGGCAGGGTGCGGCCTAGGCAGGCTGCATTCCGGGCCTCGGGCCTGCAGTCTGCCCCACGGTCTCCCCAGGATCTGGGGACCCAAGGCAGGGCGCTGGGGCATGGGCCAACACGCTGAGGGACCGGGAGATTGAAAAAAAGTCATCCCTGTCTTTAAAGTCATTCATTTCGCCTCCCACGGGGGTCCCTGACTAATGGCGGCAGCAGGAGGGAGCCCCGCGAGGTGGGGGTTCCTTTCGACCTTGGTGTGCATGGGACTCAGCTGCGGACCTTTGAAAACGCGAGTGCCCAGCTCCCCAAAGATGCTGGTGCAGGCAAAGTTGGGGCAGGGCTCTGGGCATCTGTATTCTTAGCAAACTGTTTCTAAGGCATTGGGGGCGGGGGGGGGCGGGGGGGCAGGGAGGAAGACTAGAAAGAAAATGACTGTTCTCTGGCCAACTTGGCCCAGGGAAGGAGTCACTGAGATGCTTGGGAAGAGCCCAGATCCGTTCCCCAGACGCCCCTTCTCCAGGGGCAAGGGGTCTGGGCAGTCTGTGCCTTCAGCTCACATCCCAGGCTTTTTGTTTTATTTTTAATGAGTCGTTTTGGGCATTTAAAAAGTTTAAATAGTATAACCAGTATCAGAAGAAATAAAACACTGCAATTATAATTGAGCCCCCTCTCATACCCTTCCCCAATCCCCGCTCCCACCACCAGTACCCGCTTTCCTAACTGTGGCACAGCTTCATACCCACTCCATATGTCTGTATCCACACACAATATACAGTGTGCTTTCGCATGTTTTTCAAACTTTATGTTAATGGCAGCGCGCCCTACAGAGCCTTCTGTAACTTAGCCTCATTTTTGAGATTCATCCATCGGGGGAAGTTTGCTGCGCTCAAGGCTGATCTGAGGCCACCGCTGGGTTTTTCCGAGGGAGGGCCCCCGCCAGCCTGCAGGGCTGAGCTCCGCTCCCGGGTGTGTGTGATGATGCGTGGAAGGGCTTCGCATCAGGAAGGTCGGGACAGTAATGAACGGCCAAGTGCAGGTTCAGTGAGTTCCTATCAAATCCTTTCCCCAAGCACCTGAGGCCCAAGTCTTTGCCAAGAATTTTCTGGAAAATGACTCTGGCCTGAAGGCCTGAATGTTCAGGGGGAGAAGTGGAGAAATTGGCAGTGGGCAGCTGTGCAAGTGGAAATTGTGCAGTGAGGGATTACCCAGAAGGCAGACCAAGCTTGTGCTGACGCCCCCTCCCTAGGGTCATGAGATAAAATATAAATTCAGATTTAACTTGAGGGGGATAAGCGACGTCCCATATTTAAATTATATATATTTGCAACGCTAAGCCCAGCCCAATTTTTATAAACGAATTTAATATTTTAAAAGAAAAGTCATAATAGGAAAAACGAGCACTCTAGACTCCCCACCTTTTTACCTTATTCAGTATTCTTCGTTAGCATTGCTTTGGGGGGTGCACCCCACTCTGCAGCCTCTAGAGGGTTTAGACGAGCCTCCTATGGGAGGTTAAGGGGTCACATTTAGTGTGCTTAAGAGTTCTCAGCGGAGCTTATTTTGAAAGCTGCCCCAGCGAGAAGAGGACCGCCACACCCGCATTCCCGAATTTCCAGGACTCTCCGCCTGGCGCCAAGCAGAGGCTGGAGGGAGGAGGGCCTCGGGGGCGGGGACTTCGGTCCTTAAACGAAAGGATCGTTTACGAGAGCGGCTCTCTTTCCAGGGTACACGCTGGGTCACCCGCGGAGCTTTAAACACAACCCGTGCCCAAGCCCCACCCCCAAGGATCCGGGCTGCGGAGGTCTGGGAGGAGGCCTGGCCCCCTGACTTCTAAAAGCTCCCCAGGGCATGAGAGTGCTGCGGAGGCTGGGAACCACCGCTCCGCTGGATTCCAATAAAGAGAGGCTGTTCACACGCATCAAATTCAAATGTACAGGGTCTGGCAGAAGTAAGGCTTGCTTGAGTGTGGTTGGTAGGGTAATAATATGGGTGTAATAATTTATAGTTTTAATTCGAACATTTCGCCTAAACTGTCACAGGGCGTGCTTGAGCGTGATGTTATGTTACAGATTGCATGCTTATGATATTGTAATAAAAAAGAGGCGTTATTTGTGCCAGACCCTGTATGTTGAAATCACCTGGCGAACTTCAAAAATACCTACGCCCAGGTTTCCACCCGAGACTTTGTGTGGCCCGAATTTTTGGAAATTTTGTAAGAGCCCCAGGAGGTTGCAATCCGCGGGCGAGTTTGTGGATGTCTTGTTTACCAGGTGGTGCGAGGGCCGGGCGCAGTGAGCAACGCACGCCACTGGGTGGCGCTGCCCACTCGGCCGGCGCTTTGGAAGGCGTGGGCCGCAACCTCCGCAGGCGCACCTGACCTGCCTCCGCCAGGCGGGCCGCGGGGCATGCAGTCGGCCGGGGGCGGGGCTCCGAGGCCGGGGTACGCTGACAGGCTCCCCGACAGCCTCCGCCAGTTTGACCCCACCGCGCTCCTCATGCTGCTTTTGGACGGCGACCGGCCGGAACCCGTGCGCAGCGGGGCGCACGAGCTTGCGCTCTTCCTGACCCCCGAGCCTGGGGCCGAGGTAGAGGACAGGGGCCGGGAAGGGCGGGAGGCGTGTCTCGGGGTTGAGGGGTTCGGGGCCCGCGCGTCCTGGGCGAGAAGTGGATGGGTGCAGGCCCCCAGCGCGCTGGTACCCCGGCCCAAACCCTCAGCTTCCCAGTAGCATCCTCTCGCACCCCGCCGGAAGCGCTCCGGGCCGGGAGTAGGGGCGTAAGGGTCCCCTTTTTCGAGGAGCAGTGATTCCTTGGCGCTACCCAAATATGCGGGTCAGGTCGCGCCGGCTTCCCCTTCCAGCCGACACCTCCCCCGGGGACCCAGACTGGGCTCCCATTTCCACCCGAGGCCCGCCAGCTTCGGCCCGGAGCTGCTGCCCTTTGCCCGGCTGGGCCCTAGCGGGGAGGTCGATCCCCTGCCGGGGGCACTGAGCCACTGGGCTCGGAGCTGTTTCTCCGGCGCCGACGAGGAGGCCAACAGGCTGTGTCTGTGCGGGGACCCACCCGGCCTCGGTCCTGTCTGTTGCTAGGAGGGAAAATACCTCGTCTCTGGTACTTACTATTTTAAACACACAGAATAGAAAGTAGATCTAAAACTAGACCCTTCTTCCAGCGGAAGCCCATCTGTTGGCAGTGCCGTGAAAAAGTTACCCAAGTCCACAAGGAGTTATTTAGGTAGAACTAGAAATTCAGCTCATTCTCTTTTTAAGTCTCAAAAGCAGTGCAGAAGTATGAAAGTAAAGGATGAGCGCCCACTCCCTTTTGACTCCCGCCTGAAGCCTAGTTCCCAGAGACAACCATCAGGAAGAGTTTGCAAACATTTTTTAAAAATGCATTTACAAACGTGGGCATGCATATTAATAATAGTAAATAATCATTTTTATAAAACCCCACTTGATACTGTAATACCGTTCTACAGCTTGCTTTTCTTTACTCAAAACAGCATGGACAAATGGGGGGTGATGGCTAATGATAAGGAATGGAAAGCTTCTTTGCAGGGTGATGAAAATATCCTGGAATTAGGGGTGATGGTTACACAACTTTGCGAATGTACCGAAAACCACTGAATTGCACATTCTTAAAAGGATGAGTTTTATGGTATGTGAATGCTATCTCAGTTTCTTAGAATAGCATGTCCATTGGAAGTCTAGTCTGAGCCACAAATGTGAACCGTCCACGTAGTTTTCAATGTTCTAGGAGCCACATAATAAAGGAAAAAGAAACAGGTACAGTTACTTTTAATCATGTAAAATAACAGTATCGTGCATCCAGTATATCATTTCAGCATGCCATCGATGTAAAAAACATTGAATGAGATTGTTCCGTTCTTTTCACTCTGCTAAGTTTTTGAAATCAGGCTTTTAATATAGAACTTACGACACATCTCAGTTGGGACCGGCCACATTGTAAGTGGCTCATAGTCATCTGCGGCTGGTGGCTTCCCCAGGAGCGTGTGGGTCTGCATCATTCTTCGGCTTCCTAGTATCCGGTGGTTAAATAACAGTCACTCCTATTCCGTGGGCACACACCATACAGCGGTGTGCCGAACTCTGTTCGTGGCCCATGCGCTGCATGCTGGCCAGGACCCAGTGGCTATCAGATGGTTATGTCGATCACGGAATAAGGGACGTCCTATGGGTGTACTGTGACTGATGATGACCCATGCCCCCAGGGATGGGCTTTTAGGGTGTCTACAGATTTTTACTGGTGTAAGTAACCTGAGTGTCTTTTCTGTCCCTTTTCTCCCTTGCTCTCAGCAGCAAGAGGTACCCAGTGCCCAAACCTGAGCTCCATTTAGTTTCTATTAGGGACAGCCTTCCAGAGGAACTGTAAGTACTAACTTCATTTTCTCATGCAGGGCTCTCTCTGATGCTGACTCGGGGTGGTTCACGCTCACTGGTGAGGGCCGTAATGAAGAGCCTAGGTCCCTGTAGCTCCGTGCGGCAGTAAACCCACTTCGAGCGCCTGCTGAAGTTTATTTGCCAAAAGCAGCAGAAACTGTCAGAGGCATCATGTGCAGCCTCTACTTAAAGATGAATTCATGGGCAGGGCGCTGAGCTGAGGCTGTTTGCAGATGGGCAGATGAGTGGGGTGAGGGAAGTCTGGTTCAGGAACAGGCCTGGGCAGCAGGTCCTCCCTGCCGCCTCCCCACTGGCCCTTCTGAGACTGCTCCCGGTTTTACATGGAGCTGTAGCAGTCTTGGAGCAGCCTGCTCCAGGTCTCAGGGTGTCCTGCAGGTCCTGGCAAAGTGGACCTGCTTCAGTGAACACCTTGAACCCCTCCTGTGTGGCAGGCACTGGGGATAGCACAGCAGTGAAACACACAAGGGCCCTGCTCTTGCGGAACAGTAGAATCCTCTACATGTGACAGATGCCATGGAGAATGTGACATGGGTGATGCGGTAGTGGGTATCTGTGTTTCTGGGAGACAAGGGGCGGGGACGGCCTCTCCGAGAAAGCCAGGACCTAGTGGTGGCCGTGGAGGAAGGTGCAGGGAAGAGGAAGAATAGAGATCCAGGACCCAGGAGAGTGAGTAGCAGAGGGACCCCGATGTTGACTGGGTGAGGTCAGGGAGGGCTTCCCTGAGGAGGCGCCATTTTAGGCTGAGCCCTGAAGCATGAATAGGAGTTGGCAGCGAGGGAAAATATTCCAGGCGGACGGACTGGAACTCGCAGAGGCCCTGAGTGGGACAAAGCAGGTGTTCACTGGGACAGAAGGGCAGCGGACAGAAGGGAGCAGAGGGAGGTGTGGCTACACAGAGAGAGGAGGGCAGAAGCCGTGCCCGGAACTCCGTCCTGTCTCACGGGACAGGACACAGGAGCTTAGAAGGGGCAGAGGGCTGAGACTGGTTGGCAGGGGAGCATTTTACTATTTCTGGTGTCCTGGGGGTTTTCTGTCCAACCAGCTCTTTCGTGTTTGACTTTCTCTCTTTTTCTGGTTCGAACTTCCTCTTTTGGGGGGGATTTCGGGGGGTAGGGTCTTTGGAAAGCTGCTGCAAGGTGGCGGGGAGAGATGTTCACCTCTTGGATGTTCTGTGACTTACAACAATAGATCGGGAGCTCAGCTCCACCCCCCCAAGTGGCCAAGCATGAATGCCCCCACCCATGGGTGCATTTCTGAGCAGGCTCTTGCAGAATTCTGTTTGGTCCTCTGCTGGGACACAGGACAGGCATGGCCCCCAGATGCGGTGAACAGCCCAGAAGGAAGGCAATGGAGGAAGCCAGAACTTTCTCACACGCAGGGGCCTTACTTGGGTGAGCAGAGGATGAGGGTGGAGAGCGTACCTGGGACCTTGAGCCTCACGTGGATTAGTCAGGGACTGCAACTGGGGGCCCAGAGGTTGAGACTGCAGCACTTGCATGTGATTGGTTCAGTCCAGAGAGGGTTTTTTCAATGGGGAATTTTCATTAAAACTAAAAAAAAAAAATCTGAGTTTCAGGTTTATTTAACGTAACAAATGCTCTGGTGATCCCAGGTCCATGTGTCCTAGTTCCAGCCCCCTGTGTGTTTGCCACAGTCTCCACTTTTCCCTATTGTCTCCCCTGCACCGAAGCTGGTATCAGTTACCGTTTGCCCTTACTCTTGAACTTTTGACATTTTTTTTTGTTGTTGTCATAAGAGGAAAGGGAACTGTTTTATGAAAACATGTGTCTGGACTAAAGCAGGAAGACATAAATTAGCCAAAGATGCCCTTGAGTTTTAAGAAAAGTGTAGAAGAAGCTGTTTCTTTGTGGAAGCAAAGAATATTCTATGGAGTCCAACCTGCAGACACCCATGGGACCCCCCTACACACACACATGTGTCCTGTCCTTGTGACTTGCTGGTCCTGACTGGGCATTCACGCTTTAGATGTTCAGATGAGAAGCCTGCGGGTAGAGCCGGCCACAGTCAACTCCGTCTCAAGCTGTGGTTCTGTCCTAATGTGTTCCTCGGGTCTTCATGGCAGAGGTGCCGTGTGCCGGGCACACTCTGGGCACCCGGAGAGGCCGGTGGGACAGGTGCGGTGCCTGCTCTCAGATGGGCGGGCTCATGGTGATCAGAGCAATGAAATGGTGATAAATGCCATGAAGGAGACGGGTGAGGGCTGGGACGGAGATGCAGGGAGGACCGGAAGGAACTCCAGGGCGAAGGTCGGGCAGCAGGTGCACGACCTGCAGCGGGGAGAAAGGAGGAGGTGCCGAGGGGGGGACCTCCCGGATCCAGGGGAAGTCGGGGCAGCGCTGAGCAGGGGGCCATGGGCGTGGAGACTGGACCCGATCCTGTAGTCCAGGGTAGAGGCCTTGGTCAGGTGGGCAGGGCAGCGGGAAGACGGGAGCAGATCTGGGCCCTGTGGTCAGTGTGTCTCGATGCCTCATCCCGTCTGGTGCGGTGGTGGTCGGGCTGGACGAGATAATCCACGAAAACGCTCAGCACGCGGCCTGGCCCTTGGTGAGCAGTCTGGGAGCACGGGCTACGCTTGTCCACAGGTTCATCCTACAGATGCGTGTTGAGCAGGTGCAGACACGGTGCCAGGCATGTGGGGGGCTCTTTCATCCTTAGGGCTCTCCTGCGAAGCGGGTGGGAGGGTGCGGGCACCTGGTGCACACTGACAGTTCTATGCAGTGTTTGGCAGCGGGCGATGTCAGCCCTTCCCCGGTGCTCAGTATCACACATTTTCACCCATGAGCATGCCCCCCACAGGCCTGGTCGTCCAGCGGTGGTAACTTTCTGACCCATGCATCTGGGGCCAACCGTAGATTCCAGTGTTTGGTTCGCAGCTGCCAGACACACGGTCCATGTTGAGCCACTGGCTGTCTTCAGCTGCCTTGGGATCTGCAGGCGTGGAAGAACTTTGGCCTGAGGGTTTCTAAACAAACAAGTAAATGGGAGTTGTTTTGCTTTTGAATAAGTTTTGTTTTACAAAGAAAAAATGTATGCAGATGCCACAAAATCCCAAGGCTCTAGCAGACAGCCGGTGATGAGTGAGCCCCCCCAGCCAGGGTCCGCAGCCCCCTGCTGCTCTCTGCAGGGGCCACGCTGCTGTTCGGGTCTGGGTCCCTTCCAGGGGGCACAGCAGGCTCTCCCCTCCCCACTTCCCCGCACCCCCCACACTGCATGGTGCTTTCTCACTCCATATGTTACGGAGATCTTCCCAGATGAAGCGGCCGATCATTTCAGCTGCCACACAGGGTGTGGTGGCCTGTCCGAAGTACGATTTCGGTAACCGTTCCTCTCTTGACGGGCATTAGGTGACGTGGAGTCTTTTGCTGTCACGAAGTCCATCGCAGTGAGTATCTGTCCACATACATCATCTTGCATTTCTGCAAGTCTGTAGGATGCACGCCGAGGCAGGGAGTGATGGGTCCCAGGACACATGCATTTTAAATCTTGGCCACTGTTGCCAAAGTAGCCTTCTTAAGAAGTTGGGTTCGGGGCAAGTGTCCAGTAGAGCAGTCAGCCCTGTCTGGACTCTTAGCCCTCAAGGTCAAGGGCTCTTCTGGGGCCAGGGTGGGAACTCTAGGTTGCTCTGCTTTGGGGGCCAGGGAGGAGGGAGTTCCATGTCCCCCGGTTCTAACCCAGGGCCCTGCGGAGAATCCCTTCATTCTGGCTCACCCCAGCCCCTGGGATCTTTCTGCCACCATTTCAGCCCTTCCATTCCGTGCACAGAGATGAGGCTGCTCTTCCTGCCGCCCGTCAGTCCCGTGCAAGGTGGGCACCAACATCTGATAAAAGACCTTTACTTCTGCTGTCATCAGAAGGGGCCACCATGTGTGCTTTGGGGGAAGCAGGGGTGACATTCCTAATTACGTGCCCTGGGTGTGGGCAGGTGCCTCGGCCGCTGGGCTTGGTTCGTCTTCACCCCGTCGTGAACTCCGGGCCCAGCCCGGCTGGAGGAAGCCCAGGGTCGCCGCAGAGCTCGGTGCTGAACAAAAGCCAAAAACCCACCTGGAACCCCATGCGGCTACAAATGGGAGCCCTTTGGGGCCAGCACAGTGATGTGATTTTTAAAATTCTAAATAGGTGCCACTTTCCCAAAAGTGGGAGTTTCACATAAAAATCCAAGTGTCTGGCCTCCCCAGAACTGTTGCAGTAGAAGGTGCAGGACTCCAGGTGCGTGGTGGCCCTGCTCCCGGCCGGACTGATTGGCCCTGGTGGTTTCTAGGAGGGGCCTCAAGTGTGTGTGTGTGTGTGTGTGTGTGTGTGTGTATGAGCGTGTGAGTGTGTGAGTGTTTACAGCATTACTGCCATGTAATTCACATACCATACAGTCCACACGCTTGAGGTATACAATTCAGCAGCTTTTCATGAATTCAAAGAGTGGCACAACCATCAACCACAATCGATTTTAGGACATTTTCATTACCCCCTGAAGAAACCCTCTTTCTCCCTAGTTCTCACCCCCCCCAGCTCCCAGTAATCCACTTTCTGTCCCTACAGATTTGCCTTTTCTGGACCTTTCTTACGTGATTGTGTTTTAAAGACACCAGTAGACCAGGGGTCTGAAGGCCCATGTGGCCTGTGGACAGGTTGGTTTGGCCATCAGACGTTTAGGTTGGTTTTGAACATTGTTGAGTTGGGAGAGTTTGCGTGAACGTCTGGGCCACTGTATGTCTCGGACAGAACAGGTTCGGCACCTCCCCACCTGGAGCCGTCCACCGGAGCCAAGGAGCGCCCCCCCCTTTAGACGGGGCAATGGGTCTCCCTTTGCCATCGTCCCCACCCCTCCCTGGTGTCCCCCTACCCAGAGTGTCACCTGCCACTTGTCCCTCTTGTGCTGCGGGCTTTCTTAGAGAAAGGTAAAACCTCCCTGTAAAAAGCAGGACATGGAAATCAAGCGGTGTGCTGACAGTGGTTCTCGAGCACAGCCCGCTCCCCTCAAGTTCTCTCCTGCCCGGTGTCTGGGGCCCTCTGAGGTGGGGCACCCTTGTCGCGTCCCAGTGCCAGTCGTCTCTCCTATGGGGAGAGCATTGCACTGACAGCGACCTGGAGAAAGGTCTTTGTTGGCCCTCTTCAGCTTTCATGTCGAGACAAGAGTCTGAGGGTGGTTTTCCTGCCGTTTCCAGATGGGGAAACCGGGGTACGGAGACGGTCGGAGGTGATAAGACCAGACAGCGGTCTTGGCTGCTGTCCTCAGGCGGGGACCCCGCCAGCAGAATGCACTTCTTCCCCCTGCCCTTGCTTCCTCCTCCCTCCTCCCTCTCCTTCTTGCAATGCCCACTCGTGGAGCCCTGTACGGCAACCAAGTGTCAGGTAATGGTCCGGAGGAGCCACCTGAGCGGTTCTGCCCCCACGGTGTTGGCTGAGCCCGCTCACGGGGCTGCATCCAGCTGGCGGCTTGGCCACACACCAGGAGGGCCAGCTGGGCCTCACTTCCGTGTTGACCACGGGTGGCATCAGCTGGGACATCCCAGTTCGCACCCCCCACATGTAGCCTCCCCAGCGGAGTGCCTGGGCTTCCTCACGGGGCCCTTGTCTTCCAAGAGGGTGACTCAGATGCTGCAGAGTTCCTTGAGGCCCAGACCCAGAAGTCACAGAACATCGCTTCTACCACATTCCACCAGTCGCAGCAAGCCCCCGGCCAGGCCAGCTTCAGGGCTGGGCAGGGCGGATCCCACCTCTTCATGGGCGAAGTCGTCCTGCACTAAGGCCCGTAGAGTAGGGGGCAGGTGGAGGGCCAGCTTTAGAAACGCAAGCACCTACTATGTGCCAGGCATTGATCTGAGCTCTGGGAATACAAAGGGGAATAAAGGAGACCAGTACCTCTGCCCACCAGGAACTTTTACTCCAGTGAGGGAAAATCACGAGGAACCAGTGAAACACACTGCACGGTGGTAAAACTGAGGAGGAATCGGCTGGGGCAGGACAGGAAGTGGTGGGGAGTGGCACGGCCAGAAGAGGCCTCACTGAGGGGGGACGTCTGAGCAAAGGAAGCACAGAATGGGCTTTGCCAGGAAAGGGAACAGCAGGTGCCTAGGCCCTGGGGTGAGGGCGGGGCCGGCGTGGTGGGGTTGGAGAGGAGGAAGAGGGCCCAGGTGGCAGAGGCGAAGGGGGATGCTGTATTTGACATGACTAAGTGCAGAACAGGAGAGAACAGTGAGGTGCAGAACAGGAGAGAATTTTTAAAAGTTAAAATATAATTCACATAACATAAAATTGACCATTTTAAAGTACATAATTTAGTGTTTTTTTAGTATTTTCACTATGTCGTACAAACACTGCCGTGACCCGATTTCAGAACATTCCATCACCCAAAAAAAGAAACCCCAGAACCATCAGCAGTCCTTCCCTGTACCCCTGTCCTCTCACTTCCGGGGGGGGGGGGCGGCCAGCACTGCTGTCCCTACTGTCTCTGTGGGTCTGACTCTGCTGGACACTCACATTGAAGGGGTCACGTAACACGTGACTTCTGGGTCTGGCTGCTTCCACTCCTCGTGTCTCCAGGGGCCACCCCCCGTGTGGCGTGTATCGGAACAGCACTCCTCCCTATGGCTGACGAGCGTTCCACTGGGCAGGTGGACCACATTTTGTCCATTCCGACATGGACAGGAGTTACTTCTGTCTTTTGGCCACGATGAACCGTGTACACGTCTTTGTAACGACGTATGTTCTGGATGTGTGTGGGTATCCTTCTGTATGTGTTGCTGGGTACTCTACGTGTAACCGTTGGAAGAGCTGCCAGACCAGTTTCCAAAGCCTCTGCACAGTTTCATGTCCCCGCCAGCTGTGGGTGAGGGTTTCAGTTGTCCCACATCCTCGCCAGCACTTGTCACTTTCCATTTTCATTGGTGTGGCTATGCTGGTGGCTGAGAAGCATTACAGGGGAGATCTGGAGCCGTGGAGGGCACCGGTTTGAACAGGATCTTGCAGGGTGGGTGTGGATTGAAAGGGAGCAGGCTCTAGCACTCCTCCCAGCGAGAGAGGACAGTCCCAGGTGCCGGAGCAGCGGTGAGGGAGTGGGGAGAAGTGGACAGATCTGGGGTGCATTTAAGGCAGCACTGAGAGAATTTATCTGCAGGTTGGATGGGATGAGGGGTGGGAAGGAAAGCTGAATCAAAGACGCCCCCCGGCATCTGGCTGGAGCGACTGGGCAGTGGCTCGGCCATGTGTTGGGTTGGAGAAGGCAGTGCATTGAGGGTCTTTCCATGTTTTCTTGTGCCAGTCACTTGGTGGGCAGGGGCAAGCCCCTTTTTATTCTTTTTTTCTTTCTTTCTTTCTTTTTTTTTTTTACCAGCTGGGAAGTTTTGATTGGCACTTCGGTAGAGGGGAAGGATGTGGAAGGAGAAAGCAAATGCCATGATTCACACGTGTTAAAGAAAATGTCCCTGGCCATGCTCTGGATGTTCCTGAGAGCGAGCCATTTGCGCCCTTCCCCTCGGAGCAGGACAGTTCGTGCCCGGGGAGTCACAAAGGACAGCGGGGGCATTCGTATTGATTACTGGCTGGTTGAAAGGCTGTGTGGGCTGCAGCCTGCAGGACTCTGGTGTCTGAGGCGACTGAGATTATCTGGAGAGAAAATTGTCCCGTGCATGATTTGTGGGCATGGTGGGGTGGCCAATCCTGAGCTCCTCCGTGGGGGCTGGGAATGTTTTGGGGCTTGTCCCTCCCTCAGATCCCACCAGACGGTGAGCATGTGCCTCTGGGCTCACTCTGGCTGCAGGCATGGCCCTAAAACTGTAGCGGACAGGGAGCAATGGAGGGTCACACTTTCCCCTGCCCTGGGAGCGCTTGGGCAGTTACAGACATCAGCTCTGCAATTAGAGTGCTCAGGGTCAAATCTGGCTGCCATATGTAGGAGCTGTGTGACCTTGAGCTTCCTGGTCCTTGGTGTCTCAGTCGGTAGGGGGTGTTTCCAGCACCTGCTGTATGGAGTTCTCCTGAGGCTCAAATGAGGCCATCTGCATGGCGACTGGCCCTTGTTGTTCTGAGGGAGCTACAGAAGGCACCTGCTGGTTGGCAGCACTCCTGTTACAGGATTTAGCTGCCTTTATTCTTCCAGGTTAACCTCCCAACAGCCCTGCCTGGTGGCAGTTCCTGTCCCTGGGGAGCCGCCAAAATGCAGACATTATGCCCTTGGGGTAGAGTCACATGTCTGGCAAGAGAGGAGACAGGATTTGAACCCAGGACCGACTCACTTCCTTTCTGCACTTGCGAGGATAGGTTGCAACCTGCTTCCTGTGAGCAAAGATCCTCAGGCCCCCAGTCCAGCTGAGGTGGATCCACACCCATGCGCAGAGGGCGTTCCCCCGCCCCACCCCCATCCCATCTCGCTTGCCTCCCTCCCCATCAGAAGAACAGTCAAACCCTCTCCCATCTGCTTTCTCCCTCGGTGCCTTAAAGCTTTATTTTTTAACCATGATTTTGGGGGAGAACTTCCTGTGTGTTTCCCCCCCTCCACCGAAGTTGCCTCCCCCTGTCAAGCCTCCCCCGTTCAGGCACAGAAATAGTCCCAGCTGTGAGATGAAGGTTCCAGAGCTTAAAATTGCAACTGGGGGCTATTTATACTGCAGCCGGAAAGATGCCTCTTCGCACAGCCGTTTTACTTTGTTGTGGTGGCGACAGCCTGCGCGCTGCAAGCCGCCAGCTCTGGCGCTGTGTAAACAGTTCTTGGGGACAAGTGGGCGTGAGGGAGCCTTCAGGTATGGGGGGCAGTACCAGGCCTGCCCAGAAACGCCTGGTGTCGCCTCCCTGGAGCAGAATGATGTGACCTGGGAAACCAGAGAATCAGAGGTTCACGATCCAGGTGAAGGTTCTTTCTAGATGCCTGGTAATTAAAACAATGAACAAAGAAAGAAAATCCCAGGTATTTTATAAGTCATGAAAGTCGTACATACTGAGGGGGGAAAGGTTCGAACGGATTTTTACACAGTGATGAAAGCAGGGGTTACGAATGAGCAGACCCTTTCCCACTCATGTTTGGGTTGGCACACGGAGCGTTAAAAAAATTATTTATTTTGAATTTGTGCCACTGCTTAAAAATTGGGACATGTACCATAAAATGAGAATTTCTGGTCTCTTGGAAACCAGGAGGCTCCGGCACTCCCGGGCCTGTTTCCTGATGGCGGCTGGTAGCCAGCCTCTCAGGCACCTTGAAGTCACCACCTTGAAGTCACCACGAGGCCTGTTCCTTACTCTCATGTCCTGATGACTTGAGTCTGGGACCCTTCAAAAAACATAAAACCTTCACGTCTCCCTGACAGACCCTCCAGCCCCCACTCTCCAGGGACAAGGGGACACTATGAACAGGGTTTCCGAAGAAACAACAGGGTTCTCAGTGAAAACTTGGTTTTCTGATAAACAACGAATAACAACACTTCAGTGCAAGAACATCCCCTAACTAGTCATGGGTCAGCTCGCACTGCAGGCCTCCATCTGCTGGCCGCACGCGTGTCTCTGTGCTGGCACGGGGTTGGGCTTGCATCCTGCATCTCCTGCAACTCATGTTTCCTCTCTGGGGTGTTTCTGTCTTTCCTTCTTTTTAAAATTTTATTTATTTTTAAAGACTGTATTTATTTATTTTAGAGAGTGGAAGGGAGGGAGGAAGAGAGGGAGAGAAACATCAATGTGTGGTTGCCTCTCATGCACCCCCCACCAGGGACCTGGCTCACAACCCAAGCATGTGCCCTGACTGGGAATCAAACCGGCGACCTTTTGGTTCACAGGCCTGTGCTCAATCCACTGAGCCACACCAGCCAGGGCTAAAGTATTATTTATTGATTTGAGAGAGAGAGAGAGAGAGGAAGGGAGAGAATGACAGAGAAATATCAATTTGTGGTTCCACTTATTTATGCACTCATTGGTTGCTTCTTGTATGCACCCTGACTGGGGACTGAACCCGCAACCTTGGTGAATCAGAATGATGCTCTAATCTAACCAGCTGAGCTACCTGGCCAGGGCTCTCCAGGGTGTTTCTCAGAAGGCCTTTCTTGGGGTTTATAAGAGCAGACTTTGAGGCTGTGGACTCAAACACCCGTGGGAATCCTGGCCTCACCACGGGCTAGCTGGGCAACCTTCAGCAGGCTGCCTCACCTCTCTGAGCCTCAGTTTGCCCATCTGAACAACGGGGATGATAAGGGTAGTGTTATTTCCTGTTGGTGTTTCCTTCCTCCCTCCCTCCCTTCCTTCCTCCCTTCCCTTTTTTTTTTTGCCACTATACCCCATCATTAAAATGTCTATAATGAAAAAGAAGAAAATACCAAGTGTTGAAAAGTCTCACCATTGCTCACAAGAGTCTAACCTGGTACAATCTCTTTGGAAAGTTGATTGTACTAGTATGATCCAGCAATTCAATCTCCAGGTCTATACGTCAAAATGTGTGTGTCTTCACCAAAGACATACTTGAGAATATTTATAGTAATACTTATTCATACTGACCCCAAGGAGGAAAAAATCCAAATGTATCAAAAGTGGAACAGATAAAAAATGTGGGATATTTGTGACACGTGCGACTGTGTTACAGGGACAATGAATAAGCAACTACATACAACACGGTGGGCGAATCTCACAAAGACAATTTTGAGCAGAGTACGTGAGGTGTAACTGTGCTCTTATATAACATGAAGTTCAAAAACAAGCAACAGTGACCTACGGGATAGAATTTGTGGTCACATGTTGGTGGTTCTATCATGTCTTTGGAAAGCCGCATAGAGGGGCCGGTCACGGGCTTTAACCGGTCCCCAGGTGTCAAGGTCGCTGCCCGCTTATCGCCGTTTCAAAGCGAGGCTATGAGAGCCTTTGAAAAGGGAAGGGAGGTCTGGAGGGAACTGGGCAGATATTCTAAGATTTAGTTGCTTTTTTTATTTCCTTAATTGAAGGGCGTTTGTCTCCCTGGAAACCACTTGCTAATCTCCAGGATATGGTCCCCTTTCAGGCGAAGGAGGTGGAGGAGTCCATGGAGGGGCTGCTCCTGAGGCTGGAGGAGTTCTGCGCTTTGACCGACATGGTAAGCGTCTGCCCGCAGGTGTGGGTTGAGACCCGGGCCCAGCGCCTGCCCTTCCTGGGGGTTTTCTGGGGAAGCCTCTCGGGTGGGGACTTAGCGACCCGAAGGAGAGGGACCGCGGCGAGAGCAGAGCCACCCGCACGCTGTGCCTGCCGCTCTCTCCCACTCCCAACCCCAAGGCGTCCTCGGGCGGCCATCTTGGCCACATCCCATCCCCCGGACGGTTGTCCTTCCACGGAGGAGCCCGGGCGGGCCACCAGGTGGCACTCTCGGGCGCCGATGCGGGGAGCTGCGCGGCGGGGATGCGAGGACTATATTTAACTTCCCTCCGCGCTGCGCCGTCGGCCAGGCAAACATGGAGCCGGCCAGGAAATGGCTCCAGGCCTCTGAGGCCTGGGAGGGGCCGGCCGCCCGGGCCGCAGCCCGTGGCGGGGTGGGCACCATCGGGTTCTTCCCCGAATCCTTGTGCTCTCTCCAGTTTAGCCTCCTACCCTGTTTTTTTCTTTATTTTTGGTTATTTGGGTCTTTTTGGATCCAGTCCCCTTGGCTGGGTGGGGCAGAACACGGACATCGTAACTCAGGCCCAGAAGAAAAGCTCTCCTCTCCACATTGTGTAGAAATCTCCTCCAGATCTTAGTGTCCCCAGGACTGCTGCCAGCAGGTGGGAGGCCCCAAGCAGCAATGGTAGAATCTTCTGGAAGTTCCCAAGCTTATTAAAGGCAAACCAGCACCCAGAGATGGAGGCTTCTGCCAGGAAGCTCAGAGACTGGAGTTCTGGGTTCCCCGCCTGTCTCTGGAGCTGGGGAAGCCCACTGGGCCCAGCTGGGCAGATTTGCACCCCTGAAAAGCCAGGTTTGTGGGAGCCCAAGGCAGTGACAATGACAGCAGCCCTGACGTTGACTCAGCATGTACTTTGTGCCTGGCACCCGTGTCATCTCACATCCCCTCGAAACAGCCCAGCGTGATGGGCACCAGGCTGTCCCCTTCACTCAACAGGCCCGCCTAGTGCCAGGCCGAGGACACAGCGGTGAACAGACAGCGGTGTTCCCATAAGGACCTGTGTGTTCTTCTCCTGAGAGCCAATGTCTTAGTTCAGGTGGGGGTTCAGCTGGGGGCTGGGCAACAAGATGGTCTCTGAACGGCTGGAGAGACCCTTCTTCATCACCAGACACTGCACTCCTTCTCTGCCTGGGTCCTGTGTGAGTCTGAGGATGCAAAGAGTCCAATTGGGTTCTGTCCCCCGTGAGCACCCAGTCTGTCAGAGGAGCCGAATTCCTGCTGCGGTCACTGCCATTGAGGACAGAAATACTGTCACAACAGCGAGCTCAGGGGCAGAGGGAGGCTGCAGAGGTTTTGAAAGGAGAAAGAGGGTCTAGGAGGAACTGGGCACGTAATCCTAAGACTTAGTTTGCTTAAAAAAAAAAAAGCAGAGGCATTAATTCTGCCTGGGAAATTGGAAAGGCTTCAAAGAACAGGCGGTGACTAATTTGGGGGCTTGAAGGAGCAACAGAAGGAATTTGGCCACTGGGGACAGTGGGCATCGGCAGAAGGAGTGGGCACTGTGTGCGTGGACAGGGAGGGGGTGAATTTGGAAGATGGTGTGGGTGTGGACTGGTGACCCAGAGACATTTTTGTTGATAAGGCCTAGCCCATCCCCCTCCTGTGAAAGGAGGCCCACTGACCATTCCGGGGGACAGTTGCGGGTGGGAGTCAGCTTGGACAGGTGGACAGGGACCCAGGCCACGCTTGCCTTGAAAACTGCCCAGGCTCCTTGTGCTGGGAAGTCAGTGTTTGGGTCGCCGGGCGGCCCAAGGCCGCAGGCTGCCTGGGGGAACTCCTCTCCAAACGCAGAGCCTGCAGACCCTGCAGACCCCGCAGACGCACGTACGCAGAGATTTTCAAACAAGGTCACACAGGTGACCCACAGGCCCCACCCTGCCTGCAGAGATATCAGATGTTTCTGGAGGGTGGGAGGGGGGGAAGGAATTTGCTGCTGACATTTATGGAATGTCATGCAAAAAATCTGAATTTCTGGCTTTTTTTCCTAAAACAAAGGTCTGGCTGCCCCTCCCACCTGGCCAGCATGAGCTAGAGCTGCAGAGTGGCTGTCCCTGGGACAGCTTGCCACTGTCCCCACTGCCCCTCGTGGGGGCCTCCCTGACTCCACAGGCCTCTGCTAGGTACGTCCGTCAGTTGCTGGTGTGTTTGAAGGTCAAGGACATTTCTCTGCTTGGGCCCTACTGAAAGAGAGCCAGTAAAACCTGAGCAGGCAGGCCCCATGTTTCAAGAAATGGAAGGGAGTGCACTTCCTGTGGACGTGAAAATGATTTCAGTGTGTTTATGTGCAAACAAGCGTGTCTGTGCTGATAGGATGTACCCAGTGTGCACTTCTGTGGCACCTGGAGGCGTTTGGAGTTTGTACCCCCACATCGATTCTCTGTGCTGACGCGGTTTAGATTAGGGGTCCTCTGGGCCCCAGCGGCTGATGCCTTGTATGTCTGCATCCCGGTGTCGCGAACTCTGTGGCCCTGGGAGAGGCGTCTGGCTCTCAGCCCTGGCTCGAACCCCATTTCTCTCTTGCTCTAAGCTAGGGGCGGGTGGGGACTTCTGGGGGCAGGCGACGTCATCCTGTGGACCACTGTCTGGATCCCCGCCTTGGCGTTTGGAAACACTGATCGAGTTAGAGGCCTGAGAGATAGGTGCCAGGCTCCCGGGTACCTGGTCCAGAGAACAGCCGCGCCACTTCTGATAAAAATCAGGCTATTCGAAGCGAGAGGCCGGCTTCCTGTCTGATGCATTAACTCCTCTGCTGGCCTGTTCTCGGTCACTTGCTGAGACTGGATTTTGCCACCCTGTGCCTGTGACCATTTTGACCTTAGATATAGTGCCAGTTGCTGCCACTTCAAGCTCTGAGTCTTCCCATGGTGGGGCCTGGGGCACAGCGTGTCACCTCTCTGTACCTTTATTTCCTCCTCTGTAAAATCCAGATGATGGTTCTGACGATCCACTGCTATGTTGAACTGTCCCAGAACTTAGTGGTGTAGAGCAACAACCCGTTTAGGGTGCGGGTCTGAGCCCCGTGGCACCGGCTGGGCTGGGGATGCCCAAGGTGGTGCCCTCCCTCTCTTGTCAGACATCGGGGCTGGGAGGATGGCGTAGCTGGGGCCTGGGTGGCCCACCTGTTCTCCGTTAGCTCTCCACGTGGCTCACTTGGACGGCCTCACAGCATGGCGGCCTGGCCCCCAGAGCGGGTGTTCCAACTGACGGGAAGCAAAAGATGCCAGTCTCTGGAGGCCTGTGTGTAGAAATGGACACAGGGTCACTTCTGTTGTATTTCTTTCTTTCTTTTTTTTGCGGGGGGGGGCGGGGGGGGTGGTCAAAGCAGTCACATATCTCACCTCTATCCAACGGGAGAGGACATAGGCCCACCCGGCCCCCCCTTCCTGGAAGGAACTCCTGGACACCTTGAACCCTCTACGAGTGGCATCCATGTCCAAAGGGCTACTGGGAGGAACACCTGAGGCAGGATGTGCACTCCCCGTCCACCAGAGCGGCTGGAGTGAAGAGGACAGACAACAGTGGATGCGGATGGGGATGCAGACAAGCGGGAACCCTGGCTCATTTGCTGGTGGAAATGCAAACCAGCTCAGCCCCTCTGGGAAATAGCTCCGGGAGTTCTTAAAGAGTCAAACATACACTTACCCTGTATCCCGGCAGTTCGCACCCTAGACAATCACCTAAGAGAAGCGAAGACAAGTGTCCACAGAGCCTCGAACACAAGGGTCCCTAGCAGCTTGGTCCGTGGCACCCTTCATCGGAAACAGTCCAAATGCCCCTCGGTATAGGGATGGGCGAGCCAGTGGTCATTCTCACACGCAGCCACGGCAGGGAGTGAACTGCTGCGCACGACGGCAGGGTGACTCTCACACGCGATGCTGAGTGAAGGAAGCCACACACGAGAATCCATTCTGTGAGCTTCCTTTGATGTGAAGTTCAAAAACAGGCAAGACTGCCCTGGCTCAGGTGATTGGAGCGTCATCCAGTACACCAGGAGGTCGCAGGTTCAATCCCCGGTTGGGGCACGTGGGAGAGGCAACTGACCAATGTTCCTCTCTCATCCTTCCTCTCTCTCTAAAATCAATAGCCATATCTCGGGTGAGGATTTAAAAAATAAAAGGCAAAGCTCACTAGGTGGCCCGACGGTGCCTTCTCGGGTGCCGGCGTGGCGTGTGCGCTGCCACGGGTGGAGGTCACACAGACGCGTACACAGGTGCAGGTCGATCGAGCTGTCCAGTCGGGCCTGGGCACTGTACTGTGATTTGCACTCAGTTAAAAATAATTGCTTGGCATGCTGCCTGCTGTGTACTAAGTGACCCCCACACAGCAGCTACTGGGGTTGTCGCCACCCCTGTCAGAGCCCCAGAGGGTGGTGACACCACCGAGGTTATATACAGGCTGGGGTTGGTACAGTCTTCCGGCTCAGCGCCCTCGGGGGTGTAGGCAGCACGTCCAGGCCCCCTGAAACCGCGGCGGCCTTGGGCCCACCTCCTGGCAGGCAGCAGACTCTTCCTTTGCTCACATAAATGGAGAAAATTTCCTGTTGGCCTCAGCCCAGCAGTTGCATTTGGCGTTGGTGTGTGTTCCTGGGTCAAGTGCATTTGGCTTTCCTTCCTGGGGGCCCTGAATCATCCTGGACAGCCGTCTCTGCTCTGTGATAACCCCGCCTCTGCTGCCCAGACTTTGGGGCTCTGGGGGCCAGCTGTGGGGGAAGGTAGAATGGTCTGGGGAGGGGCAGGCAAGGGCCTGCCAGGCCCCCAGCCTGATGAACCTGGCTGGGGGGCTTGTCCTGGCAGGGGCTCAAAAAGCTTTGGGTTTTCACTGACACCTCTTCACTCTTCCCAGCTATGTGCAAAACACGCAGACTCAGATGCCTGTGACGACGTGACGATGTGTAGTGGGCTGGGCATGCGAAAAGAGATGGGTCTCTTTCCTCTGACTCCCCTGTAAGGAGAAAAGTGCACAGTGTGCCCGTGGACACCATGTTGGGGAGACACTAGGGAGTGGTGGGGACTGTAGTTAACCAAAGGGGGTAGCTGTCACCCAGCTCTGGCTGCTTGTTGCCATGTGGCACTTGGCCTCGGTGTGGCCTGGTCTTCAGCAGCCAGAAGTCTGGGTTTCTAAGGGAAAAGTCTTAATTTTACCTCCTGGCACCTAACTTGGTTGTGCTTTTCTTTTTGTTATTTGCTTTTTTGAGACATGATGCGGGCTGGCTGTACATGGATACTACGTGGGCAGAACATGTTAGTGGGTCTCCTGTGCTGGGGGTGGCTGCAGACCAACTGGGATTGGGGTCTCCTATTGCCCGCTTTGTAGCGTTGTGGCCCTGGGCCGGCTCCTCAAGCTTCCCCTTTGTCTCAGTGTCATCCCCTATGCAATAACGTTGAAGATCCAATAGTTCCCCTTCACAAGGTCTGTTTTCCCTGAAGATCGCCTTCTACTTTCCCCCCAAGGACGCAGCCTGCCCCCAGGGGCAGGTGTGGATAGTTCCCTAACAACTGCAGTTTCCTGGAGAAGTGTCCTCAGGGAGGGGCCTTGGGTGTGGCCGCAGACCCTCTGTTCCCTGGCATTCAGAGGAGACAGGTGCTCCGTGACTTTCCTCTGCTCCACAGTGGTCCCCTCTCTCCTGTAGGTTGCCACGACCCATTCCTCCTGATTCTCACATGCAGCCCTAATATGTTTCTTTGCAAATTAATGAAAAGAACAGATTGCGTTCTGACCTTGCCGTGAGCTATGTGCTCTGGGCTTCAGTCTACAGATATGGCCTTGGGGAAAGAAGGGCGTATCTAGGACTTTCCCCTATCTCGGCCTGCAGGAGCCAGGCCGCCGGTGGACCTGAGTGCAGGGATGAGACAGGTGTCAGGGAGGGGCGGTGACTGTGGAAGCCAGAGCTGATGTCCCACGGGGCGGTGGGGGAGCAGCCTCCCAAGCCTGGGGGGACGTAGGCCCCGCGTGGCTAACGCTGCTGTTGGTTAAGAGAGCTTGTACATCCAAACTTAACTGCTTCAGTAGTTTTAAGTCATATTTATGTGCTTTATTTTGGAATAGTTTTAGATTTACAGAGAAGTTGCAGAGGTAATACATAGAGTTTCCCCCCCTTTGTTAACATCTCACATTACCACATACCTTTGTTGAAACTAAAAAACCAGCTCTCGTCCTGCCCTGACCAGTGTGGCTCCGTGGATTGTGCATTATCCTGCAAAGTGAAAGGTCGCTGGTTCGAATCCAGGTCAGGGCACATGCCTGGGTTGCAGGTTCTGTTCCCAGTCAGGGTGCGTAGGAGAGGCAACCGATTGACGTTTCTCCCTCACATCAATGTTTCTCTCCCTCTCTCCCTTCCCCTCTCTAAAAATAAATAAATAAAATCTTTAAAAAAAAAGAAAAAACGATTTAGTGGTCTGTTGCTACCCACAAAACTCCACACTTGTTTCGATTTCACCAGTTCCCCTGGTGTCCCACTCCTGTCCCAGGCGCCCCGCCCACCCCCAGATACCGCATTGCCTTCCGTTGTCTCGTCTCCTTGGACCCCGGCTGCCCGTCCCTGACGGGGTCTCGCTCTCCCTGCCTCTCCTGACTTTGCCCCGTGTTTTGTGGAAGGACTTCGGGTTCGTGATCGTGCATGACCAGTGATGTTCCTGTGGTCACACGGGGGCCGTGGGGTTCTGGAGAGAATGCCGCAGAGGTGAGGTGCCTTCTCGTCACATCGTCATGGGGGGCAAGTGACCCCCGCAGGACGTCACTGGGACGTGAGTCTTGGTCAGGTTTCCCGCAGAAGTATCCCCATGCTCCCCTCGCACCCTTTGCTCCTGACACTCATGCGTGTTCGTTTCACACTTTGGGGCCTCGTCCAGGGTTAACATTATTTATGTCATAGTTCACACTCTCCCGGCTCCCGCCCCTGGGCTCCCTCCGGTGGGCTCCCGGCTTCTGTGGTCACGCTCCCATCCTTCATTTTTTAAAAGCACTCCCTTATTTTCTGGCACTGCGGGACGCTCCAGACTCTTAGCTTTTCCCCACCCCAGCCCTAGAATTGGCCGTGTCTCTTAGGAGCCTCATTTGAATTTTTAAGTTGGACATGAAATCAAATTTAAAAACTGAAACACTTCGTGAGCGCAATCAGGGACATCCGAGGGCCACGTTCAGACATAGAAGATCCTCTTTATTCTCCAAAGCATTCTTTCAAGAGAAGCACCAATGCGATCCCCAATTTACAGAGGTGGAAACTGAGGCTTGGGGTCGGGGCAGAGACTGGGACCGGGCAGCCTGCGCCAGACACCACCCTCTCAGGACGATCTCCAGCCTCATGGGGTCAGGGCCTGGGGAGGGGGGCATGGCGGGACAGTGGGCTCGGAGCCAGGTGGCCATGCCGTGAGCAGAGGATGGAGCCCTTCTGGACCCACAGGGCTGTGCGCTGGCTGCCTCAAAACCCTGGGCACGGGGATGGTGTCCTGACGGTAGTAGGGGCAGAATTTCAGGAGAACCCCAGAAGTCTCTTGTACTTAGGCAGAAAGAAGAGGAAACACAGGTATGGTTTCTAAAAACATTTTAAAATTTTGTCCTGAGTTGCCCCATGTGTTACCTGTTGCCACATAACAAATTTTCCCACACTCAGTGACTTCAGCAGCTCTTTTCGGTTTGACGGTGTCTGAGGGCCAGGGGCCTGGGTGCAGCCTCGCTGGGTGCTGTGGTTCCGAGTCTCCCAGGCTGCGGTCAAGGCGTCGGCCAAGGCCACGGTCCGCTCAGGGCTTCCACGGGGCAGGACTACGTCCAGGCGAAGTCAGCAGCCCTGGATTCAGTTCCTCCCTGGCGGTTGGCTGGAGCCCCCGGCTGCTAGTCACGTGGGCCTCTTCATCAAAGCAAGCCACTGAGAGGGCAGGTGAGGAAGAAGAGGGAAAGAGAGAGCGTGCACGAACAAGCCGGCAGCAGAGAGAGCCCGCCAGCAAGGCGGAGTGGCGGTCTTCCGTGAACCAGTCTCAGGGGAGACATCGCTCATTTTCACCAACTCCTCTTCGTCAGAAGTGAGTCTCTAGTCCAGCCCACCGACAAGGGGAGGGGATCACACAAGGGTGTGAACACCAGGAGGCGGGGACCCTTGAGGAGCGTGTCAGAAGCTGCCTGCACACTCCATGCCAAACACTCTGCTAAACATCCTCAGCATTCCAAGGAGCAAGGGCCGTCATCGTTGCAGAGAAGCAAAGGAGGGCTCAGAGAGGGGCAGTGACTTCCCCAGGGTCACACAGCTCACACTCGGTAGAGCTCAATTCAAACTCCAATCTGAGTCCCAAGTCCAGCTCCCAGAGTGCCCGCTGGTGTTTCTCCAACTATCCCCAGACACCCCCTCCAGCACAGCCTTGGAGCCTGGCTGAAAACAGACAAACCAGACCAGACTCAGAGGGGCAGGGAACCAGCATTTGACTGGCTTCCCTCCGGGGATTCGGATGTTCTGTAGCACCTGGGAGCCGGGCACATCCTGCCCGTCTGCATGCTGAGGACACGGTGATGTGGCCGAGGGATTTCTCTCTCACGCACCAAAGGTTTGGGCTTGGTCCTCTGCCTCCTGAGGAAAACAGAGGCTTAAGTATTCAATTTCAGTGAGCAAGGGAAGGCAGTGGCTTCGAGAAGTTCACAGTCACTTTTGGGGTCCTTCTAAGTGAAGAAATCGAACATTAGATGAGTGCCAGGTGCACGGAAAACAGCACCAGGTCTGCACGCACAAGGCGCCTGGCCTCAGTTGTGTTTTCCATTAACGTCATCACTGTTAATGATTAACCCATTAGTATTATTAATTCCAGGGCAGTGAGAACTCAACTCACCTCGACTTCAGTTTAGGGATCTGATGATGGGTTAGGAAATGAAGGAGTTTTGTTTGGGGCTGGTGGTGGTGGTTGTTTGGGGGTAAAACAGTTAATCTGCAGTTCGGTGAATAATCCCTGGCTGGGTCTGGGTCCCAAGAGGTGGTGGGGTTGGTTCCCACCTGGGACCCTGGGCAGGTGCCACTCAGCGTCTTGGCCATCCTCTCGGGCCCAGCTGATCCCAGAGGCTGGTGGGAGGATGCAGTGGCAGGGCAGGGGGCCTGAGGAGCTGTTTTGTGCCTTGCAGATCAGGAGTGACACTTCGCAGATCTTGGAGGAAGACATTCCTCTCTTGAAGGCCAAGGTGATGGAAGTTCGTGGCATCTACACCAAAGTGGACCAGCTGGAGGTGTGTCCAAGAAAATGAGCTGCTTGGTGGGATCCGGGGACTTGCTCTGGCTCTTCCATCCTGTCTGCCAAGATACCGACCTGACCTCAAGGGCCAGGCATTAGACCCAGTGCAGGGCGTGGGGGCCTGCACTCACCTGGCGTTTGAAAAACGTGGCATAGCCAATTTAGAGACAGTGTCCTAGTTAAAAAACGTGGGCACTTTATATAAAAATCTGAACATTAGGCTGTAAATTCCCACGTGATCCAAATTGAGAAATGGAACATTTCCAATGCCCGGGCTATCTTGTAGAGCCGGTAGCAGCCGCCCCTCAGACAAGGCACGTGTTCTCTGGTTCACCGCAGTCCCCACCATGCCCTGTTGCCTCACTGCTGCCTCTCTCCCCCGTCTGCTGCTTGTGTGGGCTGAGCTGTGCAGCATCTCATTTCCCCCCTCACTGCCCTGGCAAGTGGGTACCCTCCCTGTCCCATCTCCTGGAGGAGGGGCATAAGCTCTGAGAGGTAAGCCACTCACCCCGAGTCACACAGCTAATTCCGTGAAGCTGGCACTCAACTTCTGTCCACTGGGGCCCAAGCTCTTCATTGAACTGTGGCCCTCAGCTTGGGCTCTTGGCTCCTTGCACAGAGAAGGACCGGGAGGCTGGAAAGGAGCATGCAGGTGAGTAGTGGCCACCTGGGCAGAGGGGACGCAGGCCCCTTCAAGCTGCAGAGGGAGGGAGCATGGCAGTCAGCACTGGAGCTGGTGGAGAATTAACATTCTTGTCAGCAGAGAAGGCAAGAATATAATTAAAACTTTGCCCTTGGAATAGCTGATTCATTTGAATTTTATTCCACACATTGGAGAAAGGGGGGGGAAAAGCCAAGATTTGCAGCCCTGGTTCTTGCCTTGCCTGGGTCGGCCCAGCTGTCAAACCCAATTCTTTCCTTAGCATCCAGTTCACTGACGTTTATTATGGGCCTACTATGCACCACTTGTAGTGAGAAAGACAGGCATAATCCTGGCCATATTCTAGCAGGAGAGACAGGACGACATGACATTACCTTAGCAGATTCCTGTTGCCACTACCACAAATTAGTGGCTTAAAGCATGGGTTCATTATCTTACAACTCCAGGAGTCCCAAATGTGTCTCATGGGCTACAGTGGGGTGTCAACAGGCTTCCTTTGGAGGCTCTGGGGGCAAATATGTGTCTTTGCCGTGTTCAGCTTCTAGGAGCCATCTGCGTTTCTTGGCTCACGACCCCTCCCTCGGTGTGTGGAGCCCACAGCCTAGCATCTCCAGTCTCTGTCCTATTTGGCCCCCCCCCACAACCCGCTTCCCTCTCCACAGACCCCTGGGATCACCCCAACCCACCTGTCAGCCAGTTCAGTGCCCCTGTGCAGGAGCCCTCATTACATCTGCAAAGTCCCTTTTGTCATGTAAGGTAGCATGTTTCCAGGTCCAGGAATCAGGCCGTGGACATGTTTTGGGGGCCACGATTCTGTTGACCACAGTTACCAAGGGTGACTCAGAGGCACCGCCTGGGCCGTAGCTCTCTCCTCCCCTATGAATCGGGACTGTGCCATTTGTCCCTCCAGGGTCCTTGTGAGGCCAGTGCCTGGCACATCTAGGTGCTCAGTGAGGACAAGCCGTCATAGTGGTCGTCTCCCACGGGTGGAGAGAGGCCGAATCCATGAGGGATGCACGCTCGCCACTCTGCCCAGCCGGCCACCACAGGCCCCCAGGGCTCCCCGGGAGCCCAAGACCACCCAGTTCTCAGATCAGTGTGACCCGCCAGGCGGGGGGAGCTTGGGAAGCATGAGGTGAACTCTCAGGCCAGAACTTGGCCCTTTAACAGTTTTAATCATAAAAACTAATGTTTATTGAACCCCTGCTCTGAGCCAGGGACTCATCACGCTTTCTTAGTAAGAACTCCCCGGGAGGAAAGTCCTGTTATCAGTCCCATTTTATAGAAAAGCAGCTGTGGCACAGAGAGGGGAAGTGCTTTGGCCAAGGTCACACAGCTAGGAAGTAGTGGAGCTGGTACCGCAGAGGTCTGAGCTCCTGACTGCTCCTCAGTGCGGAGTGGTGGCACTTTTTGGGCGGGGACTTGCTCTGAAGCTGGGGCCTTTGCCAAAAACACTGGAAGTCACAAGTATACTTTAAAACAATGGGGCTTTCTCTCCCCTCCCTCTCTCCCTCCTTCCCTCCCTCCCTCCCTCCCTTCTTTCCTTCCTTCCTTCTCTCCTTCCCTCCTTCCCTCTCTCTCTCTTTCCTTCCCTCCTTCCCTACCTTCCTCCCTCCCTCTTGACAATAAAAGTTACACATTTTCAATGTATAGAAAAAAATACAGAGAATTTACCCATACTCCATAACCAGCCGCCAAGGTGGCTGTGATCGCCCATCACCCTCTTTCTGTCCCCCAGCCCCCGACTGCGTGGGTGCATGTGTGTCCCCCTTGGTGGCTACAGGCTGGGGTGGCCCAGGTTTGGCCGCTCCCTGGCAGACGTTCGGGAGGCGGGTCCAACCTCATGAGCCCACATTCCTCGGCATGGCCTCCCTCCCCGCCAGCCTGGTATTAGGGCAAGGAGCGTAAAATTGGAATCGGCTGGAGGAAGGGCCTGCGGGACTTTCTTCTGTTTCACAACCAGATGTGCTGTCCAGGCGAGGCCGCCAAGTTTGAGGGCTGGAGCCCTGGTCGGGCAGCTTCTGGCGTGTGACCCCTTATCCCCCGCACACATGCACACGTATGCACGCACACACACACCTCATGTGGCTTATTCAGCCTTTCAGCTCTGCCCCTGCCAGAACCCCGGGGCGGGGGGCGGGGCAGCAGCACCATCCTGGGCTCATCCAGTGTCCTTCTGCTGAGGACGCATTGATTCATTCATTCACACATGCGTGCCTTCATGCCTTTGCCATCCAGCTGAGCCCCTTCCAGCTGACCAGGCTTGGCCTTGGCCTGTGAACAACACTGACTCAGCACCTGCTCTTTCAGAACTCACATTCTGGAGGAAGCTGGTCTGTGAGGGGACAAGAAGTTCAGGGGGCGAGGCGGGCTCAGAACACGGGTGGCTCCCCAGTGACCTGGGGGCTGTGTTACAGCAGGTGGTCAGGGAAGGCCTCTCTGGGGAGGGCACAGTCAGTCTAGGGCTAGACAGATGAGCAGCATGCAGCCCATCCAGGACAGTGGGAAGGGTCCTGCAGCACGGAGAGAACTGGTGCAAAGGCCCTGGGGAGAGTGAGGCCTGAGATAGCTGTGTGACTTTGGGCAGGTGATCCAACCTCTCTGAGCCTTGGTTTCCCTTCCCTGTAAAATAGAGGCTAAAAACAGGGTCCCTGTGGGGAGAGCAAGGGGGGACACACAGAGGGCTTGGCCACGCCTCGCTAGCAGTGGGAGCTGTTACTGTCCTGGTCTGTGTTCCCGGTGGTGGCCTCCCGGCCACGCAGGCCTGACCTCTCTAGGAGCCTGCAGGTGGCCGTGATCAAGGGTCCGGCCTCTCCAGGGCCGAGGGAAAGCAGTCAGTAATGAACTGGGCAGGCATGGCATCCCCGTTCTCCCCTCTCCCCCCAGGCCTTTGTCAAGATGGTGGGACACCACGTCTCCTTCCTGGAAGACCACGTGCTCCAGGCCGAGCGGGACCACGGGGCCTTCCCCCAGGCCCTGCTGGGGTGGAGGTGGCTGGGCTCCAGGGGGCTCCCCTCCTTCAGGAACGTGAGTATCTCCCCACCCCCCTCCTCCTCCCAGACCCTGGAGAGGGAGAGGGAGAGGGGCTCAGGAAGTGGGAGGTCAGAGGGCACGTCTCATTTCTGCAGACAGGAAACTGTGTCTGGCTGGCCCTGGGGAAGGCCGGCCCAGGTGGCTGGGTGTCTCAGTTGCTCCCTGAGGTCCCTCTTCTTGCTCTGAGCTTTGAGCTTCATTGCTGTGACCTCTTACTTATTCATCCACCATTTATTGAGCACCTGCTGTTTGCTGAGCATGGTGGTCCATGTGGGCAGGGTGCTAATGGGTAGACACCAGGGATGCTATTCAACACTCACAGCGCTCCCCACAACAGAGGATTCTCTAGCTCTCAATGCTCACGATGCCGAGAGTGAGGAGCCCCGCCCTTGGCTGGCTCTGATCATTATAACAGCGGCTCGTGTCAGGTCTGTTCTAAGTGCTTCACGTGCTGTGCTACATGGGTTCCAATTCACACGCCAGTGGAAGAAGGTGCCTTTATCATCACCCGCTTTTAGACAAGGAGACTGAAGCTCAGGGAAGTGAAGGGACTTCCCTGAGGCCACACGGCCTGGTGTGACAAGGTGTCTAGCCAGCCAGCTACCCTGCCCTGCCCACGGGGGAGTCTCTCACTATTCTTTGAGGCCTGTGTGGGTCTCCTTCCGTGCTTCGGTTCCCCCGTTGCCCCTGCCTGCCCCCACATCTCCGCTCCATGTTACCGCGAAGGCTCGAGTGTTGAGTGTTTGCAGTGTCCCGGGCACTGAGTCGGGCACTTCATGTGTGTTGATGCATTTGCCTTTCCCGATCCTGGTGTGCGCTGGGCATCGATTAGCATTACCCTCGTCTGACAGATGAGAAAATGCAAGTGTGGAAAGTTTCGGGGGCTGCAGTCTTGCAGCCCGGGGGCAGAGTTTGACCCACGTGGACTCATTCTGTCTGGCTAGGCAACGTTACCTAAACCGAGTGACTTGGGACGTGTGACTAGACATTTGCTCTCCAGTCCCTGGCAGGCCCTCACTGCTCCATCTTGTCTTCCACCTGCCCGGGGCCTGGGCTACTTACCTGCCACCTCCAGGTGAATGACTTGCCCACGGCCAGTAACAGCTAGACATGGCCTCACAGATCTCCTGGTCTAGGAACTCCTATTAATCCTTTAAAACCCATGTTAATGCCACCTCTTTTGAGAAGCCCTTGGGGATTTCCCCCTCTCCAGACAACTGCCGTCTTTTTCGCCTTCCAATGACAATGAGTTCATAAGCTGCTCCCTTGTTCCTCCCCTCCTGGAGTTACAGTAACTTCCTGGGTGACCAGGAATGCCTAGACACATAGTACTTTGCCCCTCGGAGGCTTAAGTCCCTTGATTGCCCATGGCTTGCTGGGCCCTCGGTCTCTGTACCTTACATTCTGTTTCTGTCATCCGTACAATTGTCCCTGTGTGGTTGGCACTGGTGTCCCCATTTAGAGGCAGAGACCAAAGCCTGGAGAAGGAAAGGCATGTGGTCAGTGGTGGGGTTTGAACTCAGGCCCCTGTGGCTTTGAAATGTGTGTGTGGGAGGGGGTTTCCTCACACACTCCTGCAGCAGGATCCCACCGGGGTGTGGCTGAGCATGCAGGGACCTGTACCTCCTCGTCTGCGCCCGACGCGGGCCCCCCCAGGCCTACCTGTGGTAACTTGTTCCAGGAAACTTGTCGCAGCCCAGGGGTGGTGAGTCATTCCGCACCCCCAGCTTGTTGATCTTGGCCCCAGGAGGGCTGTGTTTGGGGCAGGCAGTGCCAGTGAGCAGCACACTCATACACACGCACACACATGTAGGCCCAAGGGTTTCTAGGGTGCAGATTGAGGGGCCTTCTAGAATAATGGTCATCACGACCTGTGTTGGGCACCTGGACTCTGCAGGGATCTCACATCCCACCTCGGGAGGCGAGTCTGTTCATCGTCCCTAATTCACAGATGGGAAAACCGAGGCATAAAGGGTCGAAGGGCTTGCGCACACAGAAGTGGTGGAGCTGGGAACCTGTGGGACCTGGACCCAGGCCAGCGTTCTGCACTGCTCGGCCCTGCCAGGTCTTTCTGGACCCAGTTCCAACCACCAGAACCAGTCAGGGGGGTGGGGTCCTCACAGGGTGCCCCCTGGATGACCTCCCTTTCTCCCATCAGGATCCCCTCAGGCCAGGACCCCACACTGTCTGGAGTCAGGCCCCCTCAGTGCATGCTCATGGTGTGCACTGCCCTTCCTTGACCGCTGCCAGCCCCCCCAGAGCCCATACTGGCCCCTTGCCCTGTGATAGTGAGAGCTGCTCCTCACAGCCCTGGACTCCTCCAGCCCCCGTCTGCCCTCCAAGGGTCCCGAGGAACAGAGGCTGGTGTGGGGCAGAGACTCTTGAGCCTCACCTGGGCCATGGTAATGCTGGTGAGGGGTCCTGTCTCCATGAGGCAATACTCATTGCTGTTTCCCATAGCCTTTCCCGTGGGGCCCAGGAGGGAGGGCACTCAGCCTGGACCCTGGAGCTGGGCAGGGGTCTTTTGGAGGGGACAGGGAGAAAATGGTCCTTGCTTTTTCTAACTTTCCTGGGCCCACCTCCCCTCCTTGCCTCCTTCCTCCCTCTGTCTTCTTCACTCTGCAGGGAGGGTGTGGGGGCAGCTGGGCCAGGCAGCTGTGTCCCTACCCCTCTGCCCCGGCCCCAGGGGCCCATGTGACTAGGTGCTGGCTGTAACCCGGGCTGGCCTGGCCCCAGGTACCTTAGGGGGAGGCCCAGGAAGGCGGGAATACCACCTCCTAACAAGCCCCCCTGAAGGCCAGGTCTTGGACCTGGAGCCGAGCTGCCTGAGAGGCTGCATGCAGTCTGTCCACAGGCCCAGGGTCAGCCTGGTGCCCCGGGCCTTCGGCGTCCAGGCACAGAAATGGGCGTGTTTTCCTGCTACGGTGTGCATTCATGATACAAGAGTCCTTATTTCCACTCACTGCAGAAAGGGAAAGGTTTTGATTATATTTTTATGTTGAGCCTTAAAACACTCCAAGTTTTTAACTAAGAATTGTGCCCCTTGTTCTCTGTGACATTTTTTAGCTGTGTGGCCGGAGGCTGGGGGCAGAGCCACTGTCAGCCTCTTGGAGCTTAACTGTTGGTTAGCTGAGAGGGACACCGTCCTGTGACGAGGTTTGGACGCAGCACGAAGTGATGCGCCTCCAGCAAAGCAGCAGGGACAGAAAGGAAGAGAGGGGCCCCAGGAGTCTCCAAAGGGGGGCTCCGAGCGCTGGCAGGTCTGAGAAGCCAGCTCTGCTCATAAAGAAGGTCCCTGTGCTGGGCAGGCCCCTTTGTCGCCTGGCAGGAGCAGGGGTCACGGCGTGGGGATGCAGAGCCAGCCCTGCAGAGCCAGGCGCCATTCTCAACTCAGCCCCCACCGGGCAGGGACTGCTACTCTCCCCATTTTCCAGGTGAGGAGAGGGAAGCACAGGGAGGCTGCCTGAGGTCATGCAGCTGGGCCTGAGCGCGTGAACCCCCATTCTTCACAGCACCCCAGACTTTCCCAGGGAGTGAGCTGTGAACTCTGCCCTCAGGGAGCTTGTGTCTAGTGGGTGAATACAGACAAGGACCGAGTCCTATGCAAATTCAGAAGGGCGTTGTTTCCAAAGACGGCTGTGACATGCTGTGGGTGGGGGGCGGTCAGGGGTGGCCTTGCAGGAAGGGCCCTGTCCGCTGAGACCTGCATCATGAGTGAAGTCAGTCTGAGGCCGGGATAGAGGGCGCTCCCACCCAAGGGAACCCCAGCACAAGGCTCTGAAGTGCAACCCCCAAGTTCATGCAGCTTGAGGGGGAGCGGGAAGCTGGGGTGGGTGGTGGAGTGAGCAGGGCCTCTGGGCACACAGAGGAGTTTAAAACTATTCTAAGGGCGATGGGAAGTCATGGAAGGGTTCATAGGAGGCGGGTGACTCGGTCAAATTAGACTCGCCTGCAGAAATTTCCAGGCCGCGTTCTCTGCCCTGAGCTCTGGCATTCGGGGCGGCAATGTCTGGCTGAGACTGGAGCATGGGGTTGGAGCAGGGCACGGGGCGCCCTCCAGGGTCCAGAGTTCAGTTCCTCGGCCTGGAAACGCACCCTGAGCTCTGGGGGCCCTTGTCTGAGAGGAAGAGAGAAATGAGGCTCCAGGCGAGGGCCCCAGGTCTCCTGAACTGGGGGGTGGGGGGATGCTGGGTCCAGAGACCCTGCACGCAGAGGAGGCGCCTGCCCACAGTGGGCCTGGGAATCTGGGAGGTCGTTTGCAGAAGTGAAAGCATGAGACGCAGCTACAGTCCCGGGAGCCCAGACCTCCGAAGGGCAGGGGAGACCACATCAGGCATCACTGTGTCCCCCAAGCCCAGGCCCAGTCCTGGCCCGGCGGCCGCCACAGGTGTGCTGCTAACTGCGCCTGGCCTTCCCCTGGCCGCATGTGCCCCTGGGGGCTCGGCGCAGCCTCCATAATTTGTTGTAAAGCACTGTTTGTTTTCTGCTGAGCCAAAACATCTTGTTCACAAGAGGTGTCATTTTGATTAATTTTCCGATGGATGAGAGTGTGGTGCTTTCCAAGGAAGGCTCTTTGGGTAATAGATAAACCGCTCAGGGCCAGATCCTGATGCCCCTGTGGGGCCAGGCTGCCTGCGGACTGGTGGCCCAGCCAGGACTTGGGCCTGCCCAGGGTGCCCCCCCGCCGGCTCCCCGCCCCGATCCCCACACAGGGAAACCTGATAACGAAAATGAGTCTGTCTGCCAGGTATGACACAGTCAGGAGTGGTGGGGACTGGGGCGAATTGCAGAGCCCAGGCTTCCTCTAAAGGGGTGGACGTGGCCCCCAGCAGCCTTAGAGAAATGGGGGAAGGCCACATTTTCCCCTTTTGGGGAAGAAGCTGTACATCTGTTTTGTTTTGCTTAAATATTGAACACTGGGAGACATTTGATGTACCTGTGTGTCACTCCCAATGCCCTCCCCAGCTCTGGATTTTAGGCTGAGGGTCTGCACCCCCCAAACCCCCCCCCTTAGGGGCATTTGGGGCCAGGCGAGGGCGGGGGAGACAACCCCTTCCTTTCTCTGTGCAGCATGACTGGCAGCCCACAGTTTTATTGAGCATCTACTGTTGTGTGTGCCAGTGTCAGCTTCCCGTGGCAACCCCAGAGAAAGATGTGGTTCTTCCAGGTCCTGAGGAAGCGACCTGAGGCCCAGAGCAGCCTGGTCACTGGCCCAGGGTCACACAGTGTCGGTGGCGGATCCAGGCTTTGACCCAGCGGTGGCTTTGTTCCATGTGTCTCTCCCCTCCCTCTGCCATCTTCTCAGAGGCAGGAGCGGGTCACCAAAGGGAGAGCCTTGGGCCCAGTCTGCCCCATTAACATGTATTCGTGGGCCAGCTTGGAATATGTGTGCATTTAACTGGAATTCATTTCCAGCGTTTAAAAGAAGTGTTATGCAAGAATTCGCACATCTGGCATCTCCTGAAGAAGCAGAGGTCTGGGGCCCAGAGCAGCACCCCTTCCCAGCTGCCCTCTGGCCCTAGTCACCCATTCTCAGTTCCTGCCTGTGGGCATTTGTTTCCATCCCAGGTTGAGCACATAGTAGGTGTGCAATAAATCAGAATCCGTGGATGCTCCTCTAGCGTCCTGGGCCCTGGACAGCCTCCCCAGATTTCTCCCCAGGCCACTTCCGGGCGGTGGAGAGCTGGGATGGAGTGTCCACGCCCTCCTCTCTCCCTGCGGCTTGGGGCTGCCTCTTGGGCTTAGGGGTAATGGAGGCTGTGGGCGGAGCTGCCATGCCCTGGGCGGCCTGCAGGAGTCCTCAGCGCCAGGTTTGGTGTCTCCTCCCCTCCCCCTCACTGCCTCCCCCCAGCTCCCTCCCCACCGGGAGGGGAGGGAAGGAGGCAGGCTCAACCCCGTTGGGCCGCCGCCCCCTCCCTTGCCCTGTCCCCCTGTGGGGAGAGTCCCTGAACGGGGCAGGCTTGGCCGGGGCTGATGGCCGGAGAGGCACCAACGCGAAGAAGGCCTCCGAGGTTCCACGGCGCCTTCTCCCGGCCCCGAACCGGCCTCTCCTTCTGCCCCCATCATCCCTTGCGGCAAAAATGCAACATAAGCAGATGGCAAATATTAAGGCGACAAGGGAGGGCCGAGAGTGGCGCTGGTCCCCAGCCCATCCTCAGCAGCTCCCCACCCCCCAGCTGGCTCCTAGGGAGTTACTCAGCACTCACACTTGAACGGTGGGTGCTGTTCGGCTGGGCGTTTGATGTTCCCCGTGCTGGGAAGGACTGAGGGCTCCCTGGCTGGCCAGTTTGGGAACCAGATTTCTCTTTTCAAACATTGCATTCTTGTTGAGGTTTGGGGGTGTGTGGAGAGGAAGTTCCTTTTGTCAAAGAAGCATTTTTATTTGGGGGCACTGTTTGTTGAGGGCCATGTGGAAGCTTGCCAGCCTCTCCCTGGTTGGTGGGACACAGTCAGTGGACCCTTTTCAAAATCGTCACCACTGGGGGCATCACTGTGACACAAGCATCCTCAGTCCACACTCTGCCTTCCCTGGGGCTGGTGGACACTGTGGCCTTTGCATAGCCTGGTCCCCTGCCTAGAATACCCTTCCTGCTCCCTTCCTGGTAGAGTTTATTCATTGTTCAAGGCCAAGGCATGTTACCACTTCCAGGAAGACACCTGGATTCCCCAGGCACCCATGCCCCTGGCCTCCCAATGCCCATTCATTCCCCTGTTGACACAGCACCCCTGGGAGCCACTGTGTTTTCACCTGTTTCCCCCAGAGGAGACTTTCTCAGGAGTAGGTACAGGAATTCTCTAATCTTTGACTCGGTGGTTATGACGACACAGGCAGCCTGGTTCTCTGGCACTTTCCCTGCCCTAGGTTAATTCGTTTTCATGCCCACCAGTTACATAGATGCTTGCTGTCACCCTCCCCCCTCTACAGATGGGAAACTGAGGCTCACAGAAGTCAGACACTTTAACTGAGTCAGCTGGGCAATGCCATACTTGGTTCCACAGCCCCACATGCATCACGTCCCTGGGGTCAAAATCCAAGTGCTCACCACAGGTGCACAGGGCCTCGAGAGAGGCAGAGGGGCTGGGTGGGGATTGCGGCCAACATAAGTGACAGGTGCCCTCAATTCCAGCCAGGAATAAAGGTCCAGAAAGGCCTGTGCTTGCACTTCTTTATAAGAAAGAGGTTGAGGGTATAGATTTTTATGTGAAATCAGTTGAGTTTGAAGACAAATCTGAGAGGCTCCTAGAAATCTCAGGGGGCCTCTTGGCTCACAGCGTCCATCTCTGCCTTGGCGAAGATCTGGGGTAAGTTAGTACCTAGCGGGGTACCTGGCCTGGGCATGGGTCCAGTCCCTCTTTGCTGAGGGTGGGAGAGAAGGAGGGGAGGGAGGGAGCAGACAGCATAGCGGTGGGGACTGGCCTCTACGACTCGAGTGGGGGGCCGTGCTGAGCAGGTAGGGCTAGACTCCGAACTGTGGACCTGGACCACCCAGTCCTATTCATGGCTGTGTGCTTGGGTACCCACCCAGGCTGCACTACTGGCCCCCAGCATCTCTGCAGCTGCTCTGGGCACACTGGGGGAATTGGGAAGTAGGGCCTCTGACCCCAAGTGGCTCAGTGAGCTCACTCTGGCCAGATGGGTCGCAATGCAGGTGGGTCCCAGTGCGGGTCTGGTGGGTACAGGTGTGACCTCTGTCCTCATTTACTCAGCAGTGAGATTCTGCCATCACTGGCCCCATTCATACAAGGGCAACTTGAGGCAGACAGAAGGGGAGCCACTTGCCCGCAATTGGGAAAGGGGGAAGAGGAGCAGCCCGATTCCCCTAATGTCCCCAGCAGCTGCTCAGCGAGTGTCAGCTGGCATCGCTTCACAGAAAGCGCCCTTTGGAGAAGCTGGAGACCACTCCTGCCCCTGTGGGCTGTGCGGCACCACCACCCATCCCGCCAGTGGGAGCCGAATGGGGCAGGCAGCCTGCTCCTCCCTGAGCCTGCGCCACCGCTCACGCAGGACCGCGGCCAGCCTGGTGGAGGTAGTCACCCATGGGGGGCCCCTCAGCAGAGGCCCTGCCCGAGGACACATCCTGGGTGATGCCGGGTCTTCAGGGACAGGTTCCGGGGGTGTTGAGGTCCCTCTCCAAGTGTCCCTCTTCCATGTCCTCCCCATCAGGTGGACCATGTGTCATCTGACACACTGGGGGCCACTCAGGGCTGCGGCCCCTTCCAGTCTCTGCCTCTCTGTCATGGCCTGTCTGGGTCCCCGTTCCAGAGTCATTCGTCTGCCTGTCTCTGTTTCCGTCCCCGTGTCTCTGGGTCTCTTTCTGTGCCTCCCTGTGTCTCCCCGTGTCTCTCCTTGGGTCACACACCGTCACAAAGCCTCATGGTTCCCCCGCCCCAACTCCCTCCCGTCCCTTCCCCCTGCTTCTCTTCCGTCCCCCTCAGGGGTCTCATCACGCCCCTTTCCTCCTCCGGGGAGGAGAGAAAGGCTGTGGACCAGAGTGGGCCACCCACTTGTGTGATGTGGCAGGATGATCCGGTCTGAGTCTGCTCTGTGTCCACTGGCCAGGGGCTCTGTGGGCCCACCCCCCGTCCTTCTCAGTGCCCTGGTGTCCTTGACGGACATAGAACGTCCTGAGGGGGGTCCCGCAGTGACACGCCTAGTGCACAGTGAGTGTTAATATGTGGGAGCTGTGAATTCGCACCAAAGGATGAAGAAACAATGACACCGGGCCCCTGCCTGTGGCTTGCAGGAGGTAACTCAACAGGCAGGTGCGCTTAGCAGGTGTGTGCTGCCGACTTCTGCATGTGACGGAACAGGAGAGAGGTCAGGGGAAGTGGCCGACGCAGGCGAGGAGAGGACAGGGGGAGGGCCCAGCACGTCTGATGTGCAGCACCTGCTCCACACGGGGTCACACGGCAGAGGATGGGCCGTCCCCATCCGCTACGCAGGCTCCGCGGCCATGCGATGCGATGCGCGGAGGCAGGCCCTTCCTTACTGCAGACACCTGCGCGAGTGTGGCCTGCAGCTGGGCTGGGGGCGCCAGAGCAGGCGGGATCCTCTTGATGCCCACGGAGCCTGGTGAGCGCTTGGTGCCATCCATGGTCAGCTTTCTGCTGGGAAAATAAACCACGTCTCATTAAGCAGTAAATTCGTCCAGGTGCCTTGTCATATCGCCAGACCTGAAGTCAGGGCCAAAGTTCCCGTTACTCGGAGAGTCCTAATAATTAACCTGGGAAGGCAGCTGCAGCGGGGAACTGCGGGCTCCTTGGGGCAGTGAGGGGCTGGGGCGGGGACGGGCTGCTTCAGGGCTGGACATTGCTGAGTGCCGGTCGGCAGGTGCCCACGGAGGCCTGGGTGGGGGTGTCTCAGCACTGTGGACCTGGGCCCACCTCTTCCTTTCCCGTGTCTGGCAGCTCTTCCTTGGTCTGGGCCTGGCTTCAGAGGCCTTGAACAGTGGCCTACCTGTGTGTGTGTGTGTGTGTGTGCGCGCACGCGCGCACGTGTGAGGGGGTTGTCCCCAGGGGCTCAGGTGACAGTGGTCATCACTGGGACGGAAAGGGGAGAGCACAGGCTGCTCAAGGGGCAGGCTGCCCAGGGCGGCCTCCAGTGATCCGTCCCTCTCTGGCCAGCAGGCACTTCCTGAGCACCTACTGTGAGCCAAGCACCCTCATTGGTAGGGGAGCCCCGCCTCTTGGTGGCTGAGAAACATCCTGGCACTTAATTTTTGAGGCTCCTTGTAATTAAAAATTAGAGCAGTGCTTAGAATTGGCTCCCGCAGTTGGGATTTGGTTTAAATGTTCCTGGTTTGGAACTGAACGCATTTAATACTAAATACGCAGTGTCATGAAATTGTACACTTGGGCTGTTTGCAAGCTAACGATGGCATTTAAAAAGAATATGAATTCAGGGGGCTGTAATAATCGTGAGATCAGCCGGCACTCGCTGAGCACTTACTACTGTCTTCTAAGCACGCTGCCGCTCCGTGGGCCGAACACCCAGGCCTGCTCCCACACGACGGAAGCCCGCCAAGGTCACACAGCCAGAAAGGGGTTCCGTGCCATCTGGGGGATTTGGAAATGGGACACGATTTACTGTGGGGGATGAAGGGACCCTACTCTCTGTGCTGGTAGCTCCACGTGGGGCCTTGGGAGGGGAGGGAGGATCGCAAGTTCAAATCTGAGGGCCTCTGCCACTCCCACTGCGACTCCTACCCTCATTCCCCAAAGTTGCATGAGCCCCCTGTAGGGGCGTGCGGACGGGCAGATGCGGGGAAGCCCCTAAGGCTTGGCCCCTGGCACCCCCCCCCAAGAGACCCCAGGAGGTGAGTTCAGCCTCCATCCCACCCCGTGTCCCAGTTCTTTGGGGAGCATGGTAGGGGCAGGGGGTGGTGGGAAGCATGGCTGGGTTTCTGCTTGCCCTTGGGACCCTGGGGTTTTGCCCCTGGAAACCTTGGGGCGTTGAGTCTGGAGACAGCCCTGTCCATCTCCCTCAATGCACACTGCCTCCCCCGTCCCCCTCCCCCACATTCTCCTTCATGTTCTCCTTGGCTATTCCAGGAGCTGCCATTTGTGTGACCCTGGCCCTTTACCTCTTCCTTCCCCCACCCCTGGGCTGATTTAACTCCTGTGATGCCACAGAGCCATCCACCTCACTTCTCCCTTTCATTCGTGCATGCGTTCCTTCCTTCAACACACATCCACTCCTCTGTGTGAGCCGGGAGCTGCTTATCTGGAAACCCAGGGAGGACAGAGAACGCCCCTGCCCTCTGGCAGCAGATGCAGACCGGTGTAGTGTAACGTGCAGTGTGCCCCGGGAAGGGAGAAAAGCGAAGCAGGGCAGGGAGGGGTAGGGTGGGAGAGCGATTTAGGGAAGGCTGGAAGCTCCAGCGCGTGGTGGCTGGCGCCAGGGAGGGAGGAAGGTATGCCGGTGCCTGGGGCCCTGAGCAGGTGGTGGGAGGGAGGAAGGTATGCAGGTGCCTGGGGCCCTGAGCTGGTGGTGTGCTGGAGCCTGAGGTCAGGGCGGGGGAGCGAAGGAAGCAGGTGTGGGCCCAGTGCAAGGATTTCGCTTTGGAGGGTGTGGAGAGAGGAGGCAGGTGCTGCGTGTGTGAGGGTGGAGGGTAGGAGGTTAGAACTGCTGGGATGGCCCAGGCCAGGGTGGCCAGGGTGGAGGCGGGGAAGCATGGTCTGTCCTGTGTGTGTGTGTTCACTCGAAATTCTTTACTGAGATAATTCTAGATGCACTTGCAGTTGTAAGAAATAGCACAAAGAGGTTCCTTGTGTACTTCTCCCAGCCGCTCTGGTGGTAACATCCTGCAAAGCTGCAGGACCAGCTTATGGCCAGGGTGTGGATGGGGATGCAATCCACTGTTCTCATTCCGGATCTCCCCACTGTCACTGGCTCTCGTGTGTGTGGGGCTTAAGTTCTGTGCAATCGTATCGGTTCTCTGCAGTTTCGTTGTATTTAGGAGGTGTCTCCTCTTTTGCCCAGCCCCTGGTACCCGCTCGTCCGCCCTCCATCTTCCAAAGCCGGGCTGCTGCACAAACGCTCTATAAATGGAATCACACAGTGTGTAACCTTTCAGGACCGGTTTTCCTCACGCAGCATTATTCCCTGGAGATTCAACCTGGCTGCTCTGTGGATGGAGAGCCCCCGTGGGTGCATTTGCGGGTGGAGCCCCAGTTGGAGGTTCCAGGGTGGGGTTTGGGGTGGGGGGGGGTCCAGAGCGGAGCCAGTGGCTGTGGCCCTGAGGTTGAATGAGATCACCCAGGGGGCAGGGGACCCCAGGTCAAGGACCTGGCATGTATTGATGAAACACCCACTGTGTGGCAACTGCTGTCCGAGGCCTAGGGGGTGTGGGTGTGTGAGACACGGATGGGGCCCCTGCCGGTGGGGTGGGGCTGCCGTGGCACTGGAGGCCGGAGAAACAGCCTGTCTTCCTCCCCTTTTCTCTCTTTGCGGCCAGACGGGTCTTGGCGCCTGTGGAGACAGCAGCTAGACCCTGAGGGGAGAGTTAGGCCAGAGTTTTCCAGGAGGCCTGAGTCACTGAGGACAGAGCGCAGGGTTGCCCTTGCCCCTAAGGCCAGATGGAGTCCATTCCACAAAGACTGACCCGGCTTCTCAGATGGCCTTTGTCCCTGGGGAATATTACTTCTTGACAAAGGGATGTAGTTGGCATATGGTGTTTTTCTCATGTCTTGCCAGGCACAATGACTTGGCTGGGGTTCAGACAGGCCTCGAACCCGTGGGCTGGCGCACCCTGTGCCCCCTAGTCTCCTCACCTCTATCTCCTCGTCCCCAGCCTGTGCCTCACCCCGCTCCCCACTCCCCACCATTCCTGACACCCCTGTGAGGCCCACTTTGCTCCTCTCTCAGGGCCCCAGCCCTCCCCTCCCCTCTTCTCACTCACTCCCTGCTGCTTTTCCTTCCTCATCCCCCATTTCCATTGTCCCTCTCTCTTCCCACACCCCTTCTCATCTCCCTGGGTTTTCTCTCTTTCTAAATCCGCCCTTTTCTGCCTGTCTCCCTCTCTCTCGCACTTTGCTCTCCTGGTTTTGCCTTATCTCTCACTGCCCCTCGTCCCCTCTCCCCTCTCCCCTCCCCTCCACAGCTCCGCCTCTCCCCACTGTGCTCTTGCCCTCTCCCTCTCTGCCTTCCTACTTCTTCAACCTTGAGAGCCACCCCTGCTCCCGGCCCCGGCCGAGGATAAACTGTCCATTCACACCGGGCAGCACCGGAGTTTCATGGGCCAGGGCCCCGAGGACGAGCACCAGGCCTCCAGCGAAGGACGAGGCCGTGGGGGTGGAATCAGCACAGTGACGGTGACTGTCCAAGGCTCACGGCTGGCCTGCAGGTCACATGGGGAAGCACAGACCTGGCAGATCTGTGGGTGCAGATGGGAGCCCTGTGCTCACCTGTGTGAGGAAAGGGTCACTTGAGAAGAGGCCCCCAAGGCTGCCCGGACACCTGGGTTGGGGGAGAAGGGGCTCAGGAGACAGCTGGGCCTTGCCTCCGGAGCAGGTTCCTCCAGCTGCCTGGAGCAGCTGCTCAGCCCTGGGGAAGAGTCCCCTGAGGCTGGGCAGGGATGTGGCTGGGCCTGTGGACGGCGCCTTCTGACCTGTGGGCTCTGGTGCATGCCTCTGTTTTTGCCCTAATGGTTTCTGTATTTAGTGAAGAACAGCCTCGCAGGTCAGGGACGCTGACAACACGGCCAGTGGCATCCGTGTGTGCCTTCTGCTTCCCGGAGCTAACTGGTGCTGGTTCCAGCATTCTGTTACGCAGCCGGCCACAGCTCCGAGGAGTCCGTGGGGAACCAGCTTCGGGGTGAAGAACGTGCGGCTCCGTGCCAGCTGCTGGTGCAGGCTGCGCCCTTGTCTGGAGGTGCACGCGGGCAGCCAGGGAGCTGGAGAACATTGGTCTGACCCAGAGGCCTCTGAACGGAGCAGGCCGCTGGGCGGGGGTGGCTGGTTTGCTGCCTCTGCTGGGAAGGGATCGTCCCCTCCCTGCTCTGTGCCCAGAGTGTCTGCTACAGCCACACCCACCCGCTGATGTCCCCCCCACAAACTCCACCCCGCCCCACCAGGAACACTCACCCGTGTGCTGTCCACGGAGCTTCCGCCAGCGCCGTTTCGGAGGCGCTGCATGGGGCACCCGCCCTGGGACCCGACAGGGCCCCAATGGAGATGTGGCTTGGTCACCAGACTGGCCACCGGACTGGCCACCAGACTGGCAGGGCCAAGTACAAAATGAAAACATGAGGCCCCTCCAAAGCTCATACAGAATGTCCAGACAGTGATGGCAGAGTTAGACCACGCATGGGGCCTGCCTGCCACTCAGGTCACTTGCCCAGGGGCCAGCCCTGTCTGTCACTCATGAGGGTCGTGCTTTGAGTGAGTTCCCACGCCTTCATGCCCATGTCTGTGAAACGGGACTCACAGTCCCATCTTCCGCACGGGACTGTCGTGAGTGGTGGTGAGCAGCATGTGAAGGGTCGCCGCTGTCACTGCCAGTGGTGACGCCAACACCGTTACTCAGTCGCTGCGTGGCTCCCTCAGGGCCCTGCATTTGCTGTGTGCAGGCGTTTTATTCATTTTCAAATGATCTCTTCATCTTGGATCATTTTAGATTTGCAGGATGTTTGTGAGGACAGTACAGAGTCCCGTACGCCCCTCACTCAGTGTCTCTCAGGGCTGTCCTTGCACGTCACGTGCTCAGTCACTGAAGCCCAGACGCCCGCATCGATCCCACGGAGGTCCCTGCCCCAGACGCCGTTTGGACTTCACCAGGTTCTCTTCCACGCCCGCATGCCGTTCCAGGCTCCTGTCCAGGGCCAAGCGTTGCTTGTAGCAAGCGCTTTGCTCTCAATGTGATCTCCTGTCTCCAGGAGTGGGCCACAGCCCTGGCCGGGGCAGGGGCGCCAGAACGGGGCCCCTGCAGGTGTCTGCGTCTGGAGACACGATTATCTCGGTTTGTCCGGATCCTGAGCCTCTCTTGGTCTGAGGCCAGCGCCCAGGCCCCTCCTGTCTGCCTCGGGGGTTGACAGAGTCCAGTCCATTGACTCTTGTGAACAAGTGTGTCCTGTGTGTCAGGCTCGGGCTCCTGCTGTGGCTGGAGCCGGGTCCTGAAGACTGACGTGACCCCTGTCCCATTCCCGTGGGGTTCAGCCTGGAGGGGAGACGGTTAGGCACCGAGGAGAAAGGTTAGCAGGATACACTCCACGGGGCTGCAGCAAAGGGGGGAAGGTGGCCCGTGACTGGGGGACCCTGGGAGGGTCTGCGGGAAGGAAGGAGCCAGCACAGGAAGACCTGGCAGAAACACCTTGAGTGGGGACAGCAGGTGCGAGGTCCCGAGTCGTGACAGACCTGTGAGGCCCAGGCCCCTGCCGGAGGGCTGTGAGTGACCGGAGGTGGGGGACCAAGTGCAGAGGTCCGGCTGGATCACATGTGTCTCGGGTCGCAAACCCCCAACTCTCAGGGGCCAGGCCGGGGGCAGAAATGAGTCACATGGCTAGGGGACCACCCAGGCCAGAGCACACGTCCCCTGTATAGGGACGTCCACTTCTCAGCGTCAGCCTGTCATCTGCACCAATGTGCCAGGGCTTCCGACTTTGTCTTTACTGTTGTTCAGGGACAGTTGTCTTCATTTCCCCACCGCAGACTTTTAGAAGCTTGAGATCTATTTTTCATTAAAAAAGTGACATTTCATTAACAAAATGTGAGAACAGAAACAACCAAAAAAAACCAAAAGCAACAAAACTAGCAAAGAAATTCAGGCCAGGGATGCCATGTGCGACACGCCTGTGTCCTTCCTGGCTCCGGCCTGCCCATTGGTGGCTGTGGGTACAGGGCCTGACGGCTAGCACCGGGGTCTGTGTCTCGTGGCAGTGAGGCGCTTAGGGGAGAATCAGTTTGGTTTTCAGGACGGTCCCCGTGGAGCTGAGTTGAGGGTGACAGCAGAGGCTGGGAGGGGGGCGGACAGGATGAGTGACAGTGGCCGTCGGGGGAGGGGTTGGGGAAGAATCCCACAGGGGGCTGAGGATGGGGCGGGGGCTGCAGTGGGGAGTCTGAGTTGGACTGCCCTGGGGGGACAGAGGCTCTGGTGAGCAGGTGGGCTTGCCTGGGCCACGTCGCTCTCGAAAGCCTCAAGTTTCCTTGTGTGTAAAAGCACTTGCGACACCTGTGCAGATATGGGTCCCTGGAATATAGTAGGTGCTCAATAAAATATTATATAAGTATGTTTATGTCTTGTCTGCAACCATGGGCCATGCACTGAGATGCAGAGTCAAGGCCTTGGTGGTTAAACAGGGGGCTCTGGTGCCAACTCCGGCTGGGGGCGGGGAGTCAGATCCCCTCCAGAAGGCGTGGCTGGGAGGGCAGCCTCTGGAGGCTGTGGGCCAGGGGCTGGGGCCCCAGGAAGGCCTAGCTGGGGGGCGGTGACTGGACCCCTCCCCACCTGGCAGCCCTGTCTCTCCCGCCTTGACAGCGTGTCCATTTGGATGTGGTAGCCAGTGTCCTGGCAGAACTTCTGAGGGCTCCTCCTCTGCCTGTGCCCTGTTAACGCTGCACTTCTGCCTAAAAACAGAACCCATGAGGACCCAGGAACCTTCTAGAGCTGCTCCCAGGGTCAGCACTGCCTATAACAAGATTGCACCTTGTTTGTCCCTGCTGCTGGGGTCCTCTGGGCTGGGCAGCCCACTCTGGGCAGCCTTGCTCCTCGGTCCCCAGCTGCTGTGGTCACCAGGCCAGTGGAGGCTGGGCCTGGGGGCCAGGCAGGGCAGGAGGGCTCCAGGAGAAGGGGATTCGTCTGTGTGACTTGTGCAGGCGCCAGTAGGCTGGCCAGCCGGTCCTGCGGTCCTGCGGGCAGGACAGGACCTGCAGGGGCTGCTTACAGAAATGGGAGGGGCTCTACCCACAGCTGTCAGAGCATTCTGGAAGACTGGCCCCACCTCCACCCCCACCCTGGGCAGATACCAGCAGGACAGCCCCGCTTGGCCTGAGGGGCTGAAAGCTCAGAGGCAGAACTGAGAAGGGAGGTGGGGACAAAGTGGGAAGGTCATACCAGAGGCTCAGAAGAGCTGATTTGACTCCTAGCCCTGACTTTTACCAGCTGTGTGGCCCTGGGCACAACCTACCCTGGTCTCTCTGAGCCTGCTTTTTCTTCCGTAAAACAGGCGCTGACACGGAACCTGCCTCTTAGGCTCTTGTGAGCACCAGAGGAGACTGTCTGTGGGTAAAAGGCAGCAGCCACTGGTCTTGGCAGTGACCCCAGTGCCTACCCCGTGAGGCCCAGGGCACGGGACTGGGAGCAAGGCCTTCTCTGTCCAGCTCCTCAGCAGCCCACAGAGACGTGTCTGAGCCATGTGACGTGAGCCTGGAGCTGCTGCCAGCTCAGATGTCTGCGGGTCGTGTGGACGAGTGAGTCAGTCCAGGCAGGATGATGGCAAACTGGACAGCACATGCCCTGTCTGGAGGGGCCAGCGCCCTGCACCCTGAAGGAATGTGGGCCCAGTGTGGCCAGATAGCGCTGATGTTCAGGAGAAATAGGAACTCGATGTGTATTTGAAACATCTTGGCTCTTCCATGCCGGCAACTAACTCATTTTTAAATTTTCATGAGCTGAAGCCCTGTGTCTGAGGGCCAGAGGCCAACCAGAGGCCACTGGTCTGTGATCTCTGAGGACGCTGGAAGCGGGGACCCCTGAGGGTCCTCGGTTGGGAAGCAGATGCTGAAGGGACATCCCGGGTCCTGGACAAGAACTCAGCTCTGGGGGCCGCCTTGTCCCAGTTCAGTGCTGAGGCAGAGCCTGGAGCTGGGTGGGCCTGGGTTCGAATTCAGCTCTGCCAGTTACCAGCTGGGCGATCTTGGGCAAGTGCCTCTCTCAGCCTCAGCTTCCTCTTCTGCAAAATGGGCTCGCGGCCACCTGCATCTCTCCATGGCTGTGAGGATGGGTCCGTCATGGGCTGGGCGCTCAGGAGGGGCTCACTGCTCACTGTCATGGGGGCTGAACTGAGAGAGGCCCGGGGCTCAGACAGTGCACACAGCCAGAGCTGCTGCTTCTGTTTGCTCCCCTCCCTGCCAAGCAAACGGTTTTATTCTAGAATTAGAGACAGGTCATTGTGACGATGCAGAGGATTCCACACACCCCTCACCCTGCCTCTCTGTCAGCACCTCCTTACACCGTGCGTTGTAAACACTGAATGTGGCTGTCAACGACCTCCACGGTGTATTCATACTTCACCAGCACAGCCTACTATCCTTTCCTGTTTTGGGGTCACATCTGGGATACCAACCATATCGTGTATTTGGCCATTGGCTCTCCTAGCACCTCTGGTCTGTGGCAGCTTCTCCACCCCCCCCTTGTCCTTGATGCTCAAGACAGCTTTGAGGGGTGCCGGTCAGGCATTTCGTGCGGTAGCCCTCAGTGAGAGCCGGTCTGATGCTCTTCTCATGGTTAGCCCGGGGCTGTCGGTTTTCAGGGGGAACGCTGCCAGGGTGGTGTGCCCCTCTCACTACAGCACATGCAGGGGACATGCTGTCACCAGGACAGTGCATGGGGGGAGCCCTGACCACTTGGTGGAGGGGGTGCCGGCCAGTGACTCCCCTGACCGCCCTCTTGTTTGTTACGCTTTGGAAGCAGGTTGCCAAGCACAGCCCCCACTCAAGGGTTAGGGGTGCGGTTAAACCTCAGCTCCTGGAAAGGGTAGTACACACACACATCATTTGGAGTTATTTTGAGATTTGTATCTTTTCCTCCTGTCTGCTTGCTCTTACGTCTACCAGTTTTTATTTGGGAGACCATTCCCTCTCCTTATCTAAATGACCTGAGTTTGAGTCCTGGCTGTACTCATATGCTATCTGTGTGACCAAACTTGCAGTGGTCACACAGTGTGACCACTGTGTGACTGGAGTGACAATGGCAACACTGGTGGCATGTGTCAGTCAGTCTGTCTATCTGGGTGACAGAAACAGTCTAAACTAGTTTAACCAAATAGGCTCTGTATTTTTTTTTTTTCACATGACAGGAAGTCCTGAGGTGGCCAGTGGATCTTCCCCAGGAGGTGGTCAGGGACTCAGGCTTCTCCTGGCAGCTGCTCTGCCATTCTCAGCATGTGCCTCTTGTTCTCATGGTCCCAAAGGGGCTGCAGTACCTCCAGCATCACTGCTGCATTCCAGGCAGGACTCCATGAAACTGATGGTATTATCCCCATATTACAGAGAGGGAAGTGAGGCTCAAGAGGCTGAGAAACTCCTCTCTTAAGAGAATGAGTGCCGTGAGGGCTGAGACTAGTAGGGAACCCGGGGCGCTGTAGGTGTGGCTGTTGTTTTCTCAGTGGGAGGGGCCTGGTGGCCTGGGCGATGAGGGTGGGCCTCTGGGCACTGGAGCTCCTGCCCATGGTCAGCCTGGGCCCATGGTCAGCCTGGGGACTCAGAGCCCCTGGGGCTGACCCCGTGGGGCTTTAGAACTGGCCCAGGAGTGGGATGGCCTTCTTTGTGGGTGGAGGAGGCTGGTGCAGTGAGCACAGGCCGGAGATGCAGCAGTGGCCAAGTAACCCCCAGGCCTGGGGACAGTTGGCCAGGCGGGCCTGGTCCTGAATCCGGCAGCCTGTGTCTGCTGACCTGTTACTCAGTGCCCGCTTGTGTGGGAGACACAGGGACAGGTTTGTTCTTGTTCTGTTTCAGAAGATGGAATTAATTCCGGGGCACACTGCGGCCTGAGGCCAAAGCTGGTGGCCACTTACTGTCTTTGTACATAAGGTTTTCCTGGCACTCGGCCCTGCTGTTCGTGTATGTTGTCCATGGCCGCTCTGTGCTGAACAGGCGGGGTTGGGTGGTGGTGACAGAGGCCGCGGGGCTTGTAAGGCTTGAACTACTTACTGTGCGGCCCTTCGCAGGACTAGCTTCTGAGCTTGGCCTGACCAGAAGGGCTCTGAGACAGAGATATAGGCGGGCCGGGACTTGTGTGTGACTCGAGGGGTTTCTGGAAATACCTGCTGTGATAACCATTTGGGGTCTTCATCAGAAAAGGAGCTGCTTGGAGGTGCAGGGTGCTGGAGCCCCACTCTGAGGCACCTGTCAGAAGCAGCAGGCTGTGGAAAATGGGGGCCCGTGACCCACAGGACAGCACTGCTCAGCGGCCTACTGGGGGCCACAAGGGGCTCATTTTCCAAGAGAAGCCAGTGGGGTTGGCTGGTTTCCATGGGAAACGTTTGCGGTTGATTCCATTTGATAAAATCAGGAGCACATGCGCCTGCAGGGTGTGGGCTGTGGGTTGGGGAACTCTCGTGTCCAAGATGAAAGTGAGGAACAGGGAGAGCATGGGGAGACCCGGGCGCGTGCCATGCCCAGTGCCCAGGAGGTCCCTCTGTCGGGGGATGGAAGACGGGCTCTGAGCTGGGGGAGGCGACTAAGAGGAACTGGGAGGTAGGGGGCAAGGCAGAGCCCTGAACCCGGGATGTCGGGATGTCAGGTTTCTGGGCTCCTGTCCGGTCTTGGGCTGGCGGAATGCTCCTGCCTGCAGGCTCGGGCACGTGCCCTGAGTTGGACACCGAGGCTTGCATGCTGGCTGACCCTAGAGGGGACTCTGGGAGCAGCTGTGGGGTGACTGGGGGGGAGGGGAGGCGGAGATCTCTGAAGTCCCCTGAGTAATTCCCAAGGGTTTGGGTTTGCTGCTCTGTCCTCAAGAAGTCGAGGCAGTGGCGGGAGCCCTCTGGGGTAATGAGTGGGGCCTGGGCTTGGAGCTGGACAGGCTTGGCAGGCCCCTGGTTCCTGGGACCTCTGAGATGGGGATGGCCCCTTTCATTGCAGGTAGCCCTGAGAAGCCAAGAGAAAGTGGGTGTGGCAGGGCTCGTTTCCACAGCACCTGGGGCGCCTGCGCTGGGGCCAGGCTTCAGGGGAGGGGGTCCTTCCATTCCCCCAACAGCATCTGGGGTGCCAGGCTATTTCCAGCCTCACAGATGGGCTCTCACCTGCTGATTCAAAAACTGGTTTCCAAGCGCTCACTGGCACCACTGCGGGTTTGGTGTTTGTTTTAAGCAGGACTTTCGAGTGCATGAGACAGCCACCCAGGTCAGCTCGGCTTAAGCAAGCATCAGGCAGTTGGGCCCAGGGGCTCCATGGAAATTGTCAGGTCCCTGTCCTGCTCTGCCTCCCAACTCTGCTTCCTTGTGTTGGTGTCCTCCTCAGGCAGGCCCCCTGGTGTGGTGGCAGAAATGGGTCTCAGGCTTGTGACCCATCCTCACAGGAACCTGGGTGGGAGTGGGGACATCCCTGTCCCAATAGCAAAAGTCCCAAGGCTGCTTCTCATTGGCCCAGCTTGGGTCACATGCTCACCCCTGGACCAATCGTTAGTGGGAGGGACAGGCCTCCTCTTACCCCTCCTTCCAATGTAGGGGGGGTTGGGGGGCTGGCACAAATGATCCTGCCAGAAGATCAAGATGCCCCTCCCAGAGTGGGAAGTAGAGGCTGGGCAGGCAACAGCGGCACACACCCACCCCCTCTCTAGAGCAGCGCTGGGAGCCGAGGAGGCCACACTCGGAGCCCCCTGGCTCATCCCAGGCCACCTGTTCCTGGTGGACCACAGTCCAGTTCTCCCACCAGCTGTGGTCACTTTCCCGAGTTTCTCCACGCACCCCAAGGTGTTGTCAGGGGTTTGCTCAGGGCCGAGATGGTGCTCAGCCTCTGCCACCTTTCTCCACACCATCCAGGCTGGGGGCTCTTAGGAAGAGCGGGGGTGAGCCTATTTGCAGTGGCTTGTTCTTGGAGCCCCTTGAAGTCCTTGTGAGAATTTCCTTTTCTGAACGCACATGTAGCAGCTCCTTAATAGCCCCCGGGGAGCTCCCGGCTTCTCGCTGGGCCCACCTCCCTGTATCTCCTCCTTCTTTCTGAATGCAGGAGTGATACTGCTGCCCAGCACAAGCAAAGAGGCCACCATTTCTTGCATCAGATCTCGCTGGATCTGAAGACTCCATTACACTCCAGAAGTCCCTTCTGACCCCTTCTTCTCGGTTCCTTCATCATTAGATTGATTCCTTTTCTGGAAGTCTGTCCCCTTGAGGGAGGAGGCTGAAGCCCCATCTGTGTGGCCTGGCCTGGTCACTAGCCTTTGGGGACCTTCATGGGCGCCTCCCCTCGCCTGGGCCCAAAGCCTGTCTTTTCACAAAATGCTCTTCGGCCCCCAAGCCATGTGTCGGGAGGAGGGAGCTTGTCTTTGAACTGCCATTGTTCGCCTGACTGTTGTGTTTCCAGTTGACACTGGCCCACATGCCAGGTCTCAGGAGGTCCGGGTCACCCCCATTTTTCATCCCCAGCGGCCAGATGTACCTCCCGGCTATTTCCCAGTAGCCTTCTGGGCTCTTGGAAGACTCGATCCAATCTTCGGGGGTGGGATGCAGCCCAGGAAGGTGCTGGGAGAGAGGGGCCAGGCGGCCAAGGCCTGTGTCCCAAGTATCCTGCAAGTGGGCTGGGCCAAGGTGGCCTGACCCGGACTGAATGGATGGAGCATTCTTTGTCCTTGTGTGTGGCTGGCCCTTGGCCAAGGTGAATAGCTGGTCCTAGTTTTCCAGATGTAGGTGACCACATGTGCTCCCTAGACACCTGACCTCGTCCTGCCTCATCTGAAGTCGTCTGATGCTTTTCTTCTGCAATTGAGAGGTCTCAGTGTGGGCAGAGTTCAGGGCCCTGGGGCTCAGACAGTAATTAGAATCCGCCTGCTCCTACCCTAAGCCCTGTCTGCCCTGCTGCCAGTCTCCCTAGTGGGAGTGGCATCTCCTTAGCCTGGCAGACCCTCAGTCCTTGGAGCTGTCACAGCCATTGAGATCAGCCCTGGCTCTTTATGGGAACCACCTGGGAGCTTTGAAGGTGCCCAGATGCCCAGGCTGCGCCGCTGGCCAGGGACATCAGACTCAGGGTGGGGCCTGAGCGTAGTCGTTTGGAAGTCTCCCAGGGGACCCCCGTGTGCAGCCAGGTTTGAAGTGGTCCTCTGTAAAACTGGCTTTTCCTCGAGGTGCATGTGTAGCCTGGAGGGCCTGCCCACTAGATGGGGTGCCCGATGGAGGATCCCACCTTCCCAGGCTCCCTGCAACAAAATCCACACCAGAAATAAGTAAGCACTTCTCAAAATGGTTCGATTACAAAACAAAAACAGAACTAACACATGCATATGGTGTACACTGCAGGAAGCAGAGATGGCTGCTCGGGGAAAGAACAGTCAGCCTGTCCCCTGGTCTCCCAGCGGCAGGCAGGCCCTGTGCCCAGGCTACTGGGGACCCTGCCCAGCCATCTGAGCCCTCGCCTGCCGCCAGCTTTCTCAGCCAGGCCCTGTGAGAGCAGGCTCTGCCTGTTCCTGCTGAGCCCCACCACGCCCCACAGAGGACAGGGACCCACACGACGGCCCAGCTGCCTTCAGTGCTTGGGCTTCTCTCCGACAGGCACAGCCACCAAAGCGTCGCAGAGTCTCTGGGCACAAGTACGACTCCCTGCAGGACAAGTCCCCCTCCAACTGGCATTCTCGAGTCGCACAACAGGTGGGGTCATGTAGCTGATTGGGCACCCCCCCCCCCCGTTTCCTGTCATTCCAGAAGCTGTCTGCGCCGGCGCCCACGACATTCGAGCTGCCCACGTTGTACAGGACCGAGGACTACTTTCCGGTGGATGCCCGGGAGGCGGCGCCCCTGACCGCCAGCTGCCGTCACCGTCTGTGAGCGTCGCGGCCCTGCTCCCCGGGGGCACTGGGAGGCGAGCCCCTGTGTTGGCAGCTTGGGCTTCTTCTGTTGTCGTCGTTATTAATTTCTTTGCTGAGGCTCCTCCCTTGCTTCACGAGGGGCCGCGGGGTTTGGAGAAATGTTGGAACCTGGGTGTGGCAGCCCCTCGTTGTCCACCAGCGTTTGGCGGTCACGTCTGAGAAGCCACCGTGCCTGAGGGACAGTGGGGGTTTTCTATTTGAAGGGCTTTGTGCGGGAGCCATGGGGGACTCACCCCTCACTTGGTGGCACCAGGTCCCTCACTGTCGGTTGCCTTGTCACAAGCCCCAGTGGCCACTGGCATGTGAATCATGTCAATAAAGGTATCAAGAGCTCACGTGGTCTGGGTGTGGGGACAGGGTTGGGGGGTGACCCGTCCCTTTTTACTCTGCGTAAGTGTTTCCTCTAAGGCTGCTCCCGCCACCTGGGCAAACCCGCCCCGAAATCCCTGATCCGGCTCCTGGTCCGCACCTGCCAGGGGGTGCACCTGCCACCTTTCAGGTCCCAGCAGGCGTGTGGAGGGCCGTTAGGACTTGCCCGGTTTCAAAGCTGCGCTTGCTTTCATGTCTTCTTATGCAGATGAGTTTCTTGCTATTATCCTGAAAGTCCAGATTCCACACGTTAGCAATAGACACTTCTAGTTTTTCTGGAATTCCTCATAGAGCCAAGAAAACACACAATCACACACACATACACATACAACTGCAGACCTGTACTAGAATTTCAAGGAAAACTAAATGAATCCGGTCAGAAAACAACAGGAAAGGAAAATCAAGTCTTGCCAATTTTAGGATCATTTTTGGAATTAAAAGATAACTGTGGACCCCGTGTTTCAGGAAAAGTCGATAATTTTCTGTGGCGATGACCTTTGTAAACTTTTAGAATTTTTATTGAAATTTTGTACAAATTATTTTAAATCATGGAAGTCTAGTTCATGTACGGAAAGAAGCGCCTCGGTGTACGGTCCAATGAGTTTTCACAAACCGATCACCTCTGTTGACCCCGCCCTCAGGCAGAGAAACAAATGAACCAATAAGGTCAACGCCCAGAAGCCCCGCCCCCCTCCCCGGTCCAATCCCACTCTAACACCTAACAGTGCAGACCCCCTCGCGGCCCCGGCGCTCTATAGGCTGGAGGGTGGCGGAAAGACGCCTACACAGTACGCGGTCTTTGCGTCTGGCTTCCCGACTGACGCCGTGGTGGTGTATCGTTAATGCTCACGGCTGTGTCCTATCGATCGGGACTGTCTTCAACGACTTCAACGATGGCGCTTACATACTCGCTGTGCCCCAATCTGCTCGGCGGAAGCACGGATTCGATGGAGAGTTAATTTTTCAGAGAAGTGGTGAGGACAGCAGTTTCTAGAAGGCCAAGGCCTCCATCCTTCCAGAGCCTGAACCAGGTGCCGGGTGGGCTGGGGAAGGGGGGGGGAGTGGGGAGTGGGGAACCAATGTCATGTGATCTAGCTGCAGCAATCTAAATGTCCTTAAATGGAGATCCACTGGATAGAGGCTGTGAGCTTACAGGCTCTGAGGTCAGCCTGTCTTGGGGGCTTCATCTCCTGTGTGCCTCCGCTGTGTGACCCTGGACTAGTTGCTTGCCCGCTTGGAGCCTAGCCTCCTCCTCTGTAAAAATGCAGAGAATAATGGCACCTGCCTGTTGGGTGGTTGTGAGGATGAAACAAGACGACCTACATGATCACTTGGCATGGGCCTGGCGACCGGCACTCGGTAATGGGTGGCTGGGTGGGGAGAGGGCTGTGTGCTGCTTTTCTTGGTTGACCAGGGGCATTTAAGAGCCTCAACAGCAGTGACTTAGGAACCGCCTTTGAACTTCAGAGTAAGGACAAGTCAGGAGTGAGAGTGACCAGAAGTCCAACCAGCTTTCTCTCCGAAGTCAGTGGGGTTGCATAAGAACATCTTTGGGGAAATGGCAGCTAGTGAACCAGGATTGGCCACTCTGAGATCCCTGGGGGCTGCAGAGCCCATGAACTTTCAGGGACTCTTGGAGACACCTGGGGGAGGGAAGGCCAGACACAAAGCCTGCCAGGACTTCCTGACCTCTGTCCTTTGAGCTGCTGGCATTCTGGAAGTCCTGCCCTTGTTCCAGGTGACCTGATAGATGTCCCTTTTAAAGCAAGTGCCCGACTAGTTCCTGTCAAGTAAATAAAAACCTTGACTACTGACTCGAGCAGGTCCCAAGCCTGTTGTAAGGGTCACCTTGCAGCCCAGGGAAGGGTGGTCTTTTTCTTTCTTCTGTGGTGGGTGTTGGACCCAGACACCAGCAGAAAGGTCATTGCAAATTTCCATAAGCAAAGCACTTCCACCGCCACCTCCCCACTTCTCCAGTGGGTGTGAACTTCGTGTCTGTCAAAGCCAGAGGTTTCAAGACAGCGGCCCCTGGGCTGACAGCAATGTGTGGTTTGCCCTGGACCGTTTTTAAATTGTTTTCATGTTGAGACAACTGGGCAACCATCTGGGAAAAAAGTGAGTTCCATACCTCACTCTGTACACCAGGAACAGTTCCAAAATTCCAAATGGATTAAAGAGGAGTTAAATGTATAAAAAGTAATTTACGAGGAGGCAGAAACAGTACAGAATCATACAAAATCCAGATGCTGTAGATCTAGATAAAATTGAATATATATATATTTTTAATCCTCTTCATGGTAAAAGAGAGAAAGAGAAAGAAAGAAAAGGAGGGAGGGAAGGAAGGAAAGAAAAGAAAGAAATTCCCAAAACAAAACAACAAAATGCTAAGCAAATTCAAAAGACAAATGACCAAAAAGGCAAATGACAGAGAGAATATATTCGCAGCCCCTATTACAGAGGGATAATTTCCCTAAAATATAAACAGCTCCTAGAGATAAATTAGAGAAGAAAATAGAAAAAAGGACGAAGGATATGAACAGGCATTTCACAGAAAATGCAGATGGCTTTTAAACATTTGAAAAGCTAGCTGACCACAATCTATGCCATAAGTATGAAAGAAGATTGAAATTAGTCAGTCAGTTTTCACTTACCAGGCTGGCAAAGATGAAATATCTTTCGAAGACAGCACTGCTGAAATTTTGAAGGAAGGTTCATTCCTCTGTATTATTGGGGGAACCATTCTCATGGCTGTACCTAGGAACATCAGAAGTGTGTATACCCGGGAACCTAGTAACTCCACCCTTAGGGATCCAGCCTCCCAATATACACTTAAAAAGAACGATAAATGCAGAGGGTTATTCACTGCATGTGGAAACAGGAAAAGACTGGAAAGAACCCAAGCATCCGTCACTGCGGGGTTGGTTTGGTTATATAGCACGTCCCCACGCGAATGGATACACAGAACCCCCTAAGGCTGTAAGAATGGATCAGGAATTCTTAACAAAGCAGAATAGAAATATCACCAAGATAAGAAAGGCAAAGTGCATAAAAATGTCCATGATATGTCACCACCTGTGTGCGAAAGAAAGGCATGGGGGGTTCTCTGGGAGGATAAACAGACATTTGAGCATGGTGAATGTCTGTTTTGAGTGAGAAGAGGGGTTTTCTCTTTCCTATACCTTTTAGCTGTTTTGGTGTTTACCTATCCCAAAAATTCAGTTAAAATCGGTTGCCAGCAATTAAAAACTTGGATGGTCCAGGCAAAGAACTGGATTTCCAGTTTCTCTGCAAAAACTGGAACTACCTGGCAATTCTGGGCTCACGTTCTTACAAGGAGATTAGGAGCTGCAGCTGAGTTGCTTTGGAAGGCGCATGCGCTCCGGGTTCTCGTGTCCAAATGATCTGCTAATTGATTTTACCTACCTGGCATTTGCTAGTCTCAGAACCATGGAGAATTTACTTCCAGGATACAGGGTATGTTCAGGGTCATTGCAATTCAAGCAGCTGGCAGGCTAGCCAGTATCTCTGTGCCCGATTTCAGATTCCACGGGGACAGAGGGTAGGTGGGGGGTCTCCTTATAGAAATGCATACTTTCCACAGCTCTCCTTTTGGGTGTAATGGATACCAAGTCAGACAAAGATATCATAAGAGAACTGCAGGCTACCATACCACATGAATATAGATGCAAAAGCCCTCAATAAAATATTAACAGACTGAATATAGTGACCTAGGAAGGTGGTTGTACACCGTGACCAAGTGGGATCTCTTAGAAATGCAAGGTTGGTTTAACAGCTGGCAATCAGTGTAACCCACTGTATTAATGTAGTTCAAAAACCATGCGATCACCTCAATAGATGCAGAAAAAGCTTTTGACAAAATCCAACACCCCTTGTGATCAAAGCTCTTCTTCCTGAGGTGGACATCAGTTCAGAGAGGAGCGCGTCAGGTGGCTTGTTGGCCCAGGCAGCTGGCAGTTTCCTTCCTCCCCATCTTAAAGCAAAATTCCACTTTGTCTTACTTACAGTCAAGAGCAGAACCATGTGAGGGTTTGGAAAGATTCAAAGCCCCCCTGACTCCGAGGCACTGTGGAGGGGTAGGGGGCCCAGGCACTAGATTCTGCCTTCTTTTCTGGGTCAGCTGGCCAGTCTGCTCTGCTGGCCACACATGGTGCACGTTGGAGGAAGGGGTTCAGAGCAGACTGCAGCCGACAAATGTACTGGGTCGGGATAAAGGCAGGGTTCCCTTGAAGAGCCAAATCAACACCCCAGCCTGAATGCTGGAGGTCTGCCCCTTCACCCGGAAGCACTTTTCTCATTGGGCTTACCAAGGTGCTGCTCCGTTACAAAGGGAACAGTTAGCAGTTCATCAGCATCACTCTTCTGGGCAAGCTAGGCCCGAGGCGCAGGCAAAGGAGGCGGCCTGGAGGGGCACCCCGAGAACCAGGTGTGTGCTTCTCTTCTGTTGGTGGGCTGTGTGGCCTCATTGTTCCAGTGAACCGTGGACACGTGAGGGCATTAGCTTGCACAGGTACAACTGTTGGTGTCGTGAGTGTGGAGATGGGTTTTTGGAAGGCTGTCTGACTGGTGTTTGTTGAGTAGAGGGAAACAGAAAAAATGGGTTTACATGGGAAGCCACTGGCAGCAAATCTACATTAATCAGGGGAAGTCTCGTGCTGTAGCCCAGGTTCACTTGTGTGTCTTTAAAACAGTGGTGGGCAGTCTAGGCTGCATATTGGAATCAGCTGGGCCACCCCTGGACCAGCTACATCAGAGCCCCTGGGGGAGAGGCCTCAGCATGGCTAGGCTTCCTGACTTCAGTATGCACCGGGGGCTGGGGCTCAGTGCTTTTAAAGAACAGCACTCAAGAGATTTTAAATTTTTTAAAAATTGATTTTAGAGAGAGGAAAGGGAAGAGAGAGCGAAATACCAATTTGTTGTTCCACTTATCGATGCATTCATTGGTTGATTCTTGCTTGTGCTCTGACTGGGGATCGAACCCACAACCTTGGCGGGTTGAGATGATGCTCTAACCAACTGAGCTACCTGGCCAGGGCAGTCAGATTTTTAAAGGAGGATTTGTTACCTCTTTTCCAGTTGTAACAACTGCACTTTCCTTCTGTTTTCCATGCTTGACAAGGTTTCATTTGAAAAGAATAGTGGCCTCAACGTCTGTCTCACGCCTTCCTGAGTTTGGTGTAGGGCTGAGTTTGAGCTGGCTTCTCTTGGGTTGAATTGATTCTGTTAGGTCGGAGTCGCTCAAGAAACCAGACGGATGTAGCCAGCTAAGGAGCAGGGTTTATTAGTGGGGAATAAGAGGGAAGTGGGGCTAACCTAGGGAGGTTAAGACTCGCTTGGTTGTTCTTAGGGCAGGTTTTTTAAGCGCAAAACTCTGCAAAGGGTAACTGGTTGGGGAGTCAGAGTCTGATTGGCTAGAGCCGGTTGTTGGGTACCGTTTCTGCTGACAGTTGTTCTTGATACATCTCGTCAGGCTCAAGTTAAAGCTGTATCCTGTTGTGCTGGCCAGGCCGACCCCGGACCCCAGTCTTAGCCGGGCATCTGTCTGTCCTGGGCAGGGTCAGCAGGCAGTTTCCCAGGCTACTTTCCCACAGTACAGTTTTCCCACCTGGTGATTTTCCATTCCTCCTAGGCCTGCCTAGGTCTGTCTGATTCCACCCCAGGTCCAGAGATGTGTGCCGACTGAGGTGAGCCAATCAAGGTAATCCTAGCGCAGCAGCTCACCAAGGCAGCTCTGGCCTGAACCATGGGCCACAGAAATCTGTTCTGGAATGGTCCAGTTGGCTCTGAGTTTAAGAGTCTTTTTCAATAGCGAGGGATGGGAAACCCTTTCAGGGAAGGTGGATAAAGTGCCCAGTGAACACCAGGGTGCCTGTCGAGGATGCAGGTGACCACGTGGGTGTCAGGATGAAAGGACAGAGGACCTGAGCCCTCGCTGATGTCACTGAGGAGCCTGCCCCTACTCAGCCACAGCGGGTTACCTGCATGCCCCGTTATCAAGCTCAGTCTTAGTTGGAATTCCTGTTATCTGCCCGTGAGACTCTCATTTCATAAGAAAGGAGTCTAAAGCGAGGAGAATTAGGTAATCGCAGACTTCCCTGGGAAGCCGTCTGGGCCAGAGCCGTCTCTTGACTTACAGCAGGGGTGTCAAACTCCTTTTTACCCGGGGCCACATTAGCCTCATGGGTGCCTTCAAAGGGCCGAATGTAATTTTAGGACTGTATAAATGGAACTACTCCTTAAACAGTTCAGTGACAGCCCGCGGGTCTTGTGTTCGCCACTTGTGGCAGAGTTGGGTGCCACCGGCTTGCTTTAGGTAATACAAGCCAACTGAGATGGATCTAAGGCTCACGGGCCAAGAAGTTCTCGTTTTGATGCAAGTGTGTCCTGAACCCCTCTGATTTTCCTTTAAAAAAATAGGAAACATGTTTAGAAACATTTCATGTATATATTTTAAAGATTTTATTTTTAGAGGGGGAGGGAGGGAGAAGGGGAGAGAAACATCAATCAGTTGCCTCTTTTACATGCCCTGACCTGGGACCGAACCCGCAACCCAGGCACCTATGGTGACTGGGAATCAGATTGGCGACCTTTTGCTTTTCGGGATAGCACCCAACTGAGCCACACTGGCTGGGGCTCATTTTCCTTTTTAATAAACAGAGCCAGGCTCAGGTTCACAGAGCTCAGCAAGCAATTACTTGCAAAAACTTAGTGTAATGTTTGGTCTCTTTGGTATTTCTTTTTATGGGTGAGAACTTTTAATTTGGCTTTTACTAAATGCCAAATTATACTGGTTGTCCCCTCCCTTTTTTTTTTTTTTTTGGTAGACAGTTTCCTTTTCAAAGAGGTGAGCTGAACTGTATGAAGTACATAAAGCAGTTCTTAGACAGATGGGGCAAAAATGATGAAGACAGCCTGAACGAGTGTCGTTTGGAAACGCTGTCAGGGAAAGTATGTGTTGGTTTAGAGACAGGGGCTCATGTGTCTGCATTCACAGCTGGCAGCCTTTCTCTCCAGGCTAGTCTTCAGACAGGACCAGGGCTGCGTGGTGTGGTTGCGTACCAGGGTGTCTGGACTCGGATAGCCTGGGTTCGAGTGAGCCTCTCTGAGCCTTCATGTCCAGACACCTGGCACTAACACTCCCTTTACAGGACTTTATTTGGGGTGGGGCTGGGCTGGACTGTTCTAAGGCCTCAAATTACCTTGGAATCTAGTGCCCTGTGGCTAGTTCCGGAACGCTTCCATGGTGTTCAGGGAGGACGTGAGCTCCAAGTGTCTTTAGGAACAGTGTCACACTCCTAGGGAAGGTGTAGTCACACTGCTGGCCTGGCTGTCCAGTCCTTGGAGGACAGGGCTCTGAGTTTGAGCCTCTGGGTCCCATCTTCCCAGAGAAGCCCTCAGAGCTGTGCTGGCAGACGCAGCCACCAGCAGGTTATGCTGCGGTCTCCAAGGCGGGGTTCTTGCATTCCTAGGCGCCCAGATGGCTGCTTGCCTTACCCTACGTCACGCACTCTGCCTCAGGCTAGTGTGGCTGAGACTGAGTTGCTATCAAAGGACATCAGAAAAGCTTTTTTTCTTCCAGGTGCTTGCTCGATCAATTTTGAAAAGGTGAACAATTTGCTTATTAGGATATCTGTTTTGCTTCATTTAGTAATGCGACAATGAGTGTACAAGATTTTTATTGCAAAAAGCAGTTTGGGTCAAAATGGCTGTACACCTGAGACCTGACGGTGTACTGGGGAGGTGGGGGAGGGGTTGGTTTGGCTCTCAGATGCACAAACGTTGTGTTCTGAAACACACACACCTGCCACAACTCATTTAAATAGAATCAAAGATTCTGCCTTTTCTGTTCATAGGGCAGCTGTCCTGGAAATGACTATGAACCTCCCCTGCCTGGGTCCTTAGTTGGGGCACTTTGAAATTGCACCTGAAGGATTCTCAGGATATGCAGTTTTCACTTCGTGTTGGCTTTTGCACCCAGTCCCCACTAGATTCAAGTCATCGTGAATGTGAGAAGTTGGTTGGTGGGAAGTAGCAGGATGCAATTACCAAAGGGTGACCCTCCTTTGGTGCAAGTATGGATCTGTTTTCAAGCCAATCTTCCAGTGGTAGTTGGTAGATGCCTTGTTTTTACTTTCTAATTTGACTGTTGAGAGTTTATCACAGCTGAAATAGTCTTTTTCTAGAACACCTTATGGTGGCCAACTGATAGTTGGAACAGCATCTCACAGTAGTGGGAGCTGCCTCCTCCTTTCATTGCCAGTCTTCTGGGGGTTTGTTTTTACATGACACATTGGTGTAACATGCCTGTAGCCGGTGCCAACCTGAGGAGCAACCGGAGTGGGTAAGGAATGAGGGTCACAACGGGTAGAAAAGTCCACTGCTGAGGGGAGGGGCAGAAGGCTCACCTGAGGCCTAATATACGTAAGGTCCTATTAAACTTTGCTAGTAAAGAATAGACTTCCCATCACTCAGCCTAAGTGGTTCTCAAGCTCTAGCGGCAGAATCACCTAGAGGGGCCCCGCCTGGAGGGTCTTATGCTGGTGGTCTACAGTGGAGGTGGGGGAAACACCCACGTGGTAATAATGCTCACTTGGCAAGAGCCGTTTCAATGGTTTGTAGTGAAGTGTTTCAGACGGGGCACTCCCCTCTTTGCTTGATTGTTCTCAGACCTGGCACTCATCTGTTGTCTTCTGAAGTGGTGCGGTTTTACAAATGGGCAGGCGTCTGGACCACACACGACTCCAGGGCGATAAGAGGCACAGCTGTGCCACAGCCCGGATCTCACAGAGGGGACAGAGACATTGCTCTGGAGTGCTGGAAAGGGAGAGAAACCAAGTGCATCAGTCTGACTCTGGAATCATGGCCACAAGTTTGAAGGGCAACCAGTTCCCTGGAATTGTTTTTCCTTGTTAAAAAGAACATCTACAGAACTGCTCAAATTCCAGTTATGTTCTTTAATTACCCAGCAGGTAGCAGCTTGCCACAGCTTTTATTTTCAGATCATTCCAGAAGCAAACAGTAGCAACAGCTTTCTTTTAATAGAAATGGCTTTTATTGAGACACTTTCAGGGCTTCCGCAACATTTTCATTAGGCCCACTTCTCGGGCGGCTTAAACCCTTCTGAATGCCGACAAGGTCCGCTCCCACCCTCCAGCAAGGAAGCATTCATGTTTCTGCCGCCCCACCCTGGGCTATTTTGCACACCCCTCTCATTAGTACTCCATGTAGGACTGAAGAGTCCAGGACCAATTCTTCCCACCTGTTAATTAGGCAGAGCGATTTCAAAACAAATGTGAGATGGATTAAATTCAGCTGATACCACCATCCTTCCCAGTACTAGCCATATATATATATATATTTTGGATTTGGTGTTTGGGGACAATCTGTCCTAAATATTAGCTGGTGTCCACAGGATTTATAACCTAGCGGTAACGGGATTTAGCCTCATGCCAACCCGGAGTAGCCTTAAGAGTCTCTTATGCTTTCTCCTGTATTGAGTAGCACGATGTTTTAGGAGGTTGCCTGAATTTCTACTCAGGCAACAAAAGCATTAATAAGATGAATCTTTTGGAGTCTTAGAAATTATGGAAACCACCCACTTCAGAACTCTTAGTTTAGGCTAATATCCCTGCATGGATCGGAGGATCCCATCATTGTTATAACTGCTGAAAATGTTGGCTAATACTGCCTCCTTGTAACTCACTGTTCTTTAGTATTAGTTGCTCTTGAGAATCCTTGCATAGTAAATACACCAGCTCCTTCCACTGTGAAAGCCCTCCAAACGTGTGATCTCCAAAGCCTTTTTCTTCATAGCAAGATGGTCAAGAGAGTTTGTATAACAGAGTAGTTTACCTGTTCAGTACAATTGTTCCCTTAAGGTGAAAAGTAACATTCATTTCATTTAGAAGAAAGGACACCAGGGCATTAGGATTCTGCTTGCAAATTAATGTCAATTTATGTTCTTACCCTTTTATCATCGATACATTTACATACGTAAGCAGGTTCCTGCTCCTTAACAAAAGGGGAACTAAAAAACAAGGATGTTTATTTTAGCAGATAAAAAGGAAAAAGACAAAACCAAAAGAATGTTAACAGGTGCCATGAAAACAATCTTTCTGCCAGTGGCAGACCACGGTCTTCCAGAGGCGTCCTCAGTGGCTGTGGCTTCCGTTTCTGATGAAGGGGAGCCACGGCACCAACTGGCACAAGACAGACTCATGGACACGGAACTGTAATGTGTAATAAAGCGAGTATTTACATTAAGCACAATACAGCAATTTATTTAGATGCTTAAAATGAATACAAAGGGAAATAAAGATCACAAAATTATACATACTACAACAGTGTCATATATTAGATGGTATAAATGAATACACCAGGTGGTGTTTAACTAAAGAGAAAACTAAATATCCCAAATGCAGCACGCACTGGATTGCTGCATCAACACAACACTTTCATACAGATCTAAAAGGTGTCAAAATTAGTAGCTGCAAAGTCAATTCTTGCATGTGATTTTAGCTTAAAAGATTTCAGAAAACAGATCCTGAAATACCAGTTTTTGTTTGTCAGCAGTAATGTCAAGAATATTCAGAACAAGAAAAATTCTATAATACAAGAGAGTCCAGATATATATCTTACGTGGCTGGCCTCTGTTGCAAGATTGTACAAGGTTATGTGCAAAAACTAAGTCTGTTCAAAAGTCCATACTAGCGTCGTTTCAGGCTTTGCTAGGTAAACTAGATACAGCGTTTATTACACAGCAAGGGCAACACTAAAAAAAAACCTATGATGGGTACACAGTAACAATATCATAAGCATCACTTGAATAGGTCTAAAAGACTGTACAAATATACATTTCAACTATTCAGAATGAATACATGAAAAAAAACCAAACTTCCCCGAAGTCTACTGTACACGTTGGACTGGTAGCTTGCATGTTGGCCCTACGCTACCATGTGAATCAGAACACTTCTTAAGGACATCCAACCAAACATTTTACAGAGGGAAAGAAATGTTGAGAAGGCAGATAAAATAAACCTTTGCTTTTTCTCATGTGCATATGTGAGCCACCAGCTTACTGGTTTTCACATTGAGTTACTGTGTCACAGCAAGTTCTGAAGCAAGATCACCGGGCACAGAAACAACCACTGGGGTCACAGTGACCACAGGTCCGCACAGCCTAAGGACCCAGCACTTGGAAGGCCGTACCAGTCAGAGCAGTTCTGTAGACACACTTGAAGGGGAACTGAGGTCCAGGCTGCAGCATGTCTTGACGCCAGAGGACCTGGCACTCACGCCTGCTGGCTGCTCAGTTTAACCCCAGTTAAGCTGCCATGCATTGGCTCAGCCACGCCGTCGGCCATGTTCTCAAACTGCTCCCCGTCCTCACTGTCAATTGTGCTATTCTGCCACTCAATCTGTGGGTTGGATAAGCGCTCATCATTTTCAGATGCATTCTTCCACTGTGACTGGTCCTTGGACCAAAACCCTTCAACTTTTCCATAGGAACTATTCTTCCATTTCAACTGCTCTCTGTCACCTTGCATGGTAGCCTTTTTTTTGGCAGCTGGCTTACTGCTCCTTGCATCTTCACTCTGGGAAGACTCATCGGACCAGGTTCCTGGTTTCACTTCACACGCGTTGTCTTCCAAGTCTGACACCTGCTGGGAACCAGGGCCACTCTCAGATGGAGAAGCGCCATCTTTCCACTCCACAACATCCTCTTGGTCAACCTCACTATCAGAAGCTTCATGCATTAGTTTGGTTGGTTCCTCAGTCAAATGAAGCGTTTCAAATTTGGAACCATCTCCCTCTTTTTGGTCTAGCTTCTCCTCAGATTCGAAAGCATCCTCAGAAATTACCTTCGGTATGTGCTCCTCTGGATTATCATTAGAGATTTTAGGCTCAACTTCAAAAACAGGGTCAAAAGGGCTACCACTTCCGTTGGACTCTTCTTCCAAATTTTCAAAACTGTCTGAGGAACTGTCCTCTTCCTTCCCAAGGTTGAGCTTCTTGTCAGCAGTTTTACTAGCATTGACTCTGGAATCCTTCTCATCGTGATTTTCGAATAGCCACTCAGCATCAAAATCCATCTCGTGCTTAACTTTGTTTAATTCTTTCATGTTGAAGCCCAGCAACACACCAGGCTTGTACTTCTCGCAGTCTCGGACACACTTCTTCCTCTTGTTGCTGAAGTGGGAAGCAATGTCACTCTTCCACAACCATAAACTGGCTGCCAGCTTCTCAATTTCTCTTCTGGTGGGATAGGGCTGCTTGTTGAAATACTTCGTTAGGAAGCTTTTCCTGGCTTCATAGGAATCATCTTCGTGACCCTTGGGGTCTAAAGCTAAAACAACAGGCTCCTCAGGCTTCTCTTCAAAGAAGCCAGGCGAGTCGCTATCTTCTTCTAACTTTCGCTTTTTCAGCAAGGGAAATTCCATTTGCTCGTAAGTGCGCTTCACAGGTGCCAGTCCTGGTGACTGATTGAGCCGAGACGGTGCGTTCGTCTTGTCCTGGCCGTTCTGGGTCTTTCCCACGCCCCTGCAGTGAACCAGATGCAGAGTGATAGTTGAGGCGGTCATGTTGCTGGTATACACACCAAGGCAATGGATACATTTGTAGGTGAGCTTTTTTTCTACCGGATGAACTGTCTGAATAACTTGGTGCCTCTCTCGTAAGTGATGTGCAAGTGCATCAGATATGGGTCCTTTTAGGATTGAAAAGCAAAGAGGGCAAAGGGTTTTACCGACATCTTTTTTATAGGGCACCGCAGCTTGAGGTGAACTTTTAACAGGGATATCTGTTTTTTCCTGAACTTTTGGCTGTGGCTTTGGAGGGATCGGAGGGTTGTTCTGGGCGTGGTAAGCAACAGATTCAGCCGGGGCATCCCTCAGGTTGTATGTGGTCACAAGGAGATGAATGTTAGTGTGACTACCCTGCTGCAATGTCAAATCAAAACTCAAGGTAGAATCTGTCTTAGGTCCCATCTCCTCATCAATGTGAACCATCCTCATGTGTGCTGCCATCTTCTCCACGTCATTGAATGTTGAGCGGCAGTACGGACAAGACAGACCGTGAATTAACATATGGTTGAGAAGGGTATCTGTGGGCAAGTAGCGATTACAGTAGAGGCATTTGCTAGTAAAATTGTGTATTTTCATAATGTAGTTGGCTACTGCCGGGACTTTCTCAGCTTTATGTTCTTTTTCGAAGTGCACACTGTAGACATTTTCAGGAAAAAGCTCATTACAGATTGTACATATTTTCCACTTTTGGGTCGAGGAAGTATTGGCAGGGGGAGGGCCCGTGGCGGCAGCAGCAGGTTTAGAAGTGGACTGACCTAACACTCTGGACGCCTGTGGCTGGGGGAGGGAAGGCGACTTCAACTGGCCCGATGAGAGGGAAGAGGCATTGGCAGACTGTAGGGAATATCGTGCCGGTGCCTGGGACCTCTGCTCCGACCCAAGCCCGTAAGCCCTTCCGTTCCCACTTGGAAGTAACTGCTTCACAGACTGAGACTGCTGAGGAATAGAGACAGGTGCACTCCCACCCAGGCCCAGTCTCATCGACTGACCAACGCCATAGCCTTGGCCTACAGATTTGACGCCGTAATTGTTCTGCTGTAGGTGAACATTAGACATCATGTTGACTCCTGTAGAATTTAAGTTAGGCTTTGGTATTGAGAGTCGATTCACCATCTGCTGTGAAGGCAAAGACCGGACATTTCCCGAAGCAAGGGGACCAATTCTTGACTGGAGTCCCACGCCCTTCTTATCTTGAGGTTTGGGAGCAATTAGCATCAGAGGTTTGGATCGGGGAACCACCACATTCGTGTGCCCAATCATGGCAGTGACCTGGTAGCCTATGCGTTCATGGTCTTCGATGACATGTTGTACCAAAGCTTCGTAGGACTTTGGCATGAAAAGGCATCGCTTGCAGTGAATACTACCCTCTTCCCGGGCATTTGAGCCTAGGGGGACAGCACCGTTGAGCGATTTTTCACCTGCCTTTGCTATGTAAGGTGCTGCCACATGCTGAAAATGTTCCCTGTAAATGTGCTTCCTAACTATTTCATAAAGAGGATCTCGGTAAGTGCACTTCTTACAGTAATAAACAGCTTGCTCTACACTGTCAGCCTGCTTAGGTTTAAGGCCATCATTTTTGCTTTTATCTTTGAAAGTGCTGAGGCTGCTACTTGGTGCGCTGACGTTTGGAGCGTGGAATATTTTGATGTGTGTTTCCAAAGTCTTTTTGTCTGCATTGAAGGTACAGTAGGGGCAATTAAGGAGAATCCTGTTTTCAAAGTCTTCACTGTGGACATTCCGAAAGTGACTTTTGTAGGCAGAGAAGAATTTCGAGGAAAACGGACACGCGCTGCAGCAGAAAGGTTTTGTCCGGTAGTCCTAAAGAGAAGACAAGAGCGGGGTCAGCATGGCGCCAGATGGGAGTAGCAGGCTCTAGGTTTTTATTCAGGCATTCTCTATTCTTCACAGACAACTTACTTTTAGAACAGAACTCTCTAAAGCACTTTTTTTCTTTTGCAAAATAAATGCATGAAATATACTCAAGTGAGAAAGCCGTTTTAAACTAACTACTTTTGAATCCCACAGTGTAAATGAAAAACTCAATTCTAAGTTCTTCCTCAGTGCTTAGAAAGACCAGAGTCCCATTTGCTGACTGGTTTTAGACAAACCAAAGACAAATGGCTTCAAGATAAACACTCTACAGCTAGAAACAATGAGAACAAACTATGTGCAGTCACTTTCACCCTGTGATTCAGCATGGCTTCAGATTTTATACAGTAAAATTCAGAGCCCAGTGTTGCGGGACAATTAGGCAATACAATATAAAGATACAGCTTTTATCCTTCCCATCATGGGAAAGTTTTCACACAAAAAGGCACATCTTCAAAAATCTCAAACTTTTTCCCCTCTGACCGAAGTCCAGTATAGTATTCAGATTTCAATGCTGATCCAAACACTGATTTGAAAAGTAGGCTTTCTTCTACAAGCCATGCCATTCCTTCTTAACCAACAGCAGCTTTGACCTTTTCAAAGAAGCAATGAAGTTCACAGCTTCTTTGACTCAGATTAAGAATTTAACTAAAAAACATCTTACAGACCAAGAGGAGCCCATGGCGCTACAAAGAGCCAGAAGTGCTCTGCTCACTGTTACACACGTGTCGCTGGTCCTCGGATGAGGACGGGGAAACTCGAGGTTGGCCGGAGATGATCTTTTTCTCCCTGAAAACCTGCTTTTAGATACTGGTTTCCATCAAAATGAAATACTGTGCTTTTTCTCAAATCTCAACCTTTCTTTAGTGTTAGAATATAAGGCTCTGGGATTCCTAAAATAGAGTAATGTGTCCCACTTGGAAGCTTTTTTATACTAGGACTGTTGGTTAGTACCTTTTTCTGGGGAATTAATAAAATAGAACCAAATTTCTAATTGGTTCTATCTATCAGATACTATCAAGTTCCTGAGAAAAAAATTTAAAAGTACTAATTCCCTGACTAGTATGTTCCAATAGATGAACAGATCAATAATCCGGAATTATAATCGCTACTGAATTAGGTAACGGTAAAGTTTGAATCGACAGTCACTTCTCCCTGTGGAACAGGAAATGAAACCCATTAACTTCCTCTGTGTGTGTCACAGCTTCACCTAACAATACTTGTTGGTATTGCTAGTGCCTTGCACTCAGTTTTTAACTCCAATTTGTAAAAATTTAAGTCACATCACTCTGTGACTGCTATCTTATAGAACCACCAACCCCCGCCTCCCACAGAAGTGGGTGGCATCAACATAAATAAGAAAACTTAAAATGGAAGAATAAGTCTGGTTCTCCCCTTAGAAAAAACAAGGGTTGCAACACATAGAAAAATGATGGGTAACCTAGATGAACAGAAATGTTGGAGGGATTTTAGAAACAGAAGTAGTCCTTTTTGGGGAGCAGGGGAGTGCTAACATACAATGGGCTTCAGAATTTTTAAGTAACACAATTTCTAACTTTTAAACTTGAAGTTTTAGTCCAATGACAAAAAGACACAAAGTTCTTCTTAGTTTTCCCTACCACTAAGAAAATGTGAAATACAGTCATGCGTCACTTTATGAACAAATACATATCTGAGAAATACATCATTAAGTCATTTCATCGTCATGTGAACATCCCAGACCTAGATGGTACATATAGCCTACTATACACCTGAGCTATATGGTATATAGCCTGTTGCTCCTCAGCTACAAAAACCTGTACAGGTTACTGTAATGAATACTATAGACAATCGTAACAGAATGGTTAAGTATTGTATGTCTAAGCCTACAAAGGTACAGGGAAAAATATGGTATAAAAGATTAAAAAAATGGCACACCTATACGTAGAGAGCACTTACCATCGACGGAGGCTGCAGGACTGGAAGCTGCTCTGGGTAACTCAGTAAATGAGTGGTAAATGTGAAGGTCTAGAACATTCCTATCTACTACTGTAGACCTTAAAAACACTATACATGTAGACTACACTGAATTCATGAAAACAAACAATAAAAAAGATTTCATTTTTTAGAGAGGTGAAGAGAGAGAGGGAGGGAGGAAGAGAGGGAGAGAAACATCAATGTGTGGTTGTCTCCTGCACCCACAACCCTTACTGAGGACCTGGCCCACAACCCAGGCACGTGCCCTAGACTGGGAACCGAACCCGAGACCCTGTGATTTGCAGGCCAGCACTCAATCCACCAAGCCACACCAGCCAGGGCATCTTTTAATAAATTAATCTTAGCTTACTATAACTTTTACTTTATAAATTGTCTTTAAGATGTTTTGACTTTTTATAATAACCACTGAAAGCATAAACACATTGTATAGCTATATTAAGTTATTTTTTCTTTATATAAGCTTTGTTATAAAAAAAAAAAACCCAACTTTTTTTTGTTAAAAACTTAGACACATACAATTAGCCTAGACATACACAGGGTTGGAATCATCAATATCACTGCCTTCCACCTCCAAATCTTTTAGCATTGGAAGGTCTGGTCTTCCAGTGCCCGGAGGCTGTCTTGTCAGCTCTGAGATAACAATGGTTCCTTCTGGTACACCTCCTGAAGGACCTGAGGCTCTTCTAGAAGAGGTTTCACTCTTTTCAGAACCGTCCATGATAGTTTTCCTTGGTTTGTTTTTTTTCATTACAGACTTGCTTGTTAGCAGATACTGCACCATGAACATTCCTTTCTGTGTTGAAGTTCATGTTTTCAAACTTTTTAAGGAGCTTATTGAAGTCTGCAAAAGCTTTTTTGCTAAATCCTTCACTGTGAAGTTTAATGGGGGTTCTTTTTCTTCTGCAGTTTCATTTTCTCTTGCCTTTTCTTCAGCTATGTGGTCCTGTTTCAGTCCCAGTGATTCCTCATTAGTCAGCTCCTCAGGAATCACCTGCAGGAACTCCTCCATGTCACCCTTATCCAGACCCAGGTTAAAGTTGGTTGCCATCTTAACTAAAGCCTGATTGATTTTTTGCAACCTCTTCATCCTTGGTAAATCCTTTGAAGTCATGGACAAACCTCTTAAGTATCTTCTTCCAGATGCCTTACATGCATCCCTAGGTGACATCATCCTAAGCAAGGTTCTTTGCAGTCATGGATATTATGATCCTTCTAGAATTTCATTAGTGTCTTCTCAGAGTTTTTCTTGTTGCAACAGTAGCCTGGGCAAAGGTCATGGCTTTAAAAGCTGTTACACTCCTGGATTCACTGGCTGGATCAAAGAGGTGGTGTTTGGATGGAGAACTATTACTATGATATTGGGGTGAAGAACACCAATAAAGGAGGATGTTCAGGAGCGTTACCAACAATAACAAAAATGCTGAAAGACATGTCATTCTCCAAATAATACTTCTCCATTTTACTGCTGTAGCAATTCAGGAGGGCATCTTGGAAGAGGAGGTGGGTCATCTGTGACTTCCATTTTCCTACAGTGCACTGGCACTACGCGCTTGCTGATATGGGTGAAGGCCCTGGGGTTCTCACTGTGCCATCACAAAGGTTTCCATTTGTAGCATGCAGCACTGCTCCCAAGCAGGACTCTTATCCTGTCCTCAAAAGCCTTGAAACCTGACCCTGACTTGGCCTTCTTATGGATTAAAGTCCTTTCAGTTATCCTTTTCTGGAGTGGGGAGGTTTCATCCAGAGAGAATATTTGCTCTGGCAAGTAATTTTCCTCTACAATCAGCTTACCTAGCGTCTCCAAAAATTCTTCAGCTGCCCTCACATCAGCACTAGCAGATTTACCACTCATTTTCACATTCTGTAACGAATAATGATTCATTCCCGAATCCTTTAAACCACCCGGAGCTAGCAGTACATCAGTTGGGTGGGACTAGTGTTTTCTTTCAGCATCACAAACATTTTGCTTTGGCCACAACTATCAAGGTGCAGAGAGGTATATGCTTCTGTGTCTGGTCTTCAGTCCAGGTCATTGAGAGTTTCTCCGTGTGTGATATAGGCCCTTCATGAAATCTGTTAATCTCGTCACCTTCAATGAAGCAGTTTCTTCAACAGCTTCTGTCACTTTGTTATTTTTCAGACTGTAGCTATGGTGGAATGGGACATGCCTGACTGCCGAGCAATAACCACCACTGGTTTTCCACCTTCGTAGTCCTTAATCACTCTTAATTTCATTTCCAGGTCAATATCTTGACATGGCCTCTCACTGTCAACATTAGCAGTAGATTTGGTATGCTCAGGGGTCATGATGAACAAAACAAACAAGATTAAATCAAGCACAAGAATAATGATGCAATCAAGAGACGTGGTAAATAGATGCATGAAGCTGTTTCTGGCATAACAAAACATACTGTTTTACAGCAAACTTAAAAAAAATGTTAAGTAGAAAGAATACATTCTCAAATAACAATGAAAAAGTATAAGAGTAAACATAAACCAGTAACAGTTTATTACCATTACCAAATACTATGTACTGTACACAACAGTATGTGTTATACCTCTATATGACCAGCATCAAGTCTGTTCATACCAGCATCACCACTAACACATGAGCAATGCGTCACACCACTATCTTACAACTTCAACATCACTGGGGAAAATGTATTTTGCGGTTCTATCATCATCTTACGGGATCACCACTGTTTAGTTCATTATTGACAAAAACGTCATTATGCGGCGCATGACTGGAATCATTTTGACACCTCCCACTTTAGGTCCCCTACAAACAATTCATCACTATGAAAGGGCTGCAGTTGAAAGATGTATACCTGTGCCACTTACCTGATTTTTTGTAAGTGAAGGGTCCCACAGTCCTACATCCTCCCATGTAGTGTTTTTCAAATAAAAGTCATTAGGTTCAAACTGTTTAAAATCCTAGAAAACAGTGAAAGAAGTTTACAAGAACATAGTGGTATCAACTCTACCTCAATCTTACTTATACACCCTTTCTCTTAACTAGGGTTGGAGTGATGTACTGGAAAATTAACCCCATCAAGAACTAAATAAACCAGGAGTCACAAAGCTCTTAGGAAATACAAAAAGGCATATGGAAGTTGTACCGAACATTTTATCACCTAAACATTACCCTAATGGTCTGATAGGTTTCCAAGGAAAATGCTAAAGTTCTCATTAAAAAAAAACTTAGCCACATATTTAATACCAAAGTACCCTTTCATTAGAGTATTGTAACTTCTCAGTGGTAGTATTAGAATGGAGTGTAATGTTTGCTATAGTGCTATGGATGTGACACTCTGATACTGGGGGTGAGAGAGGGAAGATTGGCTGTGGAAGAAAACTCAATATTTCTGAACCCTGAAAGGAAGGTTTTCAAAGGAAATAGTTAAATTTTATACTCTTATGTAAAAATTTAATGGTCTGCTTCCCCCAGGCTAGGAAGATAAAAAGTATTAGGGTATAATTCCCCTTGGCCCCAAGAGGTTCACAATTCAATGTGGGAAAATAAAGTACATATAAATTCCAGTATATGTAATTGGTGTTAATAATGGGAGGGGAAAAAAATCAGACGCAGGATGGAAAAGGTACCTTATTATTTTCATTATTTATTCTTAGGAAGATGACCCCACTGAGTGTGATGTGAACGGACTGTTTCATCAAGCAGATCTACCTGAACTTGAGGGGAGGGAAAGGGAGTGGAGCGACCTTACATGCTGGGGACAACATAACTAGAGAAGCTTTAGTCTCCATGGCAAATTCCTAGACTAGTGCTGGGAATCAGGAAAAGAAAATCTGTTGAGTAAAGGAAATTGCTTTTTTGTTTTCAATTCCATCCAAACATTTACTGAGTGCTTATTCTGTGCCTAGCACTGTGCTAGGTGCTGGGGATACATGGATGGACAAGGTGGTCCTGGTCCCTGACCAGCTAGAACTTAAAGTCTAGGGGAAAAAATGTCTTTAAACATTTCTTTTGAATCAGAGGCTTTGTTGACCAACTACCTGTAAGACCTGAAACGAGATCTGGAAAAGGAGGAACCAATGCACTGGCTATCCCACAGGGCTGTTATACATAAAGCTCACAGAATAAAATGCTAGAAAAACAGTTTGTAAAGTCCAAACTGCTACACAAGGGGAAGACAATAGTCTATGATGGGTTAAAAGGGCCAACAAATGCTCACATCCTAATATAGAGAGACAACAAGCACCCAAACCACCAAGCCTCAACAATCAGAAGGTCAACCAGAACACTCAGGTGTATCAGAATGGGAGCAGGCTCTGGAGTCCCAAAGACAGACCCTGCCTGCCAGCAGGACTGACTGTGAGGTGGACCTGTTTCCTTACAGCTTCTTCTTTTGTAAATTGGAGATAAGATTTCTACATCCCTCTAGGGGCTGTTTTAAGGATTTGAATTAGAGACAATTTTAAAGCATATAGTGAAATGTCTGCCATGTATGTCCTCAATGGGAACTGCTTTTGCCTGAGGATGCAAAGATGAAGAGCCCACTTTAGCGAGAAGGGAGTAAGCCAGGCTGACTGAGAAAGCTCTGGTGAAGCTAGTGCTGAGGTTCAAAATCAGAATCACACCTAAGAGTTCACCATCCTGTCCGCTGACACAAAGTAATGGATCAGAAGCTGAGTCATGTTAAAATTAAAAAATGGCATGCTACTTACTTCTATGTGTTCTTTACAGTATTCCAACCCAATGTCACTAAGTATTTTTTTCACAGTTTTCCGGGCTTTTCTTAAACTGCCAAGATTGTTGACAGGAAGTTGGAACATAGTTTCTATTGGAAAAAAAAATTTAAGTCAAGTCAAAAACATGTACAACTTGTAATATTTACTAATTCCACTGATGGTAGGATCAAAAACCCTGGCCCAGTCTGACAAAAAAAAAAAAAAAAAAAAGGTGAGTAGACAGCCTCATCCTCTATGTTCTGAACACTCAAAGCAGGCAGGCAAAGTAAGTGCTCTGACTTTTTCTATTGTTAACAAGACATTTTTTTTGTTATAGATTGACCATGAGTCTAACCTGGCCCAATTCTGATTAAACTTTTGGTGGTGAACTTCCAAAGGTGAGAATTAGGTTAATAATACCAATGGATTATTTTAAAATCAAGTGTGAGTGCCTTTTCCCCTTGTGATGTTGAACCTCTGAAAATAGAAATGCTCACCATTTCAGTATCATTACCACATAATTTTGAGTGCTGGGGAAAAACGCTTTTGTTGTCTGGGAATTGTCCTGCACATTGCTATGGTAATCTTAAAGAAATATTCTTAAAAGTTTCTGTAAACTACTTGAACAAAAGACACTAATAATTGTATGTAGCTTGCCCCTCAGCCAGCACCGTCCGTACCTGGACAGAAGCACTCACTTATGGTCATGGAGTGAAAGCCAAGATGGGGAAAAGCTGGGCACTCAGCACCAGAGCAAATAATGGTAACTGTTGGGTAACTTAGGGGATTTGCAAAATGAAAAGCCTACGTGTGTGAGGGGATTGAAAAATTATTTAAATGACATAACATCAAAAGAAAATTTAGATCTACTTCCCCAAGTTCCCTAAAAACAAAGGTTAAGATAATAAAATCAGTACAACTTGGGTGGTTGAGAATGTCTTCTAATGAGATCATAAATGTTTCTTTATAAAATACAGTAACAATTTATCATCAATTTAGTAATCTGAATCAATTTTGTAGGACAAAATAGTTCTAAAAACCAAAAACAAAGGCAAAAAACAAAACCATGAAAAATCAAAACATGCAAACCTGCTTTTCTAATTAATATAGGCTGTTATTCTATAATAACACTACCATTTGTAAACCACAGTCACAAAGTCAACTAATCCAAATGTTGTATTATGTTACCTCATTTATTAAACTATGAAAAATGGAACAAACAAAAAAAGGGTGAAGTCTACCAAAACAGTAACTCCTAGAAATTCTGAACCTTCTAAGTTACCAGAACTTAGAAGTCTCAAAATATTCTATATGAAGAACCAAAATTGAGGCCAAAAGAGAAATGTTATTTCACTGAGAAAAACTTATCGGCTGTCTTCCTTTCAAGATGGAACTCCTACTACTTGTGAGCATGACTATGGTATTCTCTGCACTCTCTGCCATCCAATAATTTGTATAATATTTAGCTAAGAGCAGACTTAGCAGTCACTTCTGATACAATTAAATGTGCATTCAAGGCCAAATCTATACCTTATGGAAATCTGATTGCTAAAGAGACATCTTGTTTCTCTAGTCATTTCATAAACTCTGTGGGCCAGAAGCCAGCAGTTCTTTCTGAACTTCCCAAGTTAATTCTACTTCACTTCGGAGCAGAGATATGCCCAGCAGGCAGCCATGGCTGGTTTCCTGTTTCCTGGATAAGTAGCTCAGTATCTCAGCAAAACAAATATACAAAGATTTGGAAATGTTGCCACCACTGAAGCCACAAGTCTATACAGAAAACACCCAAGGAATGTCAAACTGTAGCTCAGGATAAAGGAAAACCCACTCTCCAATGGATAACACCAGGCATTCTGAGTGCCCATCCACAGCTAACAAAGAAGTCTGAAGACATCCAAAAGCAGCACCTCACTGCAAGGTAGGTATCCAACGTATCCACCCACCTTTGTTATGAGAAAGTGGTATGTTTATAAGGATGCTTTATTATGAAAAACAAAAAGTGACAGATCTGCCATAGAGTAAGTCTCAAGTTTACTTACTTAGGCCAAACTAAATAGGCTTATAAATAAAATAGTGACACTATGTATTGGAAAATGCTGCACAAAAATGGTCCTTTGTTCTATGATTAGTAACTAGGAGGAACCCAAGTTAAAAGTTTACACGGAAAGATGTAGAATATTCTGAGTTAAGATTATAGTTGTCTTCATGACATTTCTAATAATCTTGAGAATTCTATCATCTGCCCCTTTCCCCAGATGGACGTGTCCTCTATGTATTTGCTTACAGAGGCCATTTTCCAAGATTTTGTTCATTTGGAGGCAGAATAACACATTCATATGTTAGCATCATCAAAAGCATTTACAGAGATTCTTCTGTTGTCCCTCCCCACCGGTTTTCTTTTTCCTTTAAATTAAACACTTTTTGCCCTGGTTGGTGTGACTGACTCAGTTGCTTGGGCACTGTCCCACAGACTGAAGGTCACAGGTGTGGTCCTCAGTCAGGGTGCATGCAGAAGACAACTGATTGATGTTTCTCTCCCTCTCCCCTGGCCCACCCCCCGACCCCCTGAATCAATTAAAAAAAAACCTAAAAAATTAAACACCTTCCTCAGTATATAGAACAGGCACACAGTACAGGAATATAAGCAATTAGAAGGCTTTCCCCTACTCCTCTGGTCATGCAGCTCCCCTTCCCAGAAGGGGGCCACCATTACCATTACTTGTGTATACTCCCTGAGCTTTTCTATGTCTATATCAAGCCAGACGTTCCTTGAAAGCAAGCCTCCAACAAACTCTATCAGTTAATGTCAATTACTATGGGTGATAAGGACTTAAGGGCGCAATATATATTTTCCCAGTCTCCTGCTTGCTGTTAAGATACATCTTCAAATCAACAGCTGGCTCCCAAGTTTGTTAATGTCATCTATTTGATTTCTTGTTTAAATATTTTTGTAAGAAGCACCCCCAGCCTCCTTCCCACCCCTCAAAAGCCCTTTGAATTAGAAATCTAAACAAGGTGTCCATACCTTAGTGACTGAAGGGTAATAACAGAGTAAATAGGAAATTCATTGCCTGAGATTAAGGCAGTTTCTTTTCTTTTGAATAGAAAGACAGCTAAAAAACAGTATTTACAGTCAGTACTCTTAGGGAGGAAGACGCCTTACAATATTGTCAAAAGTTTGTGTAGAGGTGGGCTTTGAAAGAAACAGAGAGATGGGCTTATATTCCCTCCAGACTCATGCCCAGTAGCTTGATCATCCTTTCTCTTGAGCCACCTTGACTATCAGAATGGCCATTTTCACAAGGTCAGCACCTCTATCCCGACACCAAGAAGCGCTCCCTTTAGCCAAACCATAAACCTCTCAGCTCATGGCACAAAAAAAGGAAAACTATCTAATTTAATGGAATGGTACCATTGTTCATCATTTTTGGAGCACCTACACTTTGCCAGTCAGTGTACTTAGGAATGGAGAGATTAATAGGACACAGTTCTTACCCTCCAACGGTCTGTCGATTCTAAGGGCTGAATCAAGAGCACACAGTGGTCACGAGGTCACTGGAGTAAAGACACTTGTTTTACCTCCCTGCCTGCCCCTTGGTACCATTCCTGCCACTTCTGATATACAGTCACTTAGAAGGCCCTTTGTGGAGAGCAGACTGTACATGACTCAGGTTGACCAATTAGGGCAGTCTATCTCTGTAGACACTGATTAGTACAGAGTTGAACATGTGCCTCAAACAGGGCTGACAGTGATACTGAAAAGCAGAGTCAGGACCTGCCACTACACAAAGGAAGATTCCTGCTGGCACTGCTTAAGGTCTTCAATCTACCTGGTGCCTGAAAGCCAGTCCCACCATCCCAACTTTTCAAAACAAAAGCAAACACATTTTAATTTTTGTTTAAGCTTTGGTTCATATGATTTGTAACCAAAACTCTTGGTAGCCCTAAAGTGGAACACAGAATAGAAATCAAGTAAAAGAGGGAAGATGGGGAATTTTGTGCAAAATAATTATACTTGTGAACTGGGTCTAAAAGCAGAACAGGAGTTTGCCAAGATGTAGTTATTCTGAAAGATGCTTTGACCCTGGTTTCATTAGTCAAAAACACTACACAGGAAAACTTCTAAATTCTAAGAATTTGGAGAAAGCTCAATGACCTATTAATAGCAGAAGGTAACATTTGCAAGTGTTTTATTGACAACTGAAGGTAAGAAGCTTTTGGGTAAGCATATAACACCTGATGAACAAGACTTAAATTTGTTTTCAGAACGATTTGAATTTATTGTTGAATGAATAACTGAGTCACACTCAAATAACCCTTTACTCCAACTACCAAGAAAGTAAATAAATACAAACAGAGCCTGTCTCATGAGGAAATATTTACAGGCTGATTCTTTGCAGAAGGACGATGATATATCAGTGACTGTGGACTTGACTGAAGCAAAGGTCATTAACTGGGGAACATAATTATAATCACATATGAAAACATAGCTCTGCCAAAAGGCTTGGATCTAGGCAGGTGCACTCAAGAGCTTCTGGGTCAGGAAGATGGAGGGAAACCCAACACATGACCCTACACCAGTCTAGCAGGCTCAAGGCGAGGCCTGAAGTGCCCGACACACGAAGAGTCAAAGGGGCTGCTCTCTGTATGGTAGGTTCCTCCGCAAAGTCGCTGGATCTAAGATGGCAGGATTTAATGCGTCTTAGGGATGGCAGGGAGGAGAAAGCACATACGACTGTGCCATTAGAAAGTAAGACAAAACAAACAAACAACATAAAACCTAACCACAAACCTTTGACCAGGCACAGATAAATAATCAAGCCAGAAGAAAAAAAAGCCTCCAAATCAAACCTCTCCAGGCTGTATTTTAAGCTGCTACTAGTGAGGATCTAGCATGGCATTTTCCAGTATATAATTCTTCATATTTTTTATTCATTCTTATGTGATGTTTCCCAAATCTCTAACAAGAATCTGTGTTAATTTAATATGCCAGAAAATACAGAAGTATGATTGTGTGATTGTGTGTCCTAGTTTCCACCACCTGCTGGTACAACTCTACTTTGATGGGCAAGAGCACCATATTTTTAGGACTGTAAGATATACCAGACCATGGACCATAAGACATACCTAGGTTTTAGAGGAAAATGGGGCAGGGGGAGTGGTAAAATATTTAATAGCCCGTGATCCCACTCTACTGCCACCCCACGGCAAGCCAGGTAAGCTACATTCCTACTGTAAGATGCACCCTAATTTCCCCCCAAATTTGGGGGCAGTGCGTCTTATAGTCCAAAAATAAAGTTTGTTTCACATACTCACAACTATAAACCTACTTTTCCCCATCTCTGTACCTGGGAAATGAAATCTGAACGTTTTACCTGAGTGACTAATGCGCCAGTTATACTAATAAATGGAACTCAACAATTATCGTAAGGAAAATATTTCTAACACTGCACTGAGAGCCAGACAAGATGGTTACATTTCTTCCAGGTCACACCTAAACGTAAGCTGCTTAGTATAAACCAGTGGTTTTTAATCCTGCCCCACCCTCTAAAGGGATGAAACCCTTGTTTCTAAAGAAATCTTAGTTGAAACATAAAAAAGAGAAGAATAGAGGGTCTGGGGTTGAAATGAAGAAAGGAAGAAAGAGTTCTCTGTCTCCAAATAGCTCCTTGAAATAGTTACTTGTCTAAACTAAGCTCATAACGCAAACGTATGCCAAGGTGGGTGTCTACTGAAACATAAAATCTGGACCTAACTGGGCAATCAACCAAAGCAGGAAGTTTGATGGCTGTAACAGAACTCCTATAGTTAGGTAAAGATATCCTGTAAACAGAATTAGTGTGCTCAGAACATGGTTATAGAAAGCCCAGAGTAAGCCTAAGGATTAGAACATAGTTTATACTTTGATGTTGCCTTTTAAACATTTTTACAGTAAAGCTGTAAAGACAAATACAATTTCTCTGGGAATATCTTTTACCTGGAGGGGGGGAAAAAACCAATGAAGACCAGGAATGATGTCATTACTAGTAAAGAAAAGGACTGCTGTATATTTGCTAAGTTAATAAAAATTAGGAAGACATTCAAGCTACTATAATATAAACAATTTCAGTTTTGGTAACATCATCAATCCAAACTGACATTTAAGAAATCCAGACCCTTAGCCCTGGCTGGTGTAGCTCAGTGGATTGAGCGCGGGCTGCGAACCAGGCATCGCAGGTTCGATTCCCAGTCAGGGCACATGCCTAGGTTGCAGGCCATGTCCCCCAGCAACCGCACACTGATGTTTCTCTCTCTCTCTCTCCCCCCTGCTCCCTTCCCTCTCTAAAAATAAATAAATAAAATCTTAAAAAAAAAAAAAAAGAAAGAAAAGAAATCCAGACCCTTGATACTTAACTCAAAACCAAGAACAGTTAGTTGACTCTCACACAACATGGGGGTTAGGGGCACTTGACCCCCTGTGCAGCTGAAAACCAGAGAGTAACTTCTGACTCCCCTAAAACTTTACTACTGTTGACTGGAAAGCTTACTGGTAACATAAATAGTTGATTAGCACATATTCTGTATGTTAATATGTATTATATGCTATATTCTTACAATAAGATAAGCTAAAGAAAAATATTAAAACAAAATATATTTATAGTATTATACATATTTATTGAAAAATATCTGCATTTAAGTGCGGGCCCACACAGTCAGCTATACTCTGTATACAACAACCTTATAACCCACACTGGGGCTTAAGAAATTCAAGTTTCTTTAAGCAGCTAAAAATTGTTAAGTCATGTTGTTTTCTAAGAAACTAGGCATTTTAAGAAGATTCTCATGAAGAGAATCTAAGCAGCAGTTACTTCATTGCTACCCATGACACTTAAACTATCTCTATGGAAACATTTAGGACCTGATTAATATAAATACTATTGAGGCAGAAAGAAAAGATCATTCCCATATTCATAAACCTTCTTTTCCTTCTTCCTCCCCCTCAGCAACATGTTAATATCTGTCAACACCATTCATTGAGTAAAACTGTGGTCATCATAAAACTTTCTTTTTCTAAGCAATACTTGCTTTACCTTTCCTGACTATTCTGGGATCTGAAGAAAACAAGACATCTCATTTGCTTTTAAGGGTGTCACTAAGTCCTAAATTTAAATTAAACCTGTTGTGAAAAGGTCTATATACTGATATTTGTATTTTAAAAAATGAACCTTGTACAGCCATGCTGGCACAACCCTCCAGCAAGTGAGTACACCCAGATGCTGCGTTCAGTCTGGAAGCAATCACCACTCAGTCTTTTTCTAAAACATGGTCCTGAACAGAAGCAGCTGATCTTTCAATTTCCTATAAACTTGGGTAAAAAACCTTCCAGATGCCAGAAGCTCTTCCTAGAAAGGCAGCTCTGTCTCCTCTCTTTCTGAAGTCCCAAATACCATAGAACAAGTAACTGTCTGACTATCACAGGGCAGAATGCTTTTCTGGATTAGCAGATAAAACTGTGCAGGTGACAGAGGTAAGAAAAGAAAGTTTAGTCTCTCTCAATGTGCAGTAGTGCTGAAGCTAAAAAAAAAAAGGGGGGGGGGTCCTGAGAAGCCCAGGAGAATCGCAAAGAAAAACTACTTTGCAAATGAAGACACACTTGTACCAAAAGCTACATCTGAATGAACATCACTTATGTTGCCCAGGATAATATTGGAACACTGTTAATAAAGACAAGAAACAGGCAGGAAATATAACCAAATAAAGACAAGAAGCAGATAGGGTATGTATCCAATTTGTTTTATTCTTTTAAAAAAAAATTTAATGGTTGTTGAAGTACAGTTTTCTGCCTCTCCCCTCAGCACCCCCACCCCATTATTGTCCATGTGTCCTTTATTCTCATTCCTGCAAACCCTTCACCCTTTCCCCCTGCAATTCCCTCCCCTCTGGTCACTGTCAACCTGTTCTCAATTTCAGTGTCTTTGGTTATATTTTGCTTGTTTTGTTGATTAGGTTCCTGTTAAAGGTGAGATCATGTGGCATTTGTCTTTGTTTTCTTTTATTCTTTACTTAACTGCATTGATGTTTACTAGTCTTTTTGATAATGAAACAAACAACCCCCCATAACCCCTAACTGAGTAAAACGTCAAATACAATACTGCCTCCATTTCAGGAAAAAACAAAACTTTGATTTTCTTTAATTTTTAACCAAATCAATCTTTAAACTCTGCATATTTGAGTTTTCCTAACTATTTCTTTGGTGGGTAGACTATATTTATGAAGTGAGTATGTTTACCTAAATATAGTATTTTGTACACCCGAAACCATTTGGTCATACAAATACTTTTGCCCACTTTTTGTTAACAGTGTGTGAATTCCTTCTACAACAGCCCTGCTCTAAGAGACTTTTTCTGCCTGATCACTTCCAATGAGGGGGGCACAAACCCAACCAGGCAGCTCATTTCACAATGGACAGCTCTGCTCACAACTCAGCTACAGAAGTCTAATTACTTGGTCACGTAACAGTCTTTCAAGTTTTTAAGACACTTCCTCCTTCCCAAGTTTTGGCCCCTCTCCAAGTTAACCACTCTCATTTCTTTTACCATTCCTTCTGATATTGCATAAGCCAACTGCCAATAGATGGCCTCTAGCTTGTCGATCTCTTTGATGCCCTGAATAAACTGTTATTCTAGATGTGACGTAATCAGAAGGTCAAGTGGGACACTTCTCTAACCCTGATATTATTTTATTCAGAATTTTTCTTTATTTAAACTTTTTTCCTTTTATTGATTCTAGAGAAAGGGGAAGGGAGAGAGAAAGAGAGGGAGAGAAACATCGAATGGTTGCCCTTTACATGTACCCCAACTGATGGCCAAACCTGCAACCCAGGCATGTACCCTGACCAAGAATTGAACTGGAACCTTCCAGTTTGTGTGGTGATGACCAACCAACGAGCCACACTGTCCAGAGCGGGTCATTACTTTTAAATTAATCTCCTGAAAGGTGCATTTGTGTTGGTGGCAGCCACTTCACACGTATGATCAACCCAAATCATTCCCTTTTTTGCACATGTGCTGCCCTTTTCAGCATTTAGCTGGTTCAGCTGGTGGAAAAATTCTATACTGAATCTAGGTCTGGTTAGAAGGACAGTAACATCAGCTGTCTTTAAGTATCTTCTCAATTGAAGGGGCAGGAGGAGCATTCTGATCCCCAAATGAAAAGGAACAAATGTCCAATACAGGCCTTAGGAAAGATGAAAGACTGAGATTCATGTTCCAAATCACAACATCAACTGCAATGTTACAGAAAAGCAGCACTCTGAACCACCGGAAGTACTTATGGGTTGAATAACCTAAACTCTTAGCAACTAAGGTGAAGCAACTGGTCTAAGGATGATCAGCTGGTTGGTGACAGAGCAGACAGAGTCTCAAGGTTATTTCCAGATCTAGGATGAAGCACTCTCCCCTCCTCCCCAGTACCCACACAGATGAAGCTCTGATATCTGACATTAATTAAAAGTAAACGACAGCCCTGGCTGGTGTGGCCTGGTGGATTGAGTGCTGGCCTACAAACTGAAAAGTCAATGGTTCGACTCCCAGTCAGGGCACATTCCTGGGTTGTGGGTCAGGTCCCCAATCAATGTTTTTCTTCCTTTCTCCTTCCCTTCCCCTCTCTTGAAAAACAAATAAAATCTTGAGAGAAAAAAAAAGTAAACAACAGCATATTATATACATCCAAAAGTACCAGAACTTCAATCCCTGGGATGAAACAACCTTGCAAAAGTTCAGCCACACTGTAATATAGCTCAAGTGATGAAAGAGATTAAGAATATACATTCCGCTCCGGTAGACAGTCCCATCCCACCCCATCCAGAGAAGAACTGAACCAAGAACTCAGCTTTGAGACCATTTGCCCCGAAGTGCTCTTTACCATCACAGTGGATGCCAACAGTCACTAGTCAGTCACATCTGAAAGATATTCCTACCCAATTTGTAATGGTAATACCTTGTAAAAGGAAATCACAACCTTGGTATTCTTAAAGAAAACAAAAGCTTTTCACAAAACACATAGGATGTCTTTCCTTTATCATCTTCCCATTATTAATGCTCAAGACATGTTCTCCCCAAGACTGCTCGGGAAAGCAACAGAGGCCCTGGTGATCTTTCTTCCAGGGCAGGGGTGGGCAGGCGGCTAGTCAGTTCTTTAACTGCCTCTTCGGCTCCTTTTCCCAAATGAAGCTCCATTAGTTTTTGTTACAAAAGCAGTGAAAACACACACACACACCCTACACTCTAATGTTCTCAGCAGTATTCTTGATACCCAAGGGGAAACAACCCAAACCATCAGCTGATATATGAATAAACAAAATGTGGTATTATCCACACAATGGGATAATTCAGCCATAGAGTGGAATGATGTACTGATACATGCTCCACACAGATGAACCCTATAAACATTATGCTCATCATGAAAGTCTACTTTGTATGATTCCAGTTACATGAAGTGTCCAGAAAGGCCTATCTACTGAGATAGAAATGAGACTGAAGTTGCTGAGCGCGTGGGGAGTTTCTTGAGGAGAAAAGAGGCTGACTGTTACTAGGTTCTTTATGGGGTGCTAAAAAATATTCTGCAAGCGATTCTGGTGAGTCGTGCAACTCTGAATATAATAAAAACATTTAATTGTACACATCAAATGGTGGAATTATTAAGGTATATGAACTGTATCTCAAAACTGTAAAAAAGAAAAAGGCAATTAGGCCTAGTATAAGATGACAAAATATGGAAAAGGCAAATAACACAAAATAACTTAAAATTTTACATAAAGACAACAATAGTTAACACTGAGACATTTATCCTTGCAGATTTTTATGCACACAGAATTTGTTTTTCTTTTAAAAGAAACAAAATCTTTGTATTTCAGCATTTATACATGCAGCAAGAAAACTAATGTTGCTTAGAAATTTTGTCAATTTTTATCTTAAGAACTGTTTTTTCCAACAAGGTAAATACTAGCCTCAAATGGCTATTAAGCTTAAAATGTGGTTAGCCTGAAATGAACTGAGATGTGCTTTAAAATTACTATTTATAGTGTGTAAAACACACAACAAAAATGGTTAAGATAGTAAATTTTATAGTGTACATAGCTCAGTGGTATTAGTCACAATATTGTGCTATCATCATCACCATCCATTGCCAGAACTCTTTCCATCTTCTACACTGAAACTCTACACCCATTCAATAGTAACTCCGCATTTCTCCGCCGCCTCTACATCTGGCAACAACCATTCCCATTCTACTTTGTTTCTGGTTTTGACTACTCTAAGTACATTCGTGTAAGTGGAATAATTAAGTATTTGTCTTTTTGTGACTGGCTTATTTTAGTTGGCATAATATCCCCAAATTTTATTCATATTATAGCATGTATCAGAATTTCCTCCCTTTTTAAGGCTGAATAGTATTTCCCACAACGCATACACATTCTGCTTATCCATTCACCTGTTAACGGACGCCTAGACTACTTCCACCTTTAACCTATTGTGAATAATGCTGCCATGAACATGGCTGTACAGTGAGTATCTCTTCCAGACCCTGTTCCACCTCCAGTACACAAGGACCCCAATTTCTCTACATCCTCATCAACCCTTGTTTTTTTTTTTCATAGTGGCCATCTTAATGTGGGTGAGTAGCAGTTCACTGTAGTTTTGATTTGTATTTCTTTAATGACCACTGACATGGAATGTCTTTTCATACGCTTTACTGGCCAGTTGTGTCTATTTGCTTTGCAGAAATATGTATTCGAGTCCTTTACCCATTTGAGATATACTTTTAAGTATAAAACATACTCAGGATTTCCAAGATTTAGTATAAAAAATATACCAAGTATCTCATAAATATCTCTACAAAAATATGGATATTAAAATGACAATATTTTGTATATCCTGTGTTAAAATATTACTAACATTAATTTCACTTTTATTTTTTAAATGTGGCTACTGGCAATATACACGAACACCCAAAACATGCTAAATAAAAGCAGCTAGTCACCAAAGGACAAATACTGTATGATTCCACTCCTACGAGACATTAAAAATAGTGAAATTTATTAAGCCAGAAAAGTAGAAGGGTCTTGCCAAAAGCTGGGGGAAGGGAGATAAAGGGGATTGGTGTTTAGTTGGTACAGTTTCAGTTTTACAAGCACAAGAAGTTCTGGAGATGGATGATGGCAATGGCTGCACCACAATATGAGTGTACTTAATGCCACGGAACTGCACACTTAAATTGTTTAAAATGATATGTATATTTTATAATTAAAAATAGATAAAAATTTTTAAAATGTAGCTACTGCAAAATTTAAGGCAACAGTAGTGATTTTGGAACCAGATTAAAATTTGCTTGCAATTTTATCAGCAGGGTAGCCTGGGTCTCTTTGCCAAGACTACAAATTTTAAGTATCTGTTTAGATTCCTTTGAACAGGAGAGATACTCAAGGGCAAGTCCTGAATGCAATACAGAAACTTTGAAGGCCTTTACAAATTTCCAGACCATGTTGGACAATATTAAATGAGAAGACTGTATGTTAACATATTAATAGTCCTCAAATTGTTAAGTACTTAAAAAAAAAACAAAAAAAACCCCTTTAGTAAAGTTCACTTTCCCAGCAAATCTGCTCCACTCCAGGAGGCCAGGAACAGTGGAATGCAGTGAGTCCTCACTTGAAAGTTATTCTTGATAGGTTCTTGGAACTGCAGTGATATGACATATAACAAAACCAATTTTACCAAAGGCTAAGTGATACGGACAAGAGTCCATATCACTATAACACTGACATCTCATCAGAAACCACTTGAGCAAGACATTTGAGGACTTGCTATACATTACTTTGACAATGTTAAAGACTTCAATTAATTCTGTCTTAATAGATTTAATCCAGCTCAGGTTACTTTAATGAGAAGCTCAACTATTTTTTAGTTTTGCAAAACTGAAATGATTCTGAATATGTAGAAGTACAGGAAAAGACCACACTCATTCCAGACCTACTGAACTGAAAGGTCTGCAGAATCACAGGGCCTTAGGTATGAGACAGTAAGATGCTGATGTGATAAAAGGAGAAAAAAGGTTCAAGGGTAAAGTCTATAGTCTACACCAAAATTTGTGCTTTCCAGTAAGACCATTATTTTCATGGACAAAAATTTAGCTAACCTATCGGCCACATGTGAAATTTACCTCAAAACTTCCAATTTCTATAACAAGGTGACAAGCACAGTAAAGCTTTCCTCTGCCAGAAAAGAAAGATTACAGTGACTAAGAATACAGAGCTAGAGTTGGACAGTGTTTAAATACCTACTTTGCCACTTACTACCTTTGTGACCTTAAAAATGTCATTTAACCGCTGGAGTTCTGTCTCTTTATGGTATAACTAGGACACTATTGTTTAAACGTCAGGATTAAATGAGATGATGCCAGTTAATGCTTAAAAGAGGTTATTATTATTATTATTACTTAAACCAGATCAGATACTGGAATATCACTTTGAATAATGAATCTATACCAGAGTACCCTCTTTTAAAAAGCATGAATTATTATTATTATTCCTGGGCATCAGATGTGTTTGCCATACATCTGTTCCTGTACACATTATAATGTGCATCCAAACTTACACATATACATACAGTCATATTTTTATACATGTGTGTGAACCACTCATGTCAGAGTAAGCACTTTTCTAAAACCCTCACCCAAGGACATTTCTTCATTCCTTTTAGAGAAAGAGGAAGGAAGAGAAACATTAATGTGTGAGAGAAACATCAACTGGTTGCCTCCTGTACATGCCCAGAGCAGGGATTGAACCCCCAACCTTTCGGTTATGGGATGACACTGCAAACAACTGAGCCACACCAACCTGGGCAGAGTGACCATATTCTTAACTTTACAAGCTTTGTACTTAAAATGCTTATGTAACTGAACATCTGCAAATACCCAAAATAAACCTACGTGACTTACAGTTGAGTAGAAACATAGAATGTAATTTAGATTTTGTATATTAAAAAATATGGGAGTCACTCCTTTTTTAAGACTTTCAGGCTCAAAGACTAGTGAAATGCTATTATGTTATTGCTTATCATGTTACTTTCAGATTTCAGACAGGAATCCTAGCTATGGCCACCAGAATTTCTAGAACACCAATGGAACTGACAGTTTTCAGGGTGTACTTCTGAGAGCGTGCTGAGAGACTACCTAAGGAACGAATGTGGACAGAGGGGCAGACAAAGCCTGAGGTGCAAGATGAAAGTTGAACAACGGCACCCGGAGGTGTGGCTCCCGAGCACAAGTTTATATACTGTAGTCCACATAAAATTTGTTTGAAAGGGGAAAAGGTGCCTCACTGCTTAATAAGGAAAAAGACTGAGAGTACTCTAACATCCCAATCCAGCTTTAGGGAGTAAGAGGTGAGGAGCATTTCTCCAATTACTACTTCACATTGTGGGAAGCGATTCCAGCACTCTGCTGTCTGCACAAGAATTCCATAGGCTTAGAGCTGTGCTTGCTGTCAGTACGGGTGGAAAACACGGCCTAAGAAAAATGTGAAAAAAGGAGATCAATTCACAAGTGGGCCCAAGAGGACACTGAGATATGTCCTCTGGTATCATTCCAGAGGCATGTGGCTAGTCTTTGCATCTAAATGGCATGAGACAAAAGTAGGTTATTTTCAACCCCTTAAAAAAAACCTTCCACATTCTATCAGAACTACTCAGAAATAATTTTCCCATAGTAACAGGAAATGCACTTTTCTCACCATTCTTGAAAATAAAACAATACACTTAAATAATCTTACCAAGTTTTTATAACCCCTCTCCTAGAGTCAAGGCTTAGACAAAACATTCTTACTTACAGCAGGTTTTGACACTTAACGGTCAATCCCGACATTATCTGCAGAGTTGTCTTATTTCTTGTTTTTAAATCTAACTTGAAACAGGATTCTGAGCACTGACTACATTAGGACTCTCCAAATCTTAATTCACCTTTCACAAGAGCAAGAAATCTAACTGTTGACTTAAATAGATAATTCCAATTTAAAATCCTTATACATTTTGCTATATTTCCACTGCACAGAAGTTTCTTCAGATATACCAGATTTCAAAAGACACTACTCATAAAGGTTCTGAATTGTTGGCAGCTTTTGCCAGAAAAGGAAAAATTTATAGATTTTTGAGGGAAGCAGTTTCTGCGAGCTTTTAAACGGAGTATAGTGGGTTCAGAAAAGGACAGAAATGGCAGAATGGCCAAAGCCAGCAATTACCTGTCTAAGCAAAAATAACTGCTCACAGGGGAGAAGGAATGAGACAGCCCTAAGCCAAAATATTGGGAAAAGCAACAGGATCATAATCAAGCTTTCTTTTCAGATCCCTGTTCAGGTAACTTCACACCAGACATGTGCTACTTCAACTAACCATCCCACCACAATTTTCATCTGTACTGTTCCTGATGGGGGCGTGGCTGACTTCCATTGAGGAGCCCATTTGGGATCCTTGGGTGTTAGCTGACATATAAGAGCACATCACATCACCATGAAGTTATGAGGCATTCATTTGAGCCCTCATTAACCAAACAGCTCACAGGAGCATTATAAAAGACTATGTTCCGAGCACAGGCCTGGGAACCAGCCCAGACACATTCTGGGGCCCACTTCATCACTGCACGTGGTAGTGCCTTAATTTCCCTACTTGTGAAACAAGGATGGTCCTGGGAGAATTGAGAATAATTTATAAAAGTACTTGGAAAATAAGCAGGCAAGCCATCAATAGTATTTTATAATACCATAAAGGCCAGCAAGGGGCCTTTACACTTAAACAGCTCATCTTTATTAAAGGCATCAACCAAGTCATATGAGAAATGTCACATATACAAAAACCACCTGAATGAAGTTGAGCAACCCAACTACAAATCTACCTGTCTTCACTGAAAAGGGAACTCAGATGTATACAGATTTATTTTCGATTCTATGGGCCGATCAAACACTGCAAGAGTCTCCTGTAGGTGACATGCATGTTTCTGAGTTAAATCTTTAACTACAGTGTATGTTCAGGGCAGTCTTCCCTTAGCAAACTCTTGCCAAAAATCTTTTATGCTCCCCTTTATTTCTGGAACACTGCTGAAATTCTTAAGGTTTTAGAATGTCTTTAGCTGCAGTCTTAGAGCTATACTAGGAATCAATAAAACCAAGGAAGCTTCTGAGTGCACTTCAAAGAACTCCTGAAGACAGGACAGTGAATACATAAATGCAGACAAGGGAATCCAGAACAGAAACAGTGCTGAGAATTTTGCACTTTACACTGATGAGAATAAAAATGTATACTCTCAATTGAAACTGGCACTTTAAATAGTTTGCTCCCATTTTACCTGTGACTTTATACACCTCCCCCAACATAACCAGTTTGGATATATATGCACCCGAATTTGAAAAGCCTGACTACCATGTGAAGTGAGTCTTCTCCTGCCAGTGAGGCAGAATACGGATGCTCATTTAAGCTGACCCTAACCTGACAGGTATCAAAGGTAGCGCATGACCAACACACAGGTGTAAGGAACACTAAGACACTAAGACTGAGGGAGCACAATCATCCTGCCTAACACTTTCTCATTAACAGGGTCAGGAACAAACAATAAAAAACCACGAAATCATGATGGAACCACAGCCATTCATGTTGGGCAGAAACATGGACGACTTCTCTTACAAAATGTCTCGACAGTCAAGGTGGAAAATACCAATGTATAAACAAGAAACATCTTTTACATTCAAGATATCAATTCAGTTAGTGTGGGGCTTTGGCATCAGTTTCTAACGCCAAGTTTCCAAACGAACAACCTAAAAGGTATAACTGACAGTGGTGCACATCAGCAAAACATGGCCTTGACTCTAGATTTAACACAAGCTCTTACCAAACTAAAGGAGGAAAAACTGTGTAAGTTTATGTGATGCTAACAACACATTATCTAACTATAAATGAATTATTTACATAGGGGAGCAACATTTTTCTTAATCTTCATGCCTTTTAGGCAAGTAAAGTTCAATTCTCATGGGAAGTATTTTACCTTCTGGAAGACCTAACAGGGTTTATGACATTCTTTTAAAGTGAAAGTCCTTTGGAAGTCAAAGTTGAACAAGTAGCTTATTACAAAACAGTACTGGGCATCTTGATGTAGACTACAAATTAACTTCTCATCTTAGAAATTTTTTTTGTACTTTTACATCATTTCTAAAAAGTTTATTTCACTAAGATTCTGCTAGGTTATTTAAAAATATCTACAGTGTTTCACTCTGACATGTTTTTCTTTGCACTCACACCGCCAGCTCTGAAACCGTGGACTGTATTTCATGTATGTGTGCACACATACAATAATGAAATCAATCTGCTACGGTCTACTACAATGTGTACAATTTTGTTACATGTTTTTCAAAAGAAAAATAATTCAAATCCTGAAGATTTTCTTTTATTTCCTTTATTGATTCCCTACTTGCTTTTCACAACAGCTCCACCTTCCTTACTAAACCATAATTTTAATGACACGTGTAGCCAGAATATGTACATCTTAACAGTATCAACCAGCAGCTTACTATTTAAATTTTCAAAATATTAGCAATTATTTTTAATAGATATTTCCTAAAATTTATAAGGAAAGCAACAACTCATAGTATACCTTCTGTAATTATGCTTTTAGTAATCAAATATAAATTAATACATGTATGCATGCATGTTATAATAAAAATCAAGAGCCATTTTACTTGATAAAACGCTATTTATTGGTTGGTTATTTGGTAGCAAGTACACATTCATGGAAAGGCCTATTGTAATCAGAGAATCTTTAAAGTTGCTAGAGGCTGGACAACTCTTGAGATTGGGTCATCAAATACGAGTAACTGAAAAATTACTTGACACAATCTGCTCAATATGGTGGCATTTTATTTTAATATAAATAGTATTAGAACTCTTCCTGCACTTCAGCTTAAGGAAAAAATTAGAAACTTAAGCAAAACAATTTAACAGTGGGTATGTTTAAAACCAGTAACTCCCAGATAGGTAGGTAGAGCGAGCAGGGGTCTTTAGAGATTCACAACCCAATGAAGAAACCAAATCAAAGATTTAGTTCAGGATACCCATACCCTACCCTCTAGTTAATTAAGGCTTTTTATTACATACTTTAATGAACCCTTACAATTTGCCTAAATCCCAGCCTTCAAGCCCAATTGTTTCACTTTTTTTATTTTTGAGTATCAAAACCAGGAAACCTTTGAAACCACAGAATACATGTTTTTCTAAGAGCTCACAGCAACTTTTCCTGTAAAGGGAAAATGGCTATTACCACTAAGGACATCAGTTACCACTGTATCTTATGTGTAATTTGCTAAATCAAACAAAAGAATCTTCAACAACTTCATCTCAAACATATCCTCATATATGAAACTGTCTTCAAATTATTCACTTAAAACTCATGTAACTATGTATCAAAGATCAAATACAGGTCAAAATTCTATCTAAGAAATACTAAACAGTATTTAAAACTTACAAATAATACCCATTTAGATTAAGTATTTCATCCTTATAATTACTAAATAATTATAAAAACAAGATAATTAAGTCTCTAATGGAATATCTCAACCCAACTGCCTCCTTCTCACTCACAAAATTTTACTTGGCAGCAAATGTCCAATGAAAAGTCTCCCTTAAGCACCAAGTGGTTAACTATGTATCAAAGAACACACCCATTCATTTTCCCATAAATTTACCTTGGTGTATCTATATAAAATATAACAAAGTCTTAAAAGTACCCTTGGGTATCAACTGCTGTTAATCTTTGGTAGCAAGTGAATATTCATGAAAAAGCCTGTTCTGATCAAAGAATCTTTAAGGTTTTTAGAAGCTTAACAACTCTTGAGATTGGGTCACCAAAATATCATAATTGAGAACTTAACATATTTGATGTAAAAGAGTGCAGAATGAAAATGATTAAACATCAGCAACTTAAAATTTTTCTCTTAAGTTGTAAGTCATTTCTCTGTTCAGAACCCACGACTACAACCAGCTCTAACCGGTTCCTTGAGGAATGTGGCTAGGCTGAAATTTTGGAAGTGTTGGCTTTGGTGGAGCCCAAGGAGGAAAAGTCTCTGGCTTCCCTGTTGCTGCAGTTTCCACCCACCAAAATGAATATACCCACCGGTGTGAATTGATAATGTGGTCCAAAGAGCAAAGCAGGAACGGAGTCCAGATCCTCAAAATGGCAGTACAGGGTATAACCACTAGGCCACCTATCAGTTCAGAACAGAAAGTGCAACCCTGTGCATCATGGTGCAAAAGCTGGGGCCTAGGTTTCGCACTGTGCAATTCACACCTAGGAAATAACAAGAGGAGTAAAATCTATAGAAATAACACACCCCAAGAAGATGGGTGTTCACAGAAGACCAGTGTCAACACTCTTGCAAAGGTGGCTGGCTGCTAAGATAATGAATGGCAATCACAACTCTGAAGTTGGAAAGAAAATTGTACAACCAACTGTTGAGTTTGACAATGAAGAACTCAACGCAGGCTTGATGTTTACCAACAAGGCTTTGCAGATCATGACACCCAGCTACATGCTTATGAACAGTACTGCCCCACGAACATCTACCATCCCTCAAGAATGATTAACTCTCAAAGAGTTGGAAAGATCTGGGCCATGAAGAAGGGAGGTAATCGGCAATACCCCAAACCAGTTACTCTCAGGTTTGAAGCTTTTCCCTTTACCATCTGACCTTGGAAAGACATGGTGACACATGTGAAGCTTAAGGCGGAAGAATTCCAGAATTCCAGAGAAGGGGAAATCTATGTACCAAGGATGTGTCAAGGTGATTCATCAAGAACAAAAGTAGACTGTGGGTCAACACTTTTGAAAAGTAAAAAGACAGAACTTCTAAAAGGCAAGGTGGATTCTTTAAAAGACAGAAAATCACTGCTCTTGACTCAGTCCTTCGCCATGTTGCTGTCAGCTCACCAACTAGGAGCGCAGTGTGCCTTGCTGAGCCCATTTTCCCATGGTCTGTAGAAGGCGCTGTAAAGCACATCCTGTTCTAGCTCTGGGGCCCTTCCCCCCCTCTGCAGCCTTACCCAGTGCAGGGAATGCGCCCCCTACTGACTCCAACGCTCATTGCCTTTAGCCGACTTGGCTGCGGTGCATTTTGGGTGGGGGCTGGTATTTTCTTCATGGCCATAAACCAGAAGCAACAATGCAGATTTACAAAGAAACTGTATCAAGGTCCCCAGGAGATTCTTTTTTCATTCTGAAGGTTCAAGGCATTTGGCACGAGAAGCATCAGGAATAGGGATTGGGTGTGTAGGGATGGACAGCATTAAAATGGCAAACACGAGAAACAGTTTGGTTCTTTTTCCCTCTTTGTCTGAGAAATGGGGTTATGGCAAGAACTGTCCAGAGAAATTGGTGAATGAAAGAACATCAAGAACACTTAATGTGGGTGTGTGTGGCTAAAAAGGATATTAGATCTTAGCGCCTGATATTGGGCAGAAGAGGAAGAAGCAATCGCGCCTTTTCCAGCAGACAGGCATCCAGGTTGGGGGGGGGGGGGGGGAAGTCAGGCAGGCAGGCAGCCCAGAGCAGAGGAAAGAAGAGGTGAATAAAAGGGTACTCAAAGAACTACTCCCATTCATTGCATTAAAAAGAAATCTTTTCGCAGCTTTCTGGGTTTCCATTTTCTACCATCTCACTGCAAAGTTGGGGCTCACAATGCTCCTAAGAGGTCGTGCTAACCAGGCACTGCGACTGAGTGAAGAGGGTGGTGGTGGACTCCGTGGCCAGGATAGGAGTGGAGCTAGCATGTTGGGAAGGTTGCACAGGAGAGGCAGACTTGCACTCCGTGCCATGCATGCTCCCCGCCCCCCAATCTGCCCCCCTTCCCCTAGCTAAGGATGGGTAGACCTGGCAGAAGGTTCGTCCCAGGCTTTGGGGGTGTGGGTGGGGGCTCGTAGGGAGTGGGGGGCGGGAGAAAGGGATGAGTTCCAGGGATGGGAGAAGCTAGGTTATTGCTGGGGGCGGGGTGGAGGGAGATGCCATTAGCGGCTAAAGGTCCGGGGCCAGGCTGGCTGCTGGCCTCCACGGACTCACGAGGCTGGGAACAGCGGTCAGGCTGCAAGAAGAGGCGCCCAGTCCCCGGAGCAGAGCCCGGGAGCGGTCCGAACGGGGCGGCCGGTCCATCAGACCTGGAGTATGCAAAGGAGCGTGTGTGGTTGGAGGGCTGGCAATTTAAACAACACTTCGCCCGCGGGATCGGCTCGGCGGGAGCCTCCCGGACAGAGGGTCGGGAGCAGGGCCGGGCCGCGGGGCCGCGCGCGGCTTACCTTGACTCGGCCTCGAGGCGAGCGCGGGGCCGGCGTGCTCGGGGGCCGGGCGGTAGCAGCGGCGGGCGGTTGGCGGCGGCACGGCGGTGGCGGCGGCGAGGGCGCGCCCGGGGCCTCGTCGCGCTCTGGTTCGGTGGCCTCGGCGGGCTCCGGCTCGCGCCGCGGCCGCGGCTGCTGCCGGGGGGCGCGGCGGGCGCAACAGAGCGGCGGGCGGCGGCGGCGCGAGCAGCTCCCTCCAGTACCCGCGCAGGCGGCGGCGGCAGCGTCGTCGAGCGGTGCAGACAAAGGAGGGGCGGAGGGAGGAGACGGAGGGTGTGGGAGAGGCCGCTTCACCGGCGCGGGCAGGCGGGCGGCGGCGGCCGCGCTCCTCTCGCTCTTCAGCTGCGGGGACCGAGAGAGGGAGCTGTGCCTGAGACGCCAAAATCCCCCTTAGCGCTGCCCGCGGGAGGGGGAGGGGGCACAAGATGGCGGCGGCCAGTGGGGGGCGGGAGTTCAGCTCATGGATCTCGGCGGGCGGCGGAGGGGAGACCGGGCCGGCGGAGGCTGCGGCGGCAACGGGCGGGGGAGGGGGCTGATCCCGCGTCTCCCCTCAGCAGACAATACAAGCGCCTCAGAGCGAGTCCCTGAACCTGCCCTAGCCAAAATGGCGGCTGAGAAAGAGCGGAAGTGACGTAAGTGCTCATTAGCATAAGAGGACTCATTGTCCAGCTAAGTGGGGGGGGGGGCACATTACCTCTTCCCCATATGTCCCCCAGGGACAACTCTGTTATTCCCACTTGTGCTTGCACCTAACTTTTTCTCTGGGAGGGTGGCACCACCACCCCCGACCCCGCCTAGGGGAAAATTATATAATCCCCACTGAGGGGGAGCTCTCGCGAGAAGCAAGATTTGCCACTGACCCACTAGGAGGCGCCGCGAATAATGGCCGCAGTGCGCTTCCAGGGCCCGTGTGCGCGGAGGGCGCCTTCCACTGGCCGCAGCGCCGGCGGCGGAGGCACATGCAGAGGGCCGTAGCACTCGCTGCACTCAGGTGGCCGTGCTGGGGATCCCTGCGCGGGCCCAGCTGGGCCTGGACTACATCTGGCGGGAGGGGGCGTGTGGGCAGCCCTGCGGCTCCACGTGCTGAGAGGCCCGCGCGCTCACTGGCTGGGCAGCAGCCGGAAGGGCAGGGATACCTGGCCGGCCTTGCCTGACACCTTCAGTCTTAAGTGAGGTGTGAGGGCCTCGTGCTTCACACACCGACTTGAGATGAGACACAACCCCAAGGGTGATAACTTCCTAGTGGGGCGGGTTATTCAGTAGACAGGGGCTGCGTTTTACAGAAGGCAGGTGGTTGCCCCTGGACTTGACATTCTTCCAAGGCAGTGATGGCCTCCTCTGTTTGGCCTGGAGAAAACAAATGGGAACCCTAGGGTTTTGAAGCCACTGGACTGGTGAAGCCTAAGGATGAGAAATGATGTTGCCAAAGGACCTCAAGATCCTTAAAAACTACACTTGAGTTGTAGTTCCAGGGACACGTTTAGTGCTTCCACGGTCTGATTGCATAAGGCAGCACACGGGCAGACCGCCTTGGTTAAGTTAGCTCAGCTCCAGCCAACATATCTCAACATTTTAAAACCCACCCTTAATAGAACACATCTGAGAGTATACCATTAGCTCAACATACTGGAGTGGTGCATGCCAATTGTGAAGCATTAACCAAGCTTGTTTTCTTAAGAGATGTTCAGTAAATACACTATCTTTTGCTGTTACTGTGAATTTCAAGGTAACAGTTTCAAACTATACTTAACATCCCAAGAGTCTTACCTTAATTGAAAATTGTACAAATTGTGGTTACATGTTGCTCAATGTAACCTGCAGTTAGTAGATTTAACAAGGTGTTTCATCCAACAGAGTATTTCATTAATTTCAGAAATTGCGATAAAGTACACCCTCAAAAACCAAATCAGTATTTCAAAGGAAAACAATAGTTGGAAAAAGTCGTAAAAGAAAACAAAAAGTGAGAAGACAAAGCATTTGGTTTAGACCAGCGATTTTCAACCAGTGTGGTGCAAGAATTTTAAAAACATGCAATATCTGACTATTTAGTCAGGGGCACACTTTCCCCTTAGATTGTGTAAAAAAAAAAAAAAGACAACAGCCCAAACAACAACAGCCGCCTGGTGTGAATGAATCAAAATTATACCTTTTTTTTTTTGGTCAGAGCAGCAAAAAATATATTTTTTGGTGTGCCACAGAAATTCAGTAATTAGTTTATGTATACCACGAGATGAAAAAATGTTGAAAATCACTGGTTTAGAGAGACAAAGATGACTCAATTACATGTTGCACAAGACAGGCGAAAGCTAATATGAAGTAAACAAAATAATTTTATCTTAAGTGTAGATTTCCTTAGATATACTTAGATTTCACACAGTGATAATACAAAAGGAGAACATCTGGATTTCATCCTTGGCCTCATTTACAAAGTAAAAAGGGATGCTGGATTCACATGCAAATGATTTTAGTGTTTAAGTCACTGCATTTACTACAAAAATGCATCTAAATAGCCTGGATTCTTTTCTAAATAACTTCCAAATGGTGAAAGTCTTCACTGCTTAAATACTTTCTTTACTGTAAACTCCAACAGTTACAGTGTTGTAATGATGGTGGAAATAAAAACCAGAAAGATGAAAAAGGCAGAAGGTGTCTGCTCCAGTGGAGGTCTGAGAAGGCAATTCTAGCGGGCTCTCTGAGGCAGCTACTTCGCCCCTGCTCCACATACTTGACCATGAAGACAACTTCAGGCTTTCATGAAAAAGGATATTCTAAACACTTTTTAAAAAGGGTGTTACATTTCTGTTATGTTAGCTTAAAACTAATTTTACATCCAACAGTGATGAATTTCACAGTTACTGAGGATGGGAGAAGTCGCTTTCCCCAGGAAGCTGGGTCCCTGGTGGGCCACCGCACAGCCCTGTGTAAAAGGGAGGTACAGTAGTGGAGACCCTTTCTGAAACGTGTCCTATGGACTCAACTATGGGAATAGGCAATGTTCAAAATGCCACCCGAGGTTTAATACTCTGGTATCATTTCTGGGAGGATCTGCTAGGAACAGAAACGGAAAAATCAGACTTGACGTTTCTTGACTTGAGCAACCAAATCAAGCCAGGAAAATGTAACAATCAGGAATACTCTTCACTAAATGGTTAGTAAATAACTTAGAGATGCCTCTTCCTTTTACTCGTGAAGGAAAGTTAACTTGATCTTAAGCTTATATGCTCATATATCTTACCCCAAATTTTTAAAGATAATATATGATCCAAAAGCTTTGTTATAGTCAGAAATTGATTTTTTTTGAAATACCTACTTTAACAAAAGTAAACAGAATGTTTGCACTGGCTTGACTGAACAACTTAACTTGCATTTTAACTACCATGAACACTTTTCTGAACAGAGAGAAAAGCTATAGGAAAGGAATTTTTATTTTATTTTATTAGTAAAGATATATGCATTGTTCAGGATCCTGAAATAATATGAAAAGAAGTATTTTGAGAAAAAAATATTTATATCGTTTGTAAGATGTTTGAGAACGGCTGTGACAGCCACATTTGCTTCCATGGTGGCACTTGTCTTCGCTGACAGCAGTGGCTGCGTGGAAGGGGGAGCAGCTGTGCGGTCCACTGCTGTCCCGGTGTCCCCCAGTCAGACAGCGTTTTAAGTAGACTCACTTTGACAGAGGAACTGCTCCATCAGTTCAAGAGCTACACAGCACCGAACTCTGAAATGGTGCTTTAAATGTACTGTTTTATCTGATTTAGAATATGAGATACGTTTTTAAAGAAAGGGCAAAGGTATGTATTTCTTTTTCACTTCATATAGGAACAGTCGTATGTATTTCATGATTATATTTGGCATTCCTCTTCTGACATCTATTAGGTACAAAGAGCTATAAGTTCAGTTTTTACAGAGAGTATTTCACAGTTTTCCTCATGTGAGAAACTGTACTCAAACACTCTAATGGAAAAGCGGCAATGTTTTATGCAAAACCCCATGTGGGTTTATTTATAGGTCTTACTTAATACAGCAGAATGTTACAGAAAATTGAGAGCACTGCTCACTTCTCTAATTTAATTTGACATACAAAATGGAATTTCTTCAGAAAAAAAGACTTGCATGAAATTTACCTTACCTATGATTTATGCTCTAAGAGTACATTTCATAAAAATCAGCAACCAGGCTTCCTTTATGTTTAACTTAAAATGAACACGATAAATGTAAATGAATAACTTTCTTTTACGTAGTAGCAAAAAGAGTCAATAATCCTTTCAAGAAAGAGACTATTTCATTTCCTCCCAACTTGGATTCGCCGTAAACACGATCCACAAATGATATTGGAACCTATTAATAGTTAAAAAAAAAATACACATTGAGTTAGTCTTCAAAAACATTAAAAAGGAAGCATAGCAGGCACTCAAAAATTACTAATAGCATAGAAACAAGATTAGTTCTGTGACAGCAATCCCTTCAGATTGAAGCAATTCCTTCATTTCTTCCGGCATGTGTGTACCTCCGAGTCTTGACAATTAAACAAGCACTTTATTGTTCAAAAGTAGGCTATACGTATGAACAAATCGACAACTGTTTGAAAAGCATTGATCCCTCATATTAAGTTGGTTTACTCAAGTTTCAGACTGCATTTCAAGGAAAAATTATACTCTAAAAGTAAAAAGGCCTTTCACTTAATATTTTTCACCGGTCTGTCAAATGTAGCTATTTCTTGTTATGAACAGGAGCCTCAGTGTTAAACAGGGAAGAGTCTTCCCGAGAGTTCTCGAGCTGGCTGTGAACATTACAGACTGCACCCCACCCATGATTCCTGGCTTTTCATCTGCTCACAGGATATGGGCTACTCATCATTCATTTTCAAGTTGGGTGGCTTTGGGCTATGGCAGGAGGAAAAGCAGGAAACAGACTCATCCCAGAATGCTGAGTGGTCAGAAGAAAGGACAAGGATGGAGAACATACCAGTAATTTTTAAGTATTTTAAAGGGAATGCTGCCTTCAGTTAATGTTTGTGGGTGTTTTTTTTTGGTTTGTTTGTTTGTTTAGATTTTATTTATTTTTAGAGAGAGGAGCAGGGAGGGAGAGAAACATCAATGTGTAGTTGCCCCTGGAGTGTACCCTACTGGGGACCTGGCCCGCAACCCAGGCATGTGCCCCGACTGGGAATTGAACTGACCCTTGGGTTTGCAGGCTGGCCCTCAGTTCACTGAGCCACACCAGCCAGGGCTAATGTTTTAAATCTTGGTAGGTCAAATGTATTAATGTGAAAGGGATGTGAATTTTCACCCATTAGTGCATGGGCATTCTAAAAAGTTGGAACCCTTTTCCATATATTTGGTACTTATCAAAATTAAACTTTTTATTATAAAAAACCTAAACCTTATTATTTCTTTACGAGAAATACACATACTATTACACCATCAGCTGCATACCTCGCCAACAGAGTAATTCAGCTGTCTTGCCCGAACAATCATTTCCATCTGGAAGACGTAGCCTTTAGAAACGCATTTTTCTATCAACTTCTGTAGAACTTCTTTTCGGTATAACCTATATAAAATTAAAAAAATATATATAAACCCCTAGATAAATATACTTGCCTGCATGTATCCTGACCCTTCAAAAAGTTCACTGGTATTTCTAAAACCTAAAACTTTCACTAGCCATCTGTATATAGAAAAGTTCTCACAGTTGATTTTACATTTGTCTTGAACCAGAAAGGTCATGAAATATTTTGTAAATAATTATAAAATGAATTCTTAGTATTTAAAAATATATATATTTTATTTATTTTTAGAGAGGGGGAAAGGAGAGAGAGAGGGCAACATCCATGTGTGGCTGCCTCTCGCACGCCCCCTACTGGGGACATGGCCAGCAACCCAGGCACGTGCCCTGACTGGGAATTGAAAGGCAACCCTTTTATCCGTAGACTGGCACTCTCTCTGTCCACTGAGCCACACCAGTGGGGGCGAATTCTTAGTATTTTTTACAGAACTATTTTCCTATCATACTATTAGAAATTATAAAAATATAGTCATGTGAATCATTCAAAGCAGAAGCACCTATTGTTTTTACTTTTTAAATTTTCTTAAAATTCATTTTTAAAGTTGAAAGAGTAGAAATGGTTCCAAATATTGGAACAATAGAGTTGATAGGCAACGAAGCAACAACATAAACTGGATGACAAGGAGAACCTAGTAATTAACCAGCATTTCCTCATAAATATTTATGACAAGCATCTTTTCCTGCAGATCTACTAAATAAATTCCCTGGGGTCCACAAGCCCCCACAGGATGAGCTTGGGTAAGCTAGGTTAAGACAGGAACCAGGCATCACAGGATTCGGGCAGTCCTGGTGGGACACAGCTATCACCAACTGATGTCACAGTGAGGTACTTACAGCGGGCGAGTGAATGCAGTCTGCCTCCAGGTGGACAGACTGTAGGCCAACACAAAGCTCATGGGATTTACAAAGGAAGACCGGAGCTGGCATGTCCAGTGAGCGAACCCAACGGCTTCCTGGAGAAGCCCCCTGTTTGCAGTCACTGAGGTGAGTGAACACACCCTTCTCCCCACCCTCAGACAGTCTCTGTGAGAAGGCAGGCAGCAATTTCTCTTGGTCTTTTTGGGGCAAGCTGCGAGAGGCAGGTTGGCCTAACTATGTTCTCTTCCCAGTTAGAGGCCACCTGGATTTGCAATGCCCGAGGCGGGGAGGGGTGGTTAACCTCGAGCTGCAGTCTTTTTGAGTTTCCACTATTCTGTAAAAGGCACAGGGCCCCTGAATACTAGGAATCTAAAGACAATTAACAAACTTTAATGAGAAGCTGAACTTTAATAAAGCATATATTTAATAAGTCACTACTCTTAGGAAGAGACAATGAACTATTTAAAAGTAGTGAAACTGATGGGCTCACTTGTGTGTGTACTCGTGTCTGCTCTGATATTTGCAGAGAACACACCCGATCACACCTGATCACCGCCGGAGCTCCAGGCCATCTGTCGTCCTCACCCCTGCCTCTAACCCCTACATGGATCTGGGGGCGATGCAGCACTGCCCCCATTCTCTCCGCTGTGCTCTTCTAAACAGCAGAGTCCCCATGTGCTGCTGCTGCACCTATTTTATGCAGTTGTACGTCTCCTCTCCTCAGAATGTGTCACTCCATGAGGATAGGGACCTTGACTCTTGTCCAGTGTTGGGCATGCAATAAATGCTGGCTGACTCTAAAATGAGTCACCTTTTAGCTTTTTGGAAGGCACCTGAAGAGCTTTCAACTGGGGAAGCAGGCCGAAAAACAAAGCCCCTGTCACCACAACCCTTGCAGCCACCTCGGGTCTTCCTTCAGGGTCACCACGCCTGTGGCCTGTGAAGCCCACAGGGCTGCTCTGTCCACACAGATTCTGTAAGTGCCGCCGCTGCGTGCAGTTGCTGCACTGCAGTCAGTGACCTCCATCAGATAACACATTATCCTCTGCCTTGAATTGTGGAACCAAAGGGACACATTCACGGGCTCCATCTGTCTTTTATAAACCAAATTCTGCTTTCTAACCACTGTGCGTTTTAATTTTAGAGAGGCTTCATCTTCATTATTTACTCTCTAATTTGTGATGGCTCCTCTCTTCATTTTTTTTTGGGGGGGGGGGAGCGGTGGGGAAGCGGGGGTAGTTGCCCTGTGCTCATAACCATTTTTATTTTACCAATTAAGGACACAAAAAAGAAATGTTCACTTCTGACCCCCTCGGTCTTACTGTCCCTGAACTGACGCCCTAGACTTACAGCGATGCTACAGACGCCTGTTCCCTTCCACAGCCGGCTCCCAACTGTGTGTATGCGTTCTGATGGAGGGTAGAGAATCAACATTATTTAATGGAAAAAGTAAATATCAAGTAGTATAAATTATTAACTAATGCACAGGGTTTGGGCCTTAAAATAAACAGTCCTGGCTGGCGTAGCTCAGTGGATTGAGCCCGGGCTGCAAACCAAAGCATCGCAGGTTCGATTCCCCGTCAGGGCACATGCCTGGGTTGCAGGCCATGGACCCCAGCAACCGCACACTGATATCTCTCTCTCTCCCCCCTCTTTCTTCCCTCTCTAAAAATAAATAAATAAAATCTTAAGAACAGGCATCTTACAGTTTCAGAGATATAAAAAAAATCTGTCAGATTTTAATCTCTTGGCACGGTCATATAAAACAGTTCCTCTACGGTAGCAAGTCTAGAATTAAACACATACACACCTGCTGCACCCAGCACCCCCCAAATAAATAAAAACAACACACCCGAGGGACCCAGCAGGAGGCTTTGCACCAATCACATAAGAATTTCCATACAACATACATGGAGAACAAGGTGACCAAAAGGCTCCACAGAAACAGGCCAGCTTTTAAACTTTCCTGGGACCAGTGCGGTAAATGTCACATGATGGCAGAAACCTCTGGAAGAGGCGGCGGCCTCCGGAGTAAAGCACAGCGACAGAAGTGTTCAAAGGGAGTAGTAAGTGGGCCCCTGGGGCCCCTCAGGGGCTGAACATCGACACTAACAGAAACAAACACACTGATCTGAGCCCCACCCACGCTGCTCTTTAAAATAAAAAAGCACAATTTTTTTTGTGAAGACGCTTATTGGCAGCTTCTAAGGAACTTCAGCCTTTTTAGCGTTCCAGAACAAGAACAGGGTAGAAATGAAAAGCATTTCTTTAAAATAAGCCATTGTAAAGCAAGACATTTAGGCAAGCAGTTATAAGTAGTAGAAATATAAAATTATAGTTTTCATTGTACCTGAAACTTCCGGTTAAATCAGATGCTCCGGGTCTCAGCAAAATCTGAGTTATAAAGTTGGCCCCACGGCTGTCAGATAAAACAATCAGATGTTCTTTATAAAATAGTTTCTAAGCAAGAGAAACACATCCAAGAGAAACACATCCAAGAGCAAAGTACTAAAAATGCCACACCAGTTTCATAAAGAAATGCAACGCTGGTTTACAAAAATATTAATCTTAAAGAACAAAGAAATCTTTAGTCAGTGAAAAGAGACCTGTCTTAGTCTGCTTGGGCTGCTACAGCAAAACGCTAGACGTAGTGGCTTAACCAACAGACACTTCTTTCTCACATTCCTGGAGGCCAGGAAGGCCAAGACACTGAAAGTCTTCCTGGCTCACTGATGGCTGCCTTCTAGCTGTGCGCTCCTGAGGGGGAGGGTGGGGGCGAAGTGGAGACTCAAGCTCTGTCTCTTCTTGCAGGGGCACTAACGCTGCCAGCCCTGCCCACTCTCAGGACCTCACCCACACCTAACTGCCCCCAACGCCCCGCCTCCGGACACCACCACTCAGGGTAAGGCGCTCCAACAGGAACTTTTAGAGTCCCTAACAATGGCATAGGGCTTGTAAACTCAACTAAGTATCAACCAATTACAAGCTACTACTGACTAATAGCTATTATTAACATTTCAAAAAGATGTGACCTGCTCTTGGAAAACGGACTTTTTATTGTGTTCAGATTCAGGAAAGTTCCCTGGGGCAGTCTGGGGAGAAAGTTTCCAAAGCCAAGGTAACCACCAAGGCCCTGTTTATTTTTATATAAACAACATTGTTAGGGATATAGCTGGGATAATGGCTAACAAAAACTTTTCCCCCTTCAATTTGCTCTTAAAAGCTACCCCAAAAAAAAAAGAAAGAAAGAAAGAAAGAAATCCAGGACATTGTCTAACCACTAAAATGTGTATAATCAAAGGAATGTGAGTGCATATGTATGAGTGTGTGTGTGTGTGTGTGTGTATGTATATATTTGTCTGTCTATTTCATGTATTTTTATTTTCTTAAAAAGATTTTATTTATTTTTGGAGAGAACAGAAGGGTGGGAGAAAGAGAGGGAGAGAAGCATCAGTGTGTGACTGCCTCCCACAGGCCCCCAAATGGGGGGCCCAGCCCACAACCCAGGCATGTGCCCTGGCTGGGAATCAAACTGGTGACCCCTTGGTTCACAGGCCAGCACTCAATCCACTGAGCCACACCAGCCGGGGCTACTTAATGAATTTTTAAACCGTGGTCTCTGAAATAAAATGAAGAGTCAGGCAGACTTGGGTTCAAATTCTGGTTCTGGGCCACATAAATGAGACCTTGTGCAAGCGAGAACATAATCTTTCTCGGGGTATATACAGTAAGTCAGCTCAGACACTAACAACGAATGACAGATACAACTAAATGACCCACCTAAAAGTTGTAAACTGTCTCTGATTGGAACGCCCTAATTTTAAATAACAGCTGTAATGACCAAATGCAGAGAGGCCTGAGAGACCACTGTTGGTCTCAAGCTTGTATGGAATGGGCCAGAAGCCTGTGAAAAACACAGATGCCTCGGCCCTGCCTCTGCAGAGCCACTCAAAGCGTCCATACTGCGAGTGTGCATAAGAAACAGAGGGCGAACAGGGAGCAGTTGTGTACAGTTTCCTCCCCATGTGACCCCAGTGTTCATTAGGACTGAACGCCACTGTGGTGCTCAACCCTTTCATTTCTCTGAAGATGGAGACACTTAGGTGTTTTCAATGACTTGCCTGAAGTTCACAGTTAAGAGGAAAAACAGATTAACAGAATCTTCAACAGGAATGCAGTGTGATAAAAATACTAATGACCAAGAAGTCACTGCGGGTCTTCCACTCTGTTTCTCCACCCGCTGGCTGTGGACTTGCTTTGACTTAGAATTAGCACCGTCAGACCCGGAACCCAGGACTCCAGGAGCCCGTGGCGGCACCCTTTGTAGCTGCAGGCTGCCCTTATGACGCCATCTGAAGAAGTTGGCCTCGATTTCCAGAAGGTGAGGAGCCAAATGCAGAACTGAGAGGCCCCAGCCACCAACCAGCACTGACTACTGGATGAACGAGGACAGCTTGGGCCTTCCAGCACAGCTGGCTCTCCAGCTGAGGGGAGCTGCAGGAAGGAGCCCAGGGCGGGCCAGCAGAACCACCAGCCACCTCCCAGAGCCAGGGGCCATAGTAAGTAGTTGTTTTACTAAGTCACTAAGCCTCGGGGTGGTTTGTTATATGGCAACAGAAAACTGAGACTGCAGACTTATTTCCATTTTATGAAGATGAAAGGAAAACTGGGAAAGGGTAAAATGTGCAAAATGACACAGGCAATTAAATGAAACTATCAGGATTTTAACCCCCTGACTCCAAAGCCTCACTACTTTATGCTGCTTAGAAAAAAGTTGAAATCATAAAGTGTCTTATTTACTTAAAAACAATAAAAAATGTACATGGAGAAAACTACCCATGTAGTGCCAAAATACAGATGAATAAATAGCTCACTTAAAATCAAAGCTGAAGGTCCAATAGAATAAATTTGTGCTCAATCACACCGTTTTCACCACAGATTCAAAGCTGTATGCGGATTTTTCCTTAATGAAAAATATCCAAAATAAAATACCGTAACCACAGGAAAAATTGTAGGTAAGAAGCTGTGTGGAAATATTTACTGGATGCTGTACTCTGATCCCACAAATCCCAAGGCAGCGTGGTCATTTAACCTGAATACCAGTTTTCAACATATTTACAGTATAGTAGTTACACTAAAAAAGAGAGAAATCATAGCACATGTATATACCTGATTAACTTTCTTTTCAAATCCCAGCCATAAACACCGCCATTTCCCTTGTAGCGAGTTCCAGAGACAATGTCAAAATTACCTTCCTTTTGCTTCCTGTAGAACAAATAAGTGAGCTGTTAATCAGAGAAAGCTACTGAGCTTTCAATAGTTATTTTCAAGAGCCACACAAACGAGACTTCTAAGACTTATATCTAGAAAATAAAAATGCCAAGAAAACAGATGAACCATACTACTGAGAGACCTTTCAAAGTAAACCCAAACCTGACTGTGTTTCCCTTTATTAATGCTTAGAACAGTACATTTGCTGACCACGCCATGTGGAACCATCCTCAGATGTAGTACTGCGACTAAATTTCCCAATCTCCATGCATTGTGTTCTGGCTCCTCAAAGTAAACAATGCCAAAACAGCCCAGTAACCTTCTAGACCTTTCTCTTTGTTTATTAAAAAATAACTCAAAAAACGAACACACCTCTAGCGTTTTAGGTCGCTTTTACAAAACAGGAATCCAAAAACAGTACATTTTTAATTTGCTCTCTGTCAGTGAACAATATACATCATGGAATCATGGATATCCCTAGCAGGGGCATCAAACTCATTTTCACTGGGGGCCACATCTGCCTTGCGGTTGCCTTCAAAGGGCCAAAATAATTTTAGGACTGTGTAAATGTAACTACTCCTTAACTGTTAAGGAGCTGAAATTACATTCGGCCCTTTGAGGGCAAACACGAGGCTGATGTGGACCCCAGTGAAAATGAGTGTGACACCCCTGTCCTACAGGACAACAGAGGATTTCCCTCCTCTTTTTCAAAAGCTGCGGAAACATTCTGTAGAACACTGGACCCGCGTTCTCCTACGGCTGTCTCCATGGAGGGTCCCCCCACTTCCAGGAACACAGCCCCAGCAAATCGGGCAGCAGCACTCTTACAAATGTGCGTCCCGGTGCTCAGACCATGCATGGTAGAACGCGACGGGACACAAAATAGTTCTAACAGATCGCATCAGAAGTTACTTTCTCAGAAGGTGTTAGCAGCTCCCTTCCTCGCAGCATTTGAGTGTGCTCACTTTCTGCACTCTCGTTGGTGCTGGATGCACTGCTGGGTTTTTTTAATTCCTCACCCGAGGACAGGTCTGTTGATTTTCAGAGGGGGTAGGAAAGGTAGAGACAGCAATATGAGAAACATCCATCAGTTGCCTCCCATATGCACCCTTACAGGGGATCGAACCCACAACCTAGGTAAATGCCCTAAAAAGGGGTCAAACCCACAACCTTTTGGTGTACGGGATGATGTTCTAACCACTGAGAAACCTGGCCAGGGTGCTGGATGCTTTTAATTTTGATAAACTAATGGGCCATAATAACATGCAATTATATTTAATTTGCAACGCCCTGACTACATCCCATGGTGACTATCTTCTCTTAGATTTATTAGCCACTTGGATTTCTTCCACAGATGGCCTGTCTGTATCTTTCCCATTTTCTATTCCACTGGTTCTACTTCCTTATCAGGCCAAAGAGGCTTTGTGTACTGGAAATATAAGCAGAGGTGCTATCTCTGAGGTCACTTTATGCAGAGATCAAGCGACGAGAAATTTTTGGCCACCAGGGAGCAGGCAGAGGGAACACAGCACGCTGTGTGAACCGGAAACGGGAAGAGCGAGCCCGCAGCGGAGACAGCCGAGGGGAGAGGCGCAAGGCAAGCTCAGAAAGGGAGGCAGGCACCAGATCACACAGCAGTTTCAGGGGCAAAGACAAGCAGTGTGGATTTTTTCCCCATGTGTTAATGAACTATTCTAAACAGCAGAGTGACGTCATTTGACTTTGTTTTTGTATATTTAGCTTATATTCAGATCAGTTCCCAAATTCTTATTCTGAGAGATTTTGTAGCCTCTCGGTTTCCTAAGAATATAATTATAGCACCTGCAATACAATTTTGTATCCTTATCAATATTTATACTAGACTGTCTTACAACATTACTTAAAATTGCCACGTTTAATGGTAGCTGGTATGCCTATCTTGATGCATTTATTAGAAATGATTCCATGTTTCACCATTTAGCAAAATGTTTGTATTAGGACTGGGTTATCTTTATCATGTGGAAATGGTTTCCTCTATTTCCACTCTAAAGTTTTTATTGGAAATGGCTAGTGAACTTGATCAAATACCTTTTGGCATCTACAGCAGATCACACTGCTTTCTTTGTTAATGTGGTAAATGACGTTGATGAGTTCCTGAACATGAACGACTCTGGCATTCCTGGAATAAACCCTGTTTGGTCACAGGGCTTCACCCCTATGATGCAGGACTCGATTCCGTTTAACAGGAAGTCACCTGCTATCTTTTTACGTCTGGAATAATCTAGATAACAAAGGAAGTATCTGTCCCTCCAGGTTCCAAAAACACATCATTTAGTCCCACATCTTAAATACTTGTGAGTTTGAGATTCACAGTCTATATGTTTGATTTTTGATAGCAAATAAAATGGCATGTTTGTTTTTAATTAGTGAAGAATAAAGAATGAAAATAAGTCCAAAACCAATGTAAGATAAATGACTTGAATTAGATATTTTTCCCAAATATTAGAATTACCTACCTAATGAATTCAGGAATAAATTTTGGCTGAAATTTAGAAAGAATAAACAGTAAGTCAGTGAAACAGGCTAAGACAACGACAAATCACCAATAAAGAAACACACTACTCACATGGTGTGAGAGATCAGCGTCCATGATGATTATGTAATTCCCCGTGGCATGCTTCATTCCGTGAATATACGCAGTTCCTAAAAATGAAGATATTGATCTCCATTAAAGAAAATTACTGGAAATGCTTACACATACATTTGAACAGAGAAGAAATTGTTAAGCACTGACAAGTACAGTTAGTCCTCTAAAGGTGATCCAGAACTATAATTAAATGTTTTTTATTCTCAATCAAACACACCTCTCAATTCCATTCTCTGTCCCTACTCCACCCTCTTAGTCTCAGGCACCGTCTTCTGATGACCTCTCCCTACCAAGCGTCCCTCCTTCCGCTCTCCCCATCTCTCCCGCCCACTCCCACAGACGCTACCCACCCTGTAACAGTGTCTTCCATACCGTGGGCAGCCTGGAGCATGAGAGCCCTGCTCTGGTACTGGGGCCAAAGGCACAGCTATCAGTTACTTATTTCTGCACGCTCTGACCCCAGCCCCTCAGAGTCTCATTAGCCAGACTGACCTCTTCTGCCTTATAGTGTTCGGAAGTGACCCTAGCAGCTTTCTGGAAACACTGTGGACTTATCAGTAATCCTCGGTCATGTCCATGGCCGTGTCCAGATTCCTTCAATCCCAAAAAACCTTCTGGACCCGGGCACTCAGAACATTTGACGAGACCAGCTGACTGACAGATGTCAGGGTAGCAGATATTCGAACTTTCAGAACTGTGTTTCCTCCGTGCTCCCCGCTTTTCAGTAGAATTACACCAATTCTCAGCACAAGCAACTAACAACAGAATAAGGGCATTTAGGTAGTCTCAGAATGGCTGAGCTCACTGGAGATTTTCTTTATGTTTAAAAGCTGGGAAAACTTCCTTTTTTAAAAACATAAAGAATACCCTTTTAAGACCTACAACTTAAAGAAATGCTCCACGGTGGTGTGCTGGTCCAAGACGGTTGCCCTCAGACCCCTTCCCTGGCATTTCCCAGCATCGCACGGCACTCTTTCCCAGGCTCCCTTGTCAGCTGGCTTCCAAATCGCTACGGGAGGCGGGGGAGGGAGGAGGGGAACATCTGGGTGGCCTCCCTCTCTTACTCTGCCTCCCAGCGCTGCCTCAGTATCCTCAGTGGCTCCAACTCCTGCCAGGTGGCCCAACACCATCAATCTAGCTCCCTCTGGGCAGCCCGGGTCGGTTCCTGGACTCTGGAACCAACAGCTCCCACTGCTGCTCCACCTCGGGGTGATCTCTGAGTAGCCGCACCACTCCGTTCAGCTCCTCGGCAATCCCCGCACCTGTGTAACCAGATTCTCCGAGTCAAGTTCTCTCTACTGCGAGGGTTACAGTGGCTTCTGTTTTCCCGAGTGAGCCTTGAGTGGGTGACTCAAGCCGCTGAGATGTCATTAAGAACCATCACAGGAGGTTACTATTATTTCTGTCCCACTCCAAACTAGAAAAACACTGAACAATCTTACCTACGCAAAAAGCAGGTGGAAGGAGTGAGAGGGTCTACTCACCTAGTCCCAACTTTTTCTCCCGTGGCCTTAGAAGCTGTAAGAATAAGAAACAACACTTTGATACAAATAGTAAAAAGTCTATTAAGAATTATTTTTATTCATGTAAGTGCTGTTCATTTTAACAGAGATATAGCTGTATTTCTTAGACCTTAGAGCAGAATACATTTAACATTTTTTGGCCAAACTAAAAAAAAGCATTTAGTAATAAATCAAACCGTTTAACAGCTTTTAAGGGAAAGCAACATTTTTTTCACCCCAACCTCATAATAAAAGCCAAATTCACATACAGAAATATTTTTGGCGATATCCAGGAAACTCCGTAAACAGTGTTTTTACACTGATTTATCATTTTGAACATTTATTAATGCCCTCCCAGGAAAACTGCGGGTCTCACTTATTCTGTATGTTTTTGGAGCATTTGGTGGCCTGCGTTGCTTTTTCAACTCCCTCTGTGATTTTAAACGTTGATGTCGCTCTTCTTCCAATGACTTTCCATCTCCTTCTCCGCTGGTCCAGTGGCCAGGAGGCTGTAAATTCTCTTTCCTTACTGTTTTGTCAACTACTTAGTCTTCCCGCATTTTTTACTTTATATATAAACCCTAACTTAGTTGATTTTTCTTTTTATCTGAAAACTTTTGAAAAAGTAGAATGCCAAGTTTTTAACTCTGCTGTAAGTTTCGAAGAGAAACTGGGTTCAAGCAGGCTCACCACGACCCGAGTGTATCTTGTCTGCGCCCCCCGCCCCCCATCCCCCACTTGCTAGTGTATAAGCCGGATGCCTCAGACTGCAAATCTCTGAACAAAGTCTTTTCAGTTCCAGTTGCCCAGGATAAGTTTTTGTACTCCACGTATGCTTCTCTAGGCCTTGCAGGGAGGTGACGAACAAATATAGATAAAATATATTCCTGCCGGAGAGCAAGACAGTCAATCAATCACCTGTAATCATAATTCACTGCACAGATCAAACAAGGTATGTCAGCTTTTATTTGATTTTGTGACAGTCAGTGACAAAATACTGAGCCCATCTGATCTCTGCCCTGGAAAAGCCAATCTTTTAAAAAGTTCACCTTAGATTTCCTGTAACCCTATGTTTCATCTGGGAAAATTTACGCTTCAGATAAAAAATAATTTTACTATTTATAAGGTTTAGAATGTTCCAAAGTTTACAAACTATAAAGTGTATTGCGCACGATAGAGTACTATGGAGCAGTTAAAAGAATGAAGCTGTTCGGTGACCAAAAGTCTCCAAGATATTAGAAAGTAACAATGGTACAGAGAGGCTACGTTTATGTTTAAAAACATAAATGCGAGCACAGTACCCAGCTCTACAAGGTGGACATGCACACATTTGCGCAGAAAGGCAGCGTGCACCCAACACCGACCGGGTTGTACCCTGGGGGAGGCACAGGGGCGCTCTCCCCAGAAGAGCTGTTCAGGGTCAACTTCAGTTTTATTGGTGACATTTACACTTTACACCAAGAACGCACTTGTTGATTTCTTGTATAAGGACAAGTTCAAATTGCTTCATTTAGTGTGCTTCACCATCAGCCCCTTGATTCCTCTCCCCGTTCTGGGCCACCTCCCCCTAGAGCCGCCCTGCTAATGCGCTGTGTGGTCTGGGCAGTGAAAGGCGCTCACAGCAGAGCTCGCCTCGCCTGGCCCAGCCGTCATGAGAACAAGCAGTGATTGTCACCAGACAGGGCCTGGGCCTGAGCTGGTTTGTCTCGGGCCAGCTGTAGTGTGTGGGTTCTTGACTCTGTGTAGGATTTCACAACGCGAGTCCGGGTGACTATGAGGGTGCATTCATTAAAGCTGGGGACAGTGATACAAGGAGGGGCTTCACATAAAAGCAGCAGCATAAGGCTGGGCTGCCTTAGCACACTTGGAAGTCAGAGAAAAGGGGGCTTCAGGGACAGGTTCAGGGGATTGGCCTAGGATTAGCTGCCCGCTGCCCATTGCCTTAGAGCAGGGGTGTCAAACTCATTGTCACCGGGGCCATATCAGCCTTGAGGTTGCCTTCAAAGGGCTGAATATAATTTCAGGACTGTGTAAATGTAACTAGTCCCTAACTAGGGGCAAGGAGCTCAGTGCTGCTGCTGGGTAGAAACAAGGTGGAGGGCCAGATTTAGCCTGCAGGCCTTGTGTTTGCCACCTGTGCCTCAGAGTTTAGGAGATGCCTGCCTGTGGGGGAAGAAGGAGGAAAATAAGATGGTGTGGGCTGCTCCCTTGAGGGAGAAGGCTTGCACTGGGCACTGGGTGCTTAGTCTTGAGGCTTGTATCTCTCTCTTGCAGGTGGGAATCTTAGGGGAGGTCTCGAGGGTCTCAGCAGCCTATGCATCAGTTCTCCAGGTGTGCCTTTTCAGGGTCATGGTCTCCACTATTGGTCGGTGACAGGGCAGGGATCTTTGGTCACTGCAGTTGGTCCTGGCATGGCCCACCTGGTTTTGCTGCTTTTCTGGGCCTGGAGCTGACAAAACTGAGGCCTACATGTTAACTCCAGAGTGAAAAGGCCAGCGAGGAGAGGCTACCCTGGAGGTGAGGTCCTTGGTTTCCCAGCTTTCTCCCCTGCCCGGCACCGGGGCCCTTCCCCATAAGCCCGACTGCACTCTCTTCCTCCTTTGCAATTCTTTACGTATCATTGAGCCCCTCCCCCCCCCTGACTTTTTGGCTATGTGTAGCTCTTGTTTCATGAATTATCTGTTTTTGTACACTTGATATTTTTGCTAGAGAAAATTTGGTACTTGGGGATGACCAAAATATTCTATTATAATAAATTAGTCAGACCTCTCAACCCTACAGTTATGCACGATGCTTCAAAAGTAATGAACGCAGCTTACGTACAGACATAGATGTGAGCTAAACCATGTCCACCTTTTTGTTCCTTCTTGCTGTGGCCTGTGTGACGGACCTCACAGCCCTTAAGAAGCACAGCACAGCCTTCTAGCCAGTGACGACCTCTGTCGCTCACTCTTCTCGGTGACGGCCAGGATGGCAGCCGAGATGAGCATCAGACCGGCGACAGTACCGCCCGCCAGAAGGTTTCGGCCCCTGGTGCTGTTGCATTCTTTGTCCCTCTGTCTTTCCAGTCCTTAGAGCCTGAGTGATGCCAGCGGAGAATAATTTGCACAGAACTGCTGGCTGCATCCAACTTCAGGTTGGGCGACGAAGCGAACCCCACACAACAGAGGCATTCAACTCAGAAAGGGTGGAGCCCTCCACGGTCTCGGCCTCCCTGCCCTGTAACCACGGTTAACAGTTCAGATCATATACTCCCGATTTTTCTACAGTCCCACCCCTGTCCTTTATGAGTTAGCCATGCAATCTTGGGAAGTGAATTAACCCTCTTGTCTGCTTCCTCACTACAGAGTTTTGTTTGCTTGACTTTGTAAAACTCTTCTTTGACTTTTCCCTGACACAGTCACTGTAACTAGGTTGACAGGCTAGCTGACCAAGCATCTGGGCCGAACCACTTTATCTGAGAAAAATAATCATTTTTATCCATCTTTCCCCTCAACTAAACATATATATGTCACTTAAAAGCAAGTAAGTGCCAGCCCTAGCAAGGCCTCACACTGACAAAAATGTTTCCAGTTTAAGTGGTTCAAAGGTCAGCCCCGGCTGGTGTTGCTCAGTGGATTGAGTGCCGGCCTGCAAACCAAAGGGTCGCCGGTTTGATTCCCAGTCAGGGCACATGCCTGGAATAAATAAATAAAAACCCTGAAAAAAATGATTTAAAAGTCATAAAATAATGAATGAATAGGGAATTTCCCTGGTACTATAGGGATATCACCACAGTAAATGCTAATTCTTTTCTTATTCATTTGAATTTTATTGGGTTGATGGGGAAAATGATGGGGCAAATAAAACAGCATTGTTTTAGAATTTGTGAAGGTCAATTTAGTGTGCAGTCCCTACTAATCCATCAATCAATCACACCTCAAGGCTAAGCTTCTGTGACATAACTATTCAAAATGTCGTCAGGCCGACACTCCCGGACTGAACGGCGCACACAGCCTCAGAGCATTCTACAGGGGATGGGCGTGCACCACAGGCTGTGGCCCAGAGGCTCTGAAGGAGAAGCCGGGGAACTGTTGCCAAAACCACGAACCATCACTGGAAGTCATGGCTGGAAGGCTGCAAATCTGCGGACTTGTCCCCTCCCTCTGTCCTCCCACTCAGCAGGAGGTAGTGGAGAGGGTGGGGGAGTGACCGGTACGTGAGTTGTGGATCCGTGCGAGACGGAGAGTCCCTGTGGCAGGACAGGTTTACCACGCGTGTGCCACTAACACAGCTCCCTTAGCTCTTCCCACCCACCCAGATCTCCTCCCTGGAAACACATTAATTTAATAATCAAGAATACTGGGACCCACTGACTATTTTTTATGATGCCAGTGCCATTTCTTGATATGCAAATATCAACAGAGGTTCTCCAAGAGACTTCTTTATGTCTACGCCCATGGTTCTTTATTGGGAGGAGGGGACAATTTCGCCCCTAAGGGGACATCTGACAAAGTCCTGAGACATTTTTGGTTGCCACACTGGGATGGAGGGTAGTTCTGGCCTCTGGTGGCTGGAGACCAGGGCTGATGCCAGGCATCCTCCAACACACAGAACAGCCTCTCAGAGCAAGGAATGCTAGGCCCCAAACGGTGCCAAGGCTCAGAAACTCTAGCTTACATAAGTTACAATGCCCTGTGCCTCGAATATGTTTTCTAATTAAACACGTACTTAATTGTATGCTTGGGCCCAAGAATTATCCAAAGTCAAGGTCAATAGTATTCTCAAACACATTAAAATCCGAACCAGTGACTAAAAGTATACACATACATGTGTTCATATATATAAGAAGCCACGCATATATGAAACCATATATATACAGTATAATAGCTCTCTGCCTATATATATGAAACCACTACATTTGCCTAACTTACTCCCAAAGAAGAAGAGGCTTCAAGGTGCAGTGGAAAAATCTAAAGTTTAAGACTCAGAAAGTCAACCTACTCCCGCAAGACTATTCTACGAGGAAAAATAAACACAAAAATTCCAAGTCCCCTGAAAAGCCATTCCTATTCCCCATGAAAACAGCTGCCTTCCTCAGTTACGAGCTTTCACCCGTGGGCAGTATTTGCCCCCGAAAGCACAAGGCCACCTTGAGAAAGGGAGCAGGGAAGACCGAGACACATGCCACCAACTGCAGTCTTGTTCTGTCATCTCCCTTGTCAGTTCAATAGCATACTTGAATTTGTATGACAAATTATGACAAATCCTTGCAGAATCAGTCATAAAAACAGTTTACCCCCAAACTATTTTGCTATAGAACTGCTGACCCAACATAGCTGAAAGATGTAGAACCTCAAGCACAACGGAAACGCGTCTGAATCCCAAGTGTCTAGGTTGCTCTTTGTCTTTGCAGTTTCTGGACAGACTGAACGTAAGCATGGTTCGTCTCTCATCCTTCCCCCACAAAAATGCAGCTGGCAAGACAGAAAAAGAGTCACACAACTTACAATTCTGTCCGAACCGTAGATCCTCTCCAACTGCTCAGCGACGTCCCTCGTTCCATCCGGGCTTCCATCGTCTATGATTATAATTTCATAGTTGATTTCACTACGATGAAAAACAAATGGAATTTGTATTGTTTGAATACAGTACTGTCAAATTAAAAAATTAATTTTAAAACTACTAATTCTGAACCAGTAGTGGAAACATATTTCCATATTAATCACTAAGGAAAACTTCAACTATCAAATGAAATGTCAAACATTCCGTGCTTCACCTCCAAACTCAGCATGTTGCTGGAAATGCTATTATCAAGTCCTAAAATGGTAAAATATTCTGACAGAAGCCATACTTTTCAGTTTAAAAAAAAGCCCAGTGATTTATATATGTAAAATATGTGATTGGATATCATATGAAGTTTTACTTACTTTGGAAATAGAAACTTTGGAACCTTAATATTAATCTTAATTATATTATTTCAAAAGTATATCTTAAAGACAACTCAAAATGACTGAGAAGCCCTGAGTGATTTATTCTTTTTAATTCCCAAATGATTTAAAGAACATAATCAGGAATAAATCCAACTTAATTTCACCCTTAAAAACCCCCCACTTTAGGAGAGTACCATAACCTTTGACACCACTATTTCAAACCGCTGGGCCCATTATCCCGCACTATCAAATAAAAAGGAATAGCACAGAATTACGAGAGTTCAATATGCTTCCAAACCAGCATCTCTCTGCTGCTCTCCATCGTCTCTACCAGAGTCTGTTCTACAAACAAGCCAATACTCAGGTGTCCATGAGATCACTAGCATGTCTGCCCCTACTCCCCGGAAAAAAAAATTCTTTTTGTTAACTTGATTGGGAAACTTAAGCGGAAAGAAAATGAGGCACAGCTGAACTCTCTCACACACAACATTCTGTTTCTTCTTGGTCCTACTTCAGGAAACATGCAAGGAATTTGCAACCAGAAAACACACTGTGCTAAAGGCTTAAGAAAGTCAGCCCCAGCGAACTTGCCAGAAAGCAAAACTCAGCCTATCTGTTCTCTACCAGAAGACACGATGACTTCAGCTTCCCAACTGTGCCTTAAATTTGGGCATGTGCTTTACATGCCAGCACATGTAAGATGTTGATTCTAGCTGATGTGCTGAGAGAGCTATATTTCGTAAGCAAAATCACTTCTCTCTCACTTCAAAGCACCCATACCACCTGAGGGTGAGGTGGCTTAAAGGAATCAAGCTGATCAGTTATCGATGAGGTAACTTGACTGCATCTCACAAGTAAATAGTTGTTCCTTCATTAAACTTCATTTTGATTAAAAAAATCCACCCTATTGAAAGATAAACTGCACTACATAAAATACATTAAAACAAAGCAAAAATATTGTATAATCAGAATCAGGAACAAGAACAGCTACATGACAATTTCTCTAAGTTGGAAAGAGCTTCTAGAAATCAAAATAAAAAGATAATGTAAAAAGAGACAAATAAAAAATTTGAAGAGCTTTGTATGTGAAGATAGTTTTCTCATTGGAAAAAAAAAAACCCAAGCAGCAATGTTTATGATTGCTTAACCACTATAATATATAAACCTGAAAGTAATACAAAATAATACTGAGTATAAACTGTAAATGAAAAATAAAGTAAAATAAAAATGATGCAACTGAAAAAAAAAAACCCACCCAGAAATATTTTTCACCAACTAGCATTTCCAGTGATGTAAGTTTACAGATACTCAAGTTGACTGGCTGTGGGGACAGGTACTCTCTGAAGAGTGCTGGGGAGTCGTAAGCCAGTACAATCGTTTCTGAGAACAATTTGGCAATAACTACCAACTTCTAGCACACCTCTGTCGATCCAGCAATACCACCGCGAAGACTTCATCCTGATGTGCCAGCAACAGTAAGTGCTTGTTGCAACATTCACCTAATAGAGGCGCACTCGCTATGTGCCCAGCACTTTTCAAAATGCTGGAAACTGTGGTGTGAACAAGTCCCCATTCTCATTTGTGAAGCAAAAGTAAAAAAAAAAAAGGCTTTGAAAATAATCTGTGTTCGTTGACATGACCCAGTTAGATAAAATATAACACAGCCATATGGAATATTCCTTAGCTTTCAAGATAATGTTAACTTTGTAGGTGCTGATGACATGGAAAGATCTTCAAGATTTCTACAATACAGTCTCACCATTGTAATCATGAAAACAAGTTGCTTTGCATTGGCACCAGAATTTACCAAAGTTCTTTTTTTTAATTGTATAAACACTTTCAAATTCAAACTGCAAGTCCCAGATTCTAACGACAACGAACATCCCCAGTGATCAGCGAAGCTGCCCTTCCGCCAGCCCAGCAGCAGACACCAAACCTCATGCTTACATAAGCACTGGGCACCGGGGCGGGAGTGCGTGTGCTCACTCAGACTCCCGGCTGCCGCCTCGGATCCCGACCACCTAGACGGCTGAGTGAGGTCAGATTTACAGCCTTGCCCCAGTGAAAGGGAGCAGCCCTTTTGAGGAAAAAAAAAAAAGGCGGTGACAGATGGGAGGGAGCAGTGTACAGTAAAGATAAAGGCCTGTCACGCAAAACCCAAGGGCAGCAAGGAGAACAAGACCCAGATTGAACCCCTAAACTATCCGCCTCGGCGTCCCCCGCAAGGTGGCTCCCTCCCCAAGACTTCCCCCGGCAGCCGCAGACAGGCCCCGCAGGGCCGCCTGGCGCAGCCAACTGCCGGCAGGCAACCAGGCCGGGAAGCCAGTTCATCTCCTTCCCCGGGCAGGGCGGCCGGGCATGCTACCTCTCCGAGAAGCTTTTCACCAGCAGCCACACGATGAGGGGCAGGTTCTCGCGCTCGTTGTAGGTGGGTAATAGCACCGAGTACTTGTCCTGTCCCGGGTCGCGCCCCTCCGGCCGCCGCCGAGACTTCGGAGGGGTACGCCGAGCTTCCTTGGAGGCCATGGCGGAACTGCGCGAGACGTCGGAAGCGGAATGACGCGACGAGTCAGACAGTGCCAAGTTGGGGACCAGGGGGGCGGGCCTGTGTGGTTGAGTGCTCGCTCTCCTAAGGCCCTGTGTATAGTTCCGTTGGAGATACCAGATTTTGTGAATCTCTAAAGTTGAACCTATAGGTTGTTCCTGGAAATTGGTATCTATTTTATCCCCTTTTCCAAAGCTCCAGAAAATTGTGTAGTTTACTGCGGTCGCTAGGAGACGGTAAACCGGAAACGGAAGTGCCATTCAAGATCTCTAGGGAAAGAGGACGCCATGGCTGCCAAGGCGGAGGTCCGGGCCTTGCAGGCCGAAGTTGCCCGGCGGGAGAAGGAACTGAGTTCCCTGAAGCAGAGACTGGCGGCGGCTCTTCTGGCGGAGGAAGAGCCAGAGCGGCAGGCTCCGGTGTCGCCCCTGCCGCCGAAGGCCGCGCTGACCCGAGATGAGATTCTGCGCTATAGCCGGCAGCTCGTGCTGCCGGAGCTCGGCGTGCAGGGGCAGCTGCGCCTGACCGCCGCGTCCGTGCTAGTCGTGGGCTGCGGTGGGCTCGGCTGCCCGCTGGCGCAGTACCTGGCAGCGGCCGGCGTAGGCCGCCTTGGCCTTGTGGACTACGACGTGGTAGAAATGAGCAACCTACCCCGCCAGGTGCTGCATGGGGAGGCACTGGCTGGCCAGGCCAAGGTCTTTTCGGCCGCCGCCTCGCTGCGCAGTCTTAATTCGGCCGTGGAGTGCGTGCCGTACGCTCAGGCTTTGACGCCAGCCACCGCTCTGGACCTGGTCCGCCGTTATGACGTGGTGGCTGACTGCTCCGACAACGCGCCCACTCGGTACCTCGTTAACGACGCCTGTGTGCTGGCCGGCCGGCCTCTCGTATCCGCCAGCGCCCTGCGCTTCGAGGGCCAAATCACAGTCTACCACTACGACGGAGGGCCTTGCTATCGCTGCGTGTTCCCCCAGCCACCTCCAGCGGACACGGTGACCAACTGCGCGGATGGCGGGGTGCTCGGTGTCGTCACTGGGGTCCTGGGCTGCCTGCAGGCGCTGGAAGTGTTGAAGATCGCCGCAGGCCTGGGCCCCTCTTATAGTGGTCGTCTGATGCTCTTTGATGCTCTCAGAGGACGTTTCCGCTGTATTCAGCTGCGGAGCCGCAGGCCCGACTGTGCGGCCTGCGGGGAGCAGCCCACTGTGACTGACCTGCAGGACTATGAAGCCTTCTGTGGCTCCTCGGCCACCGATAAATGCTGCTCCCTGCAGTTGCTGAGCCCAGAGGAGCGAGTTTCTGTTACTGACTATAAACGAATTCTGGATTCTGGGTCACCCCACGTGTTGCTGGATGTCAGGCCTCAAGTGGAAGTGGACATCTGTCGTTTGCCTCATGCCCTGCACATCCCTTTGAAACATTTGGAACGGAGGGATGCGGAGAGCCTGAGACTCTTAGGGGAAGCGATCCAGAACGGGAAGCAAAGCACACAGGAAGGAGCAGCGCTCCCCGTTTACGTGATTTGCAAGCTGGGCAATGAATCCCAGAAAGCCGTGAAGATCCTGCAGACGTTGACGGCAGTCCAAGAGTTCGGCTCCCTGACAGTTCAGGATGTGGTTGGGGGGCTCATGGCCTGGGCCGCCAAAATCGACGGGACATTTCCGCAGTACTGACGTGGCTGGTAGACTAGTCTGACCTGAGAAGGATGTGGGTTGTCACATTACCTTAAAGATCATGGCTATTTATTGGATGATGCAGTTGTTAATGGATTATAACTCTGTCTCTGCGAATTGCCTTGTGTTTTCTGCACTCGGAGAGTGTCCTGAACTTTTGAGCTCTATATTGTGAGGGACAGGATTTTGTGTTTTAATCTGCTGATCATTTGCTGGTCCTGCTTTTTTTCCACCTCCCCCATTCAAAAGCTCTCTAAATGGTCTATGTTATGCCTGGAATTAAGTTGTTGTAAACTTAGTCTTACTGAATTGATCACAGATGATACATTTAAGATCAATTTATTGTTTATTAAAGATGTTCTTTGGATCTTATTTCTACTTCAAGTGATAGGATATATATACTAGAGAAATAAGTGTTAAGAGGTACATTGTTTTAATGATCTGGAAAGTGGTTATATATTAAATATTGTGAATTCATATCCAAAGTGAAGTATTTACAGGTTAGCAAGATAAAGGAAGCCACTTTCATAGTATGTCAGTTTGTCTTATAAACTTCTGATTTTTTTCCTAAAGTTGGCTTCAGGGTCCGCCTTATGTTGTATTTATGACATTTTCTAAACTGTGTATTACTGTTTATCTTACTTTGGAATCCTCAAGTCCAAGTTCCAACCTTCTGCCCTCCCCTTGCCCTTCCCTATCCAGTCTGTTATAAACAACGTTTCCATGAAATGGCAGGTACTCTGCCCAATTCCCAATATCTACAACAAGATCAAAAGTAAAAACTTGGTATGTATGTAGCAGTGGTTAATTGAAGGGGAAATGCCTTGTCAAAGGGCACCTCCACTCTGCAGCTGACTTGTGCCTGCAGGCTCACCTACAGCCAGAAACCGCAGACATAAACGTGAAATCTTTGTATCTGTGGCTACAGATGTTTACAGAGAGTTAAAAAGCATTGTGGGCCAGACAAAACCCTCTGCATGTCAGATGTACTTACCAGTTTGCAAACATTTTTTCTCTCCACTATTCACTCTGAGGTTTGGGTCTCCATTTTATTTTTTATTATTATTTTTTTAAAGAGTGTATTTCTTTTTAGAGAGAGAAGGGAGGGAGAAAGGGAGAGAAACATCGATCGGTTTTCTTTTGTAACTTCTCGTATGTGCCCGCAACTTAGGCATGTGCCTTGACTGGGAATCGAACTGGCGACCTTAGCCAGTTCTTTGCGGGAGGACACCCAACTACCTGTCCACCCTGGCCATTTTAAGTAGATTCACCATGAGCAGCCTTTTCCTAGTGCTCGTACTTGCCTACCTAGGGCCCGGGGTCCTCGGCTCATCTGGCTCTAAGAATTGCAGCCTGGTGCACTGAGGCTTCTGGATGGGAGCATGAGATAAACTGGCCGGAATTAATGCAGAGTGAAAGCCTGCGCTGAACGGACAGAGCTCAGAAATTAAGCGTTAAAACTCTTCCCCCTGGGGCCTTATCCTCTTACATCTGGGGATTAAGGCTCAGTCCAGCTGACACGGCATATGGAGAGCCATGTAAAAGACACACAGACCACACAGGGCGCAGTTGCCCCTTGCATGCGCTTGAGGCATGGGGAAGAGTGTTCAGCAGCCTCAGGAAGGAAGGCTGTTGAATAGAGCAGCTCATACAGGTCGGCAGAGGTTATACTTCCCTTCTGTTCTCAGCTTGGGTAGCTGCAGGGCTCCAGCCTCCCTCTCCTCCCTTCCTGTTGTCTTCAAATATTTTCTTGGTACTTTGTCATCACTGGGGGTTGCAGCTGTGAGTAGGGTAGGCACTCTCTTTGCTTCCAAAGCCCTTGTACATAGTGGGAAAGAACCATTAAGAGAAAGATTCACTTCCTGGCTGAGTGGCTCAGTGGGTTGGAGCACCCTCCTGTGCACTGAAAGTGGCGGGTTCAGTCCCCAGTCAGGGCACATACCTAGGTTGTGGGTTGGATCCCTGTTTGGGACACATATGTCGATGTTTTCTTTTTCATGTCGATATCAACCAGAATCAGCCAGGTAATTTGCAGCACCCCTTGTACCGTGTAGGGCCCTGAACACCGACCATGTGTGGGATGTTTGATGATGTCTGAGACCCTGTGGTTGCCACAGCTGGGATGGGCAGGGGATCGCGGTACTGGCATCTCGTGGGGAGAGACCAGGATTGTGCTGAACATCCTCCAATGCACAGGACAGACAGCAAAGATTTATCTGACCCTCAGTTTCAGTTGTGTTGAGGTTGCAAAATCCTGTTTCAGTCAATGACAATTTTGACACAGACCAGAAGGAAAAAAATCAGAGGGTTTTGTGAAAACACACAGCCAGGGACCTGCCTTGGTCTGGAGAAGGCTTCCTGGAGCAAAGACCCTTTGAGCTGAGATCTGACAAATGAGTATGAATGAGCCACGCCCAGGAGGAGGAGGGAAGGTAACAGATGTTGGGGTCTTAGAGGGTCATTTCTTAACACCCCTTGGTTCTCTGCAGAGGTTCAAAACCAAGTGAGAAAGAGACACAGGATTTAGGTGGACAAGTGAAAATTTCACCTTTGTAACTAAGGAAGCTACTTGGGGACTATGCTTAGGTATGGCCAACCTTGCTAATAATACACCATCTCCACCTCCATGAACTTACTACCCCAGCCTGCAGGATCTAGCCTGCCATTCACTAGGGTACGCCCCCACCTATCTCGCAGAGGAGACAGGAAGGGGTCATAGTTTATATCCCAGTTCCCTCTCCCCAACTCTCATCCTCCCTGGAGAGGGTGAGGGGGCGAGGGTGGATCAGAGGACAAACACTGTCACTCCAGCGCAGTGGTCCCCACTGGCTGCTGAGGAAGTCATCTGGGGGACTTAGAAAAGCCCTGTCCCCAGGCAGCAGTTCAGCCCCAGTGAAGCCAGGATTTCAGGGGCCAGGCCTTGATTGTTTTTTGTTTTTTGTTCGTTTGTTTTTTAAAGCTCCTCCCTCCCAGGGTTTTCAGATAAACTACAAAGATGTAGAAAAACAAATACATTTTTCAGTCCAAGTATGTCCCAACAATTGCATGGGGTGTGCTTATATCCCATTATTTATCTGAAATGCCCAACTAGTGGGCGTCTTGTATATTTAGTTGCTAAATCTGGCAACCCTGGGGTCCAGGTGACTCCCACCTGCCCCCCAGGTTGAGAAGCACTTAACCAAGGAAACAGGAAGAGTGGGAAATAGGTGCCCTCCTCCCACATCCTCCCTGCTTTGGTCCCCTGACAACAGGAGTGAGTGGTCCCCGCAGGGAACAGCTGTCCTTCAGGCCAGTCCTGAGTCTGCCTTCTTGACCCCCAGTATCAGCCAGGACTCTTTGTGGATCTTTCTAGACCGACTGGCTCAGCAGGGCTGGGAAAAACCCATTCTCTGAATCAACAGAAAGCCCACCCAGTACTCACTGAAAGTAAACTCCCTGTTTCTTCTCCCATCTCCCACTGGGGCCAACCTTGTTACCCAATATGGCACAGCAGGGGTTCGGTGGCGAGATTACAGCTGCTCCCGTGATAAAAGGGACCCCAACTGCTTTGATCTCACAACTTATAAGGGCAGTGGGTCTGAGCTCAGCCTTTAATTCTTTTGGACTTTACAAGGACTCTGAATGTATTTGTCCCAGAGAACATAATAAAGTCTTTATTATTCAAAAGTGGAGTCACCGTGCAGTTAACCCTGGGGAGCAGGGATGGGACACTCTGATTGGCCAGGTCTGGTCACATGCCCACCCCTGGACCTGGGCTGGGTGCAACTCCGTCAGATCCCACCCCCAGACTATAAGTGAGGGACCAGCGGTTCTGGTTTTAGAAGGCAGGTTTTATTATTCAGGAATGGTGAGGCCAGGGGATCAGGAGATGACAGCTGTTGAAAAGATGGTTTTATACTGGGAAGCAGGGAAAGCAGGTTTAGGATCAGCTGGATAAATGGCCTCAGAGGCTCTGGGGCCTGAGGCTGACCCCAGGTGCCTGGTACCTGGCCCAGGGTGATTAGGGCACGTGGATAGGGACCTGGCTTCAGAGAGCTAGAGAAGGATGCTGGGCCGTGGGTTCTGGATTGGTTGGTCTGCAGATGAAAAGTGCCTTCCAGAGTTTGCTGTTTACCGTCTCTAGGAACTGGCTAATTCAGGGAGGGGCAGTCCCTCCGGAGTCAGCAGGGCCCCCGATATCAAAGCATCAAAAATACATAATAAAATGAGGTGATGAATAGAGTTCTCCGAATGCAAATCCACTTTCTGTGGCCAGGGGTGGAGGCAGATGCTGGGCAGCCAGAAACACAAGAGATGGCGCTACCCGAACGTAAGTCCGGCCCCTCGGGGCCCCCAAGTCGGACTCTGCTTGGTCAGTTGTCATCCTCCCCTCCCGGGTGGACCATCTTTCTTTGTCACTGGGACTACTGCACCCTCAGGCCTCCTGGTTAGTCCCATCTTGGGATCTGTGACTATAAGTCCAGACATCTCGGTCCCATGTCACTGGGACCACAGGGCACATCTGCCACTGCCATTCACTCTGATCACTGTGGGGGAAAAGCTGACAGTTGACAGTGGCTGTGGTTCTCACTTCCCCTGGCACCAGGCCCACTTGTTTTATTAAAAAACACCCAGAAACTGTGCCTGCTGTCGCCAGGAGCGGTGGGGGGTGGGCGGGGAGGGCCATAATTGGAGCAATTGAATAGGTTTGTCCCCAGGCACTGCTCAGAGGCTGGTAGTCACCTCCGAGGCACCGTGCTGGGCAAAGTGAGAGACGCCATCAGGACAGCTGCCGTGAGGACTGAGAGAAGACTGTCAGGTTTCGAGACACTTCGGGCTGTTTAGGGGCTTTGCCCTTTTGGTCCCCATCCCCCCCCATATTCACTGAGATCCTTCCCCAGGGAGCGGGGTGTTCGTTAGAAGCTGTGGATTAGAAGGCGCCTCCTTTGTGGTTTTGTGGTCGAATCCCAGGAGGGAGGGGCTGATGAATCCGGGGGACCTGGAGCATGGGTCCTGGATTCTGGGAGGGGGGAGAGGGCTGGTGCCCCCTTCCTCGAGCTGGAGGCTTCTGTGCTCGGCTCTCAGCCTTCTCTCTTCTCCGGCAGCCTGTTGTTTAGTGTTGTCTTACTCCAGTGGGAGTTTTGCACACCCTTTGAGCTGTTTTCTCTGCTGCTTGCAAAGTGCTTGAACGGAGCAGTGTCCCCTGGTTCTGGACCGAGTTCAGGTTTGGGCAGGGATTGTTTGGGGATCATCTTGACCTATACGAACCCGAAGAAGTTTGCTCTGTGACACCGATCCGCTCCCAAACCCTCCTTCCCTGACCTGCCCTTCCTCCAGTAGTCCTTGGCTCTGAAATAGCACCACCATCCTTCGCGGTGCTGAGGCCACAACCTTGGAATCACCCTCGTCTCCTCCCTGCCTCCTGTTCCCACATGACATCTGGCGTCAGACGCTGTGGGTGGGCCCTGCCTTCAAAATATTCCTGAATCTGTCCATCTCTCGCTCCTTCCTCTGGGCCAGGCACCCTGCTTCCAGAATTGCATCTTCGCATCCTGCTCTTCCTGGCCTAGCTCAGTCTGTTACCCCACAGCACCCAGGGGAATCTGTTGACACGTAGGTGGTGTTCTGTCGCACCCATGCTCAAATCCCTCCCCTGGCTCCCACGTCTCATTTGGAGTAACAGACAAATTGACCAGGGGACTGCTTTCTGCCCTCTGATTTCTACACCCGGTCTCCTACCCCTCTCCTGCTCACTCGGCCCCAGCTACACGGCCTCACTGCCGAGCCTCCCGCACACGAGACATGTGCCCAGGACCTTTGCATAGGTTATGCCTTCTGCTCTGCCCAAATGCCACTTTCTCAGGAAGGCCTTTCCTAAGTACTTAAACAATTAAAAAATTTAAAATGCAATTTAAAATGGCATCTCTCCTCCCAGGCTTCCCTGCTCTGTTTTTCTCCATGGAGTGTCACTGTCTGGCAGGCCGTTTTCCTTGTTTATTTGTTTACTGTCTGTCTCTGTCACTAGAACATCCGCTCTAGGAGGGCGGGGACTTTGCTGTATCCTAGTGCCTAGAACCCAGTAGATGCTCAATAAATATTTGTCAAATGATTGACCAAATCACTCTGGCAACCATCTGGATAAGGTCTGAATAAGGGTTTGGAATTGTTGACGACTGTTTAAAAAAAATCTGTGTGATGTGTCTGAGTTTTAAAGATGCATAAGGGTCCCCTTTTGTCCGGATCTCTCCAAGGCAGCTCACTCGCTAATTTGGTGACCGAGGGAATGAGTCACCTATTACTCTTCCTTGTGAGTGAGGAGTTCCATTGATACTGTGTCTCCACATTCTTTGAAAATGTCAGTGGGGGTGAGTCATGGGCCAAGGGATTGCACCAGGGTGCTGGCCCATGCGCCAACTCGATGAGTAAATCTCCCCCCTGTGATGTCACCAGAGTCCGAAATGACCTCCCTCCGCACACACCCAAGAGGAGAAGCAGCTTCACTGGAGAAGCCTGCACCACCCTGCACTGTGGCCACACCGGCCCTGAGCTGCGTGGTGCCGGGCAAGGGCGTGACCTACAGGGAGACCTCTGACTGCCTGGCACATCACTCCACTTCTCTGCGTTCCCCTGTGTGTTAAGTGGGGATGCCGCTCATGTTCATGTTCATGTTCGTTCGTTCATTCAACCAGTGCCCAGTGGACACTGAAGTGGGGCTGGAGATGCTGAGCGAGCCAGGCAAACAGGCTCCCGTTTCCTCGGAGCTCACAGCGGGTGCAAAAACAGATGATAAGCAGGGAAGGAAAGAAAGATGTTAATGGCACTATGGAGAATGTCAGGAAGGGAATAAAACAGAACAGTGGCATGAAGGGTTAAGGGCCGGCCGGCTGGGGGTCAGTGTTAGCAGGGCCATCGGGATCGGTGGCACCAGATCCACCAGCCGCGTGAAAATCTGGGTGGAGAGGCCAGCATGGACAAAAGCTCTGAGGGGGAGATAAGTGCATTTGAGGACAGAGGTCAGGGTGGCTGGAGTCGGGCGGGGGCGGGGGGGAGGTGACGGGACCCAATAAGGTCAGAGTAGAGGGCACAGCGAGTAATTTGACCTGTGGATCCATTATGGACAAAATGTCTTGGTGTACAAAGAGCATGAGCGCCGTAAGGTGAGTCCTTCTTCCTGGTGTGTCTTGGCTGGAGGTGGGGGTGGGGCTAGACCTCCCACCGCACCCTCCCCAGACCTCCTGGTGGGCTTTCCCGTGGGCTTCTTCAAGCCTGCAGACATTCCCAGGAGGAGACCAGGCTGCGGCAGGCAGTGCCATACTGAGAAGTCAGAGAGGGATCCTGAGAAGGATCAGTGCAGGGCAGCTGGCTGAGTCTGGGTCACCTTTCAACCTGGGCCACATTTGAGCCGTGAGTTGTCATGAACAACAGCGGCCTGGTGGGTGGGCCCATGGTAAGCCATTTCAACACTGCGAGGCCACATTTCTCTGGGCTGGTCCTTGGAGCATCCTGTCTTCAGTCTCTGAAGAAAGCTGACCTCATCAGCTTTTCTGATTTTCTGCTTCAGAAATGCAGGGTCAGCCCGACAGCTGCACTCTGTTCCCAGGAGGGGGCACTAGATCCCTTTAAAAAGCTCGTCATTGTGTATGCTTGCATTTTTAAGAAAGTAACATTCTGCAGTGGCTGATGTGGCTTAGTGTACTGAGTGCCGGCCTGCAAACTAAAAAAGTAACATTCTTTAAATCAACTTTTTAAAATGAAAAACACACTATAGTCTCATTTTTAGCAAAACTACCCATTAAACCATAGATTTTTTTCTGTACTGGTTCAATTCCTCACCCCACCTGTCTCCCCCCGCCCCAATATACATGGAATAAATCCATCTCAATCATCACCACAATAGCAATTTTTTAGAAAGCACTTCCTGTGAGCCAGGCATTGTTCTAACAGCTTTACGAGTACGGCCTCATTTAACTCACACGCATTACGAGGTGAGCACTATTATTATCAGTCCTTCAAAGATAATGAAGCAGAGGCAGAAGTGGGCCGCCTTGCCCTGTGGCAAGTGTTCGAGGTGTTGATAATGAGGTGTCTGGAGTGGTCAAAACCACAGAGACACGAGGTTGAACGGACGTGGCCAGGGACTGGTGGGGGTGGGGGTGGGGAAATGGGTGTAGCCATTCAGTTCTGCTAGGTGAAAAAGTTCTGGGAATCTGGCACAGTGATGTGAATGTACTTAACATTAACTACACACAGAAAAGTGGTTCACACAGCAAACTTAATGTTATGTTTTTTTACTATAATTCATTTTTTAAAGGTAAAAATTTTTTTGAGGTTCTGCTATTTCCATATTCTCCAAGGCAAAATAAGGTTCAAGGATGGTAGGAAGAAAGGCATGTGCGGTGGGCCTCGCAGCATGGCGTCCGAGGGCGAGCACAGGGGCTGGGGGCCTCTCAGGACACCCTGTGACCGTCCTGTTTCCTGGGTTTCACCCGGGCCCTTGTCTGGGAGAGGATTCTGAGCAGGGTGGACCTTGACCTTGATCTTGTATACCTTTAATTTTTTTAAGTATGCATGCAGTCACTTTATCATGTATTTATGTATCTCTCCCCAACAAATGTAATGAGACCCTACTAAATGCCGTGGCTTTGAGGGTTCTGCTTTAGATTTATGCAAACTTTCCCACTTGAACTTAAAAACAAGATGTTTACACATACTTTTAAACTGTGTAAATAATCCAAAAAGAGTAAAAAGTAAGGATCTTCCCCACCCTGACCTGGGCCCCCCAGTTCCCTGCCCTCCCGGCCCTAGGGCAGCCCTGGTTATCTGCCTCATGCGTCTCCTTCCTGAGAAGGGCCAAGTGGCACGAGTGAAGACACAACGGCATCTCTTACACACACAACAAGCGTGCTCTCCATACCATTCCATACTTGGGCTTTTTATTCAGCAGGGCACTTCTGAGATTGTTCCAGATCAGCGCAAGAAATAAACCTAATACTTTCTGACAGCTCAGTTACAATTGCACTGTATACATGCACCACAATCCAATTAACTAGTTGCTTTTGATGAAAGAGTTCTTCTTTTTGGTCCCGTAGTTCTGTTTGGCAGTCTGCAGGAATCTATGGACTTCTGAGGGGGGAAAAATAGGTTTTTATGTGCACAAAATAACATACACAGGAATACAGGGAAACCAGTTAAATGGAAATACAGTTCTATCCACAGACGCTTTGGGAGTCTGCGGCTGCTGGGACAAGGACCCCTATCTAGTTTCTGGTCTGTTTTCTGCTACAGTCAAATCTCAGTTCCCACAGGTCTCCTACCTTGAACAATCTGGTTCTAGACCAAGTTGTTCATGGGAAAATGTCTCGGCTGTCGAGCAGAACTTTGGTTTTCCATGCTACAGTCCTTTCAGGATGATACCTGTCTGATTAGTCACGTGTCTCTCGGGTGACAAAGGAAATTCATTTTTCAAACAAATTGCTTCTCAGCTTTCCAGAACAAATTAGGTTGAACTGAGGTCCCTCTGTACAGACATGAATTTGTATGTGCTGTAATGAATACCTGGGTACACATCCCCACTTATTAATGTACGTTAACTTTGCAGACATGGAATTGCTGGGGTAAAGATCTTAATTTTATACCATGAGAAAGCACTGTCTTAACACAGAAAAGGGTATTTATAACAATACTATTAGTCCTGAAGGGTGGTAGTGAGGGTCACATTCTACCCAAATAGAAGGACTCTTACTTTCTATTGGAGTCAACAGGTGGCGAACAGGTAGAAAATGCCTAAATGATAAATAATATTTATTATCTGTGAAGGAAATCAGTCTGGTAATGTGATAAGAGGGACTGGGTGGGGAGGTGGGGAGGGTGGCAGGTGACATATTTAAATTTGAGGACTGAAGAATGACAAGTAGCCAGACGTGTGAATATCTGGGAATGACTTATATTCTTCTCACGTTTACATTGTCCAAACTCGGGATTGACTTCCAACCTGAGATTGAAGCTGTAAGACAATCGTGAAGAGAGCCCACCGCATCTGTCCCCCTGACACAGAACAGATGCTAGAGGCAGCTGGTCATGGAAAGGTCCAGAAGAACATGGGGAATAGAGGGGATCCTCCGTAAGAACTCCTTCCAGATACACGGATATGTTAGGGTTCTTAACTTCCTTTAGGGAACTTGCCAAACCTGGAAGTCTACTAGCAGGGCAGTGGGGAGGCGCTGACTTGACTCCAGATTGTACTTCTTGGAAACACCAGTAGGTGGGGCTGGAGGACAAGGAACAGACAGCAGTTCGTGGCAGCCTCCAGACCCAGCAGTTCAGGTAGAGCCCAGCACTCCCTGAATCTAGCTCAGAAGTACTGAAGTTTCCGAACGCCAGCTTCCGGTGCGTTAGTCTGTCTGAGTATTTATGAGCTCCAAAGGAGGGAAATCAGTGAACATTAATGTAGCCCCTGTTATGGGCAATAACATATTTGCAGGCAAACTTCTTCCTCCACCCCTTTCCTGCTTCCGTAAAAACCCGGGCCATACGGCGAACCTAAAGGAGGGGGAAGGCAGGGGATGTGAGAAACACGTGCCTTTTCGTATTGTTTCTTACTTCCCCACTTTGGGTAAGCATCCTAAGTACAGAGAAATATTTTTCTATTATAAGCAGCATAGCAACGAACACTCGAGCCGGGGGTCAGGCCGCGACTGGTCTGCTTGCACAGGAGAGCGCATGCGCATCCGAAGGAGACAGGTGTCTCAGCGCGGCTGCTCGGTGGGAATACGGGACCCCGTGCTGCCGAGAAGCCTGAAATCTAGATTTTTATGTAAAAGCTCCAGGTTTTAGAATGTTAGTGAATCACCCTACAACGTGTGGTTCCAATAAAACGCTTCTCCGAGCTGGATTCGGTCTGCCCTGTGAAAGATGCCTCCCTGTACCGGGAGGAAAGGAACGTTCTTGTCACCGGAGGCATGGGATGGAGGCGAAGAAAAGTCTGTACCCACAGACTTGTGAAAATAACTCATCTTCCTTTAGTTTCCCCATATATTTTAGTGATTTTCCCATAATCACTATTCTTTGTTCAACCTAGAATATAAGCACTCAGGTAGAGTTTCTGCTTTGGGTCTTTCTCCCTGGGAGGGCTCCTTTGTCCCACAACAGTTTTACTAAATAAGTTTTATGCTGTTTTCTTGTTGTTCTGTCTTTTGTTAGAGTTCACCTGAGAAGTGAGGAGGGTAGAAGGAAAAAGTTATTTTCCTCCCCTACACTATCATTTATGAACAAAATAATTCCAGGTATTTTCATGTTACTTTACTCTTATTGAATATATGAAGATTTTTAAAATCCTCACCTGAGGATATGTTTTTTAAATTGATTTTTAGAGAGATACAAGGAGAGAGAAAAAGAGGGGCAGGGAGAGAGAGAGAGAAACATTGATCAGTTGCCTCTTGTATGTGCCTGCTGGGGCCAGCTGGGGACTGAACCTGCAACCTAGGTATGTGCCCTGACTGGGAATCGAACCACAGCCTTTTAGTGTGAGTGATGACGCTCCAACCAACGGAGCCACCCCACCAGGGCTATGCATGAAGATACCTTAAAATATTGTTTATGTCCAATATCTCCAAATTACGGTAAGTATTAGAACCACTGCTATATCTTGTTAATGAAGGGGGTTATAAAGAAGCTCGTTTATGATGAACCAGTTATTTGCTTTAAAAATATTTTGATAACTGTATTTCAGTAGAGTAAGATTCTATGGCAATTCTACACACAGAGTCTGCATTTCTATTGGGCTTCCATGGGGTGTGGGTGCCACTGGTCCATGGACCGTGGCCTGAGTAGCCAGGATGGAGAGTGTACTCAGGACACTGTAAACCAGTGACTGGACCACTTCCCAGTACTAGGAGAGAGAGGCTATAGTCACCCGGAAAGCACATCTGCAGTTCCCGAGGCAAACACAGCCCAGGTCCCTCTCCACGGGGTGGTGCAGGTTTGCCGTGCAGGTTTGCTGTGCAAATCAGCTGCTGAATATACGTTTGTCTAAAACTGTGCACACCGCTGGCAGACAGCACCCAACACAGGCGCCGTTTATTGGGTTTACTTTCCAACCTTTCAGTCTCTCTTGCTTGGGGCCAGTGCGACTGCATTTTGCATTATTCCCTCCTCTTTCCTCCTTTTCCCCCCACGTACTTTTCACCCACAGCAGCCTGCTTCGACGTGCAAATGAGAGACAGTCCTGAGAAAGATGGGAAGAACTCTTGCTGGTCTTCCTGTTGGAGAGAGATTGAAATGGTTATTTCTCTCTCTCTCCCTCTCTTGAGCAAGTAGAAGCAGGTTTTTGAAATTGCTAGAAAGGACAACATGGACATTTGAGCTTCTAGGAATGTAGGAAAACTTTTTTTTTTTTTAAGGAGCCTCTGTTCTAACTAAACCTACCCCCCCCCCCCACCACGCGCCCTCTTTGCCTCTGCTCCCTCTCACAGCTGCTTATGTAGACTAGCTCCAGGGCCAGTGGCTCACAGTACAGTGAATCTGGGTCACATGTGACCTCTTATCCTATCTGTGCAATGTGGACAGCAACCTTGCCTACTGAGCGAGCACCCCTTGCTTGTTTCCTGGACCCACCTCTGCCCAGGTAGGCTGACTGTTGGGGACCGCATCACCCGGACGTCCTGCCTCCTGGCTTCCGGTTGAGTTTGCAAAGCAGGCACCGGCAGGAGATGGGGTTGGGAAATGTATGAACCTGTTTCCTTCCTGCCCCAGGTTGTTTCTGTGCATTTCTCTCTGATCACAGCTCTTGCCAGGAAGATGCCTCTGTGGCTCCAGGCCTGGGGATGTGTGCCAATTGCCAATTTACTGCTTCTCAGCTCCAAATTCACCCTCCTACAACTGCTCTTCTATAATGGACAGAGTTCCTTATTAAGCATCTCTTCTATGCCATGAGTGCAATGTTAAGCTTCCTCAGTAGAGGGCGCCAGAGGGACACTGCTGGCTCTGCTTGTTTTCATTCTTCTCAGACCACGTGGTAGAGCACGTCCCAGGGCCCAGCCAATCAGAGCAGTGCCTCTTCATAGCCTCACTTCCATAGACTCAATGATAGGCATGCGGTCTAAGTTACTCCAGTTGGAATGAATCTCAGAACTTCTGGCAGGAGCTAACCAAAAGCTATCTTGCACTTTCCTGTTGAACTTGAACTTGAGGCCATGAGAAGCTGGGCTGTTGAAGCCATGTTGTCACCTTGAGCTGCCAGGTGGAAAGCGAGAGAGAAGCCATTGAGGTGGAGAACGAAGGGTGGAGGGAAATGGGCTCCCCGTGACACCGAGCTGCACCTGGCCTTGGAGCTTTTCAGTTACGTGAGCCTATGTATGAACGTCCTCTCTCCACACTCTCCCCACCCCCAGCCCAAGACAGTTGCACTTGGGTTTTCTGCTATTCGGAGACATCATAATCCTGCCTGACACACTATCCATTTTGATTTTTACAAAGTGGTTTTAGGAGGAAACTGTTACTAAATATCTTCCTCTTTGCCAGGCATTTTACCGCCTTATCTCGTTTAATCCTCTTCCCGTCCTCACACACAGAGCGTGGAGGAAGGCGTTATCGTCACTCCCTTTTTCCTGGATGAGGAAGACTCTGTTCAGCAGAGTGGAAGGCTGTCGTCCATTTTCTTAAGTAGCCAGAGCCCTGCCTCACAGCAGAGGAGTACGTACTAGCCGCAGGGGAGGGCAGGGGTGAAATCCAGACCCTGGAGTACCTGCACAATGGTGCGGTTCCTCCACATCCATTATCCGACTGCTAATGAAAAAGATCTCCAAATCGTGGTTCTGCCACGGCTGTTCTGAGGATGTGCGACAATGCACTTGTCATCAGCCGCTGCCACTGTGCAGACTACAAGAAATGTGTGACTGACCCTTGAAATGCTGTACAAACCAGGGCTGAGACCTGCCCCCCATCCCACGTATGCGATTTATGAACCCCCCTTTTTTGTCAATAACGTGATTTATTATTTTTACCTTAAATGTTAAGCATCACACTCCTTTTTGCATGTAGATGTTTATATTGTATAGTTTTATCTTATCTTATCTTATTTTAATTGTTGTTTAAGTACAGCTTTCTGCCTTTTACTCCCATCCCAGCCCACTGCCCCCAGCCCTCCTCACCTCCCTCCTGTTTCCACCCCCCCTCCTTGTTTTTGTCCATATGTCCTTTATACTTGTTCCTGGAAACCCTATCAAACCCATTTTGTTGCTGCTATTGAGTGGGCCGGGGGGAGGGGGGATGAACAATAGTAGCAATAGTCACTATTTATCGAGTACTTACTATGGGTCAGTCCTTGGTGCTTTATATTCTTTATTTCATTTCATCTCCATGTCCCTCAAGTATGAAGGGTGTTAGTGTTCTTTTTCTTTTCTCTTCTTTTCTTTTCTTTTTTAATGGAGGATGGATTCAGTAACTTGCCCAGGGACACCTGCCAAGGCAGTGGCTTGTCAGGGACTTGAACTTGAGATGCTTTGGCCCCACAGCCCGAGATCATTCTGTTCGTTCGAGACTTGCAACACTTTCTGCTTCTCCAGGTTGTCACTTTCACAGAACAGTATACGCCTGTTTGGGGAGGTTCCAATGAAGAAAACCATGTGGGCTGACTCTTTTTAAGACCAGTTGTGCCTGGTTGGCGACAGTGCCAAGTTCAGCTTGCGGACACTTGCACTGTTGAAGGGGTGCTGACAGATGCTGCAGTTCACGTGGCCGCTCTGGGCCCTCTCATTCAGAGCCGCCGGGCAGGCCCCAGCGGAATCAGATCCACCGGCAGGGGGCGGCAGGGGGCAGCAGGCGAAATGGGTTGCTTCTGCTCCGCAGGCTCCCTCCCTTCGCCGCGGACATCCCCCAGGTAACTTGGTTGACTGGGGCTGCTGAGTGTTTTTTAACCCTGGGAGGGGCAGTCTCTTTGGGGTCTGCAAGGCCACAGATGTCAAAGCATGAGAATACAGAAAATAAGAGAGCTGATTGGGGTGATGCTGGAAGTATGATCTTTTATGCAGGGCTGCGGGGAGCAGGTGAGATAATACTTCTACCCACGTAGCAGTGATTTGGGCCCCTGGGGTGGTACTGTACTCGGTCTGTTCCCTGAATAGAGGGGGTTGCTATAGCTGAAAGGGGAGATGAGGGGGAGGCAAGGAGACGTGTCAGGGAGGTGGGGCTGGAAGAGACTCTGGCTGTGACTGTGAATGGGATGGGATGTCATCAGGTCTTTTTTTTTTTTTGAGCGGGGGGCATGTGCTATAAGCAGAGGATGAGCATGAACTGACTTGGATCCTAACAGGGTCCCTCTGCTGCTGTGCAAGAATGGATGGAGAGGGAGGCAGGAGCGCAGGGAAACCAGGGAGGAGGCTCCCGCCACAATGCAGGTAGGAAAGGACGGAGCTGGACCCGTGGAGGAGGCGAGTGCGCCCCCTGCCGTTCCACATGTGCAGAACTATTTTATCCTGTGTCTTCTCCCTCAAATTTCCAGCACCTCTGGGGCAGGGGCTGAGTCCAGTTCCGTTGTGTCTGTTTTGTCCCCAGCTGCGTTGATTGCACCAGTTTCAGGGTAAGGTCTCTGGAAATGTTTATTCAAAGCGTGGCTACTTGGCGATCTGGATTTTCTCCCCTGGGGGACATGTTTCCGTGCTCGTGTGCTCCCTTGGCAGCTGGAGAAACGTCTGGGTCCTCTCCCATCTCTGGGCCTTCGCCGTGGCTGTTCTCTCTGCTCCGGTCGCTGCCCCTCTCCCTCCTCCAGGTCCCCTTTCAATGCCACCTTCCTAGAAAGTCTTTCCCTGACCCTCTTAAGGGGCTGCTCTCCACCCCCCCCGGCCTGTCAGTCTCTACCAGGTCACCTTGTGCTCGCTGTCAGAAATTACGTTCTTTAATTCCCTTGTTTCCCCATAGTGGTGTGGGTCCATGAGAACAGGGGCCTGGTTCTGAAAATGCCCCCTGGAGGAGAAGGTGCTGAGGGCTCTCGTCCTGATCCCCTGCCGTGGATGGAGTGCCCCCGCCCAGCAGCTGTGGGTGGCAGGTGCCAAACCCCACCTGCGCTTCCTGGCAGATGCCCTGTCTCAGCAGATGCCTGGGGTGTTGGGACAGGACCAGAACTAGGAAGTGACAAGACAAAGGCAGAGCCTGTCTTCACATAAAATTTCGATACTTTCTCCATTATGGATTTTGGGCACTAATTTTGATTAAAAAATACTGCATTAAAATATGATTTATCTTGATCACTGAGGTTTTTTTTCCGCCTCCACCTGAAATTCTGAGCCCAAGGTGAGAAGTCCCAGCCTGGCTCAGAGGTGGGGTCCAGGAATCTATATGCCCAAGCCCCCTCTGTGAGTCTTACAGAGATGATGGGATAAAATCAGGGATGGAGGCTAACCCTGTAACCTGAAATATTGGGTTGGCCTAAGAGTCCGTTATGATTTTCTGTAAAGTAAAAGACACATTTTTCATTTCACCAATAATTTCATTGATTTGGGTAGTTTGAGTATGTCAGCTATCTCCCACTACTGGTTCTTGGTGGGTAGAGGCCAGAGGTGATGCTGAACATCTTCCAATGCAGAAGGCAGCCCCACAGCAAATAATTATTTGGCTGAAATGTCAATGGTACCAAGAAACTTCACAAACAACTTTTGACACATTCGATCAGTCATACCACCTTCTCCATACCCTGCACAAATCTTCTCTGTGTTTCAGTTGCGTTTTTACCTTTCTTGAAATATAAAGCATAACACATCAAAAATGTTGTATATTTACTCCACCTTCAGTATTAAAATGCTGCACAAAAATTCACCAGTTTCGATAAGTTTTTTTTTTAATGTATGCTGATAGGACAGCTGTCACAATACAATTGAACAAACTGTTTCAAATGAGGTTCAAGACAACTAAGTGCTACAGGAGCCATCGTATGGAAAAAATGTAACGGAATTTCTGGCCAGCCCAGTGGAAAACGAACGGGAGATGGCTGTTTTCCTCGGAGCAGTGATTTTCACACACTGTCTCGGCGCTGCGGAGCTAGTCGCCTGTGCCAGGGCATGAAGAGAGGCAGACCAGGGGCCTGTGGCCCACACTTCAAGCAGAACAGCCCTCATTCTGTCTGATTTATACCTGAGCCTTCTGCCTCCGACTTCACATTGTTGAAAAAACATGGAAAAGCCATCACCATCCAGCTGGCCACGATCCTAGAAGTGGCCAGTTAGGTGTCCTGAGGCCCCCTGATTCTTCATCAGTGCCAAGGGCCCCTGAGCCCCTTGTGGCTGTGCAAGTCAGGCCTCAGAGCCCCCTTGTCACTCAAGGGGGGCCTTGAGAGGTGCTTGAGTCTGCACCTCTCCCTCAGTCACCAGCTCCGATCAGAATCTTTGCAAGATGCCGGAAATCTCGACCTTCCATGACCCCAGCTTCTTCCTGCACAGCCACGGCCTCTGTCCTTAGTGTGTGTGTGGGGGGGTCCCCTCCTAGTACTGCCCTACTCGCCCCATTTGATCTCCTTCTTCACCTCAAACGGTATTTGCTTTCCACTTCCTTGAATTTTAAAGGGCTCCATTTTATGCCTTTTTGTGCATCATGTTTCTTTCTAGTTAGCATTTTCAATGGTCTCCTGCCTTTCACAGCCACGTTGGAGGGGACAGAAAGGTCACTCCTTAAATCTAAGGTATCGGTACTGTGACGGCAGTGCCGGTCGCTATGACGGCCCCCCAGCTGGGAAGGTAGAGCTAATTAGTCGGGAAACTTACTTTTCAGGCATGACTCACGGAAGCAGGTGTCAGGGGAGCTTTTAACGAGGCCCTTGTGACTCGAGTGACATTTCCACTCCGAGTCACCACGTGTGTGTTGTGATACCGTGCTGAGAGGCGCCCACCTTGCCCCCACGGAGAGAGAGAAGAGAGGTGCTCGGAGGCGCAGCATCCAAAGTTAAAAGCAGATGCCTTTCTGCTCCCTGGCCCTCTTTCCTGTTTCCCTTCACTTTTCATTCATTCATCCATCCATCCATTCATTCATTTATCCATTCATTCATTCAACAAATGTGTCCTGAGGACCTACCAGGCGCCAGGTCCTGTGTTGGGTGCTGGAGGTCAGCGGTGAGCCCTGTGGACGAGCCCCTGCCAGCGCAGCACTGGCCATAACTGGGTGGCAGAGAAGTGAACGAGGCGACATCGGGGGTTGACAAGTGGATAAAGAAGCTCAACCAGGGAAGGAGGGCGTGTGGCGGCCGGGGTGCCAGAGTGGACTCTTTAGGGAGGTGGTCAGGAGGCAGTGGGAAGGAGCCAGCAGGAAGGAGCCAGCCATGCCGTGTTCTACTGGGAGGGCAGCCCCCGCAGAGGGATCGCAGGCGTGAAGGCCCTGAGATGGGAATGAACTGGGTTCATGGGCGTGGCCAGAGCAGAACAAAGGCCAGTGTGGCTGGCTGGAGTGACCGAAAGGGAGATGGGGCTGGGGCTGGGGCTGCAGAGGAGGGCGGGGTCACACAGGGCCTCTGGGCTTTATTCTCATTGTGGCGGACAGCCTCTGGCGGATTTAGGCAGGGCAGCGGGTGGTGGGGTTTGGTTTGCCTCACGCTTTGTGCTGTGGCCGAGGGGAGGGGCTGTGGCCAAGGGTGAAGAAGAAAGGGGTGCAGCCGTGTCTGTGAGGGTGAAGATGGGCTTGTGACGATCACCTGGGGGTGAAGCCCCCTCGCTGTGTCTGGCACCGAGGGGCTCGGATCCCCGAGAGCTGGGTTAATCTGGTGGGCTGGCCTGGGGTTCCCTCTGCCATGGGTCACCCACAGTACATGAGGTCAGGAGGTGTTCCTGGCGGTGGGTATCCTGCAGGTCTTTGGGACACATGGGGAATCCTTTGGGGGCTTTAGACTATGCTTTTCAGACCACCCAGGGAACCACGACCCACCTTCCTGAAGCTTCAGCCCCATTCTAGGTTTAGATTTAGATATCGGTTAAAAAACTTAAAGTTTTTTAAAAAAATATTCAAATAAATGTGGAACAGAATTAAACACACACAGTGTGTTTTAAAGAGAACGTGAAGCTGTCTCACCTTTGCAGCCAGCAGTGCCGACCGGCCCCTTGGCGTGCACTCAGCTGCGAGGGGTTCCTCGGGGGGAGCGTTTGAGAACACAGGCCCGACGGTGCAGCGTGGCAGAGGAGAGGGTGGGGGAGAAGGGCGAAGGGAGAGCGAGGGGCACGGAGGGGGGACGAGTCAAAGAGAAGCGAGAGAGCGGGAGTTCCGTATTTACTGCCAGTTTCCCCAAAGTGTCTGTGCCCTCCCTTCCCCGCCAGCCCCGCCGGGGCCCCACCAGGCCTGAGGGACCCCAGGAGACGGACCCTTTTACTTCTGGTTTCTGTGTAGGCCGGCTCTGCTGGGAAGTGCAGCTTCCTGTCCTCAGAGGGCCCACGGCAGCTTCCCCCTCCTCCCCACCGGTTTTCTTCAGTGGCACACAATCCACAGTAAAGACAGACACATTGCTGCGGCCGTTTGCACTTTTTTCTCCAGGCAGAGCCATAAAGCGTGTCTTTGCTGGGCGTATTTACATGGTGGAGAGAGCAAGCCCTCTCTTTATCCGGGGAGACAGGCTGGCGGGTGGGGAGCGCGGGGGCAGGGACCGGCACGGCTGTGTGCTGGGCTCACGGCCAGCTCCACTGGCCGAGGAGGGCAGGACCCCTGTGTGGGTGTTGTGAACACCCCAGGGTGTGGATTGGGTCGGTCCTCTGCCAGGGACACATTCAGAATCAGCACATGCCTTTTGAAGGCTTCTGCAGTGATGGCTTCAAGCCACAGAGGGCAGGCAGGGCTGGGGGTGTCCTGGGGGTGTCCTGGTGGCGGCGGCGGCGGCACGGTGTGTCCTCAGGGCTCAGTTCTTGTCTCTGGTGTCTGAGGAGGCACTTCCAAACAAGATGTCACTGTCCTGAGACATGCCGCTCAGCTGCGACTTGGTTTTGATGAGGAACTGGGCCCTCCGGAACATCACCCTCTCCTGCTCCTGCTTGAGCTCCAGGTAGGAGCGGGAGAAGGTGTGGAAGATTGAGGTCACGGGGAAGGCCATGAGGAGGATGCCGCTTAGGATGCTGCTGAGCGCCACCACCTGGCCGGGCGTGCTCCTGGGGACCATGTCTCCATAGCCCACAGTCGTCATGGTGATGACGGCCCACCAGTAGCAGGCGGGGATGCTGGTGAACTCGGGGCTGTCCGCCATCTCGTTCTCGATGACATACAGGAGCGGGGCAAAGAGTGCGATGGCCACGCAGAGGAAGAGCAGCAGGAGCCCGAACTCGCGGGTGCAGCGGCGGGCCGTGAGCCCCAGCGTCTGCAGCCCCAGGGAGTGGCGGGCCAGGCGCATGACGTACAGGATGCGCAGTGCCCGCAGGACCCGCAGCACCAGCCCCACCTTGTCCAGGTAGCTGTTGCCCGCGCCCGATTTGCGGCGGCCGGAGGCAGCGCCGTCTACCAGCAGGGTGATGTAGTAGGGCAGGATGGCCACCAGGTCGATCAGGGTCAGCGGGCTGCGCAGGAAGGCGAACTTGCTGGGCGCCTGGATGAGCCGCAGGAGGAACTCCAGGGAGAACCAGCCCACGCACACTGACTCCACGATGAAGACGTTGTGGCACATCTGGGAGCACTGGCCCTGGGGCAGAGGGGAGAGTCACCAGAGAGGTCAGCAATGGCCTGGGCACGGCCAACCTGCCTGTCTGTGCTGTCCCGCCCTGGGGCCTCTCTGTAGCTACGCTCACGACCTGGGCGATCTCTGGGGCTTGCAGTGCCATCTCGAGGCTGGCCACCTCTCTCTCCAGCCCAGACCTTGCCCCTGAACTTCAGACACCAGACAGGCTGGGCTGCCTTCTTGATGTCACCCCCCAAGTATGTGATAGGAGTCATAAACACCTCATATCCCAAACCAGTTCCTGATTTGTTTTAAAATTTATTATTATTGAGGTAGAATTAACATGGAACATCGTGTAAGATTAAGGTGTCAGCATGCTGATTGGGTACATCTACACATTGCAGCATGGTTACTGCCGTAGAGCTGACACCTCTGTCATACCACATAATTACCATTTCCTTTTTTATGGTGGGAACAATTAAGATCTAATTTCTTTATAGGGTTGTACACTTGAAACCTGTATAATTTTAATTAGCCAATGTCACCCCAATAAATTCAATACAAATAGAAGAAGATTCAGTTTCTTTGGGCTCCTGATGTTACCCGCCCGCCTGTGGCTCCCCTTCTCAGCAAGCGGTGACCCCACCTCCTACGCAGGGCAGGAGCCTGGGCCTCCTCCCAACACCTCCCGTGTAATCCTCCACAAGTCCCGTTGGCTCTTTACTTAAAGCGGTTCCAGAATCAAGCCACTTCTCACTACGTCCACTGCCCTACCCTGGCCTGGCCACCATCCTCTCTCGCCTGGACGGGTGCGGGGACCTCCTCCCTGGGCTCCCTCGTCCCTCCGACCCATTTTGCACACAGGTCAGGTCCCGGCCCAAGTCAGGTCCCGGCCACCTGTGCTCAGCACCTACATGACTCGGAAGGACAGCGCAAGTCTCCCAGGCCCCACCTGGCCGGCTGCCCCTCTCCCACTTCCTCGTCCTCACCCACCTTGCTCTCTGCCCCAGCCTCACGGGCTGGCTCACTGCCCCCGCTGCAGCCCAGGCTCATCCCTAGCCTGGCCTGGACTTTCTCTCCCCTGGCTGGATCCTTCTTCCCGCACACCCACACGGCTCTGCCCTCCTGCCTCTAGTTCTCTGCTTCAGTATCACCCCAGGGGGGCCTTTCTGACCCCCATGCTTGAAATCACCTCTCCTTTCGTCCCGCACCTGATTCCCCTTCCCCTGCTCTATTTATTCAGAGAGCTTATCATCTTTTTTTTACCCTCACCCAAGGACATTTTCTTTCATTGCTTTTCGAGAGAGAGGAAGGGAAAGAGGAAACATTGACTTGAGAGAGAAGCACTAATTGGTTGCCTCCTGTATGCACCCAGACTGGGGATCAAACCCGCAACCTAAGCATGTGCCCTGACTGGGGATTGAACCCGCAACCTTTGGGTTATTTGGACGGTGCTCCAACCAACGGAGCCCACTGGCCAGGGCATCGCACATGTTTATTGTCTGTCTCTGCCCCCCGCCCCCTACTCCCTGTCCCACAGATTGTGCCCCCACAGGGTGAGGCAGTTCGTTCACCTGAAAAGGTCCGGCGTGCTGTGGGTGATCAGTTCACATTTGCTACCTGGACGCATGGAAGGGCACCGGGCCGGCGCTCAGACAGGCGAGGCCACTCAGGGCCTGGCGAGCAGTGGGAATGGGGAGGGGGGCCATTGTGGGTGGAGGCCGCCGGAGAGCACGGACATCACTCACACCCCCTTGATCGAGGCCTCCGAATCAGTAATTCAGGCTTGAGACGGTCTCCTGGAAGCTTTCCAGAGAGGCTGGAAATCTGGAGATTTCTGTGAAAGCTCCTGGGTTTTAACTGTTGTGATAATTCAGTACAGAGTAAACACTTGATGGGCCTCTCAGACACATCTGTGCACTGCGTTTGGCAGGTGCGCTGCCAGCTGGTCTCTGAGGAACGTAGCTGGATGGCTGTGGGCCTCAAGTTCGAAGGGGCCTCCGGCAGGGAGGAAGGCATGAACAGAGTCAGCTGGGGGCGGCGTCCTGTGGTTCCGGGGCACCGCTGGGCTCCCTGAGTCCTGCTCCGCCAGCTCTCTCTCGTTCTCTCCCTCTAGGAAAGCATTGGGGGCTGGAGGGATGGATGACTCCTTGGAGGGGCCCCGAGGTCTCAGACCTCTGGGATGGGAAGCTCCCAAGAGCTTTCTCAGCCTGCGTCTCACGCTTATGGTCACGGTGTGGGGGGGAGGGGGGTCACTGTCCTCCCCCCACTGGACTTGAAGCTCCTTGAGGCTGGATGACTTGTTTTGGTCACCCTGCCTCCCCTGTGGTGCCTGAATGCAGCAGACACTCACACGTGTGCTCAAGGAGGAGGGGAAACAGGGAGCCCCACTGGCCCCCCAAATGGACTCAAAGAGTAGTATTGCCACTGAATCCCGGAAAAGGTCAAGTATCAGGAGTTGAATAAAACAGTGGCTTGACTTGTATTTTCCTGGTGACATCGGCATTGGGTAGGCTGGAGCTGAAATGAAATCTATACTAATCCAAGTCTGGTTACTTTTAGACAGGTCTCAAACGGTGAGCGTTTTCTTAGTGTTTTGGGGGGGAGGTGAGGCAGCTGAGGCACAGAGAGGTTAAGTAACTTGCCTGCAGACACACAGCCAGAGTGGAGGAGATAAGACTTCCGTTCAGGCCGTTCAAGCCGTCTGGCTCTAGTCCTGCCCTCGGCCTCACTTCCCTTTATGATTACCAATAATTAACTGTACTGCTGAGTGCTGTTGTCTTGGCACTTGTTTCTAAAATTCAGCACATAAAAAAGCGCCAGAAAGCCTCCGTGGGTTATAGATGTAAGAGTATTGCTCCTTCTTGCATACTGTTTGTGTGTGGAAAACCCCCCACATGGTCAGTAGCTCTAAGGTCCCATGCAGGGTACACAGTCAGCGCTCAATAAATGCTGGCTGGCATGATATTTAGGTTCAGTTTGTACTGCCATACTTACTTCTCCAATACAATGTGTCCTGCTTCTGCTTATACAATGTGTACCTGTCTAAACCTTGCCATCTGTCTTCAGACTTGCTCCCAGAAACCCCCTGGGGGGGGGAGGGGTCTCACACAGAAGGGGGCTGCCCTGGGGAGCGAATGTCCCGTGGATTCAGCTCCCACTGAGAGTTGGTTGCCATGTGGTGAGCAGGCCAGGAGGCCCAACCATACAGATTTTTAAGAGAAGCTGGGAGTTTGATTTTTTAAAAGATTTTTTTATTTAGTTATTTTTAGAGAGAGAGGAAGAGAGGGAGAAAGAGAGGGAGAGAAACATCAATGTGTGGTGGCCTCTCATGTGCCCCCTACTGGGGACCTGGCCTGAAACCCAGGCATGTGCCCTGACTGGGAATCGAACCAGCGACCCTTTGGTTCACAGGCCTGCACTCAATCCACTGAGCTATACCAACCAGGGCGGAGTTTGACTTTTTAAATGAAAAATATCTTATTTTTAAACATTGGCGACCAAGTCAAGATTTGGAGGAGTGCAGTGGGGGCCAGTTACCTGCTTTTGTGGGGCTATATATACTAGGACTCAGGCTGCCATCTGGAACCCATTGTTCCACATTGAAGAACATAGGATTTGGACTCGGGCAGACCTGGGTCTGGGCCAGCCGCTCTGCCTCAGCGTCCTCATCTGTCAAGTGTGTGAGAGAACACCTCCCATGCCGGGTTGCGTGGGAGACTCACCTAAAAGACTGGGGGCACGCCAGGCCGCAGCCCCGCCCCTGGTTCCTCTGAACCACCCTCTAAGTGGCTGCCCGGAGAGTTGAGCACACCCCCTTGTCAGGCCCCGAGTAAACATGGCCCATGCCTTCTCTTATTTAACACGAAGAAACGCTCACCGTTTGATGACATGTGCGCACACACACACACACGCCTATCAAAAAAGTTACATTCAGAACCCAGAAAGTGCTCCTGGGATATTTTTATACAAATGAATTAGGAAGGTGGAGACAGGACTTCAGTCAGTGAAATAAATGTTGATGATATATGTCGTGTGCTCAGCGCGGGGCCGGGCACATCATAAATCACGCCATCCATTTAGTCACTCGTTCCTTCATTTATTCAACAGAGTGGCGGTGTGCCTGGTGGTGCTGGGCACTGGGCTAGACACTGGGGCACAGTGTCTAGACCTGGGCAGGCATGGGGCTCGTATTTGAATGTGGATGTGGAGAACCACATGTCAGGAGGGACTGGGGATGCTACTCAGCCGGCGCAGACAGGGAAGGCCTCCTGAAGGAGGTGACAGTGTGCGCAAGGAAGGACATGGACTTCTGGGAGGCCTAGCAGGCAGCTTTGTCTGCTGTCCTGAGAGACCGTACCTCGCCGCAGCGCGCCTCCTTGCACACAGTGAGGGGCTCTTACCTGCTCCTCCTCCTCCCTCAAGCTGGGCAAGGTGCTGATGGAGAGGTTGACGGCGGTGACAGTGACAAAGAGCACCGACAGGCAGGCGAACACCTTGCCGGGCAGCCCCGAGTGCGGCCTCTCCACCATGTCGCGCAGCCTCCGCATGCAGCGGCCCAGGCGGCCCTCGCCCTCCACTGGGCCCTCGCTGTCGCCGCTGTCGCTGTCCAGCGGGTCGTCCTCGTCCTCCCGCTCCACCATCTCGGCGAATTCCTCCATCTTCTGCAGGTAGCGGCGCTTGCAGCAGCCGTCCAGGTGGTCCTCGGCGATGCCCCAGTACAGCAGCTCCTCCTGGAAGGACAGGGCGCACATCTCGCGCAGCAGCCGCAGCTTGCCCGCCCGCAGGAAGGTCAGGATGGTGCCGAAGGCCCCCGGGTTGCGGTCGAAGAAGAACTCGTTGCAGGTGACGTCGTAGTCATCGCACACGTTGAGGATGTCGTCGAAGTTGGTGCAGGCCTTGAGCTGGCCCAGCCTTGTCATCGGGAACTCCTCCAGCGTGGTCCAGGGCAGCGAGTACTTGATGCCGCCCACGTTGATGATGATGCGCCGCCGGCGGTCGTCTGGCGGGCCCCCCTGGCGGGGCTCGTCCTGGGGCCGCAGCCGCTGAGCGCGGCGGTAGAAGACGCCCTTGAGCGACTGGCTCTGCGGGAAGAAGGCCGGGTGGGAGGAGGCGTCGGACGTGCAGCTCAGGGCACTGTAGTCGTAATCAGAGTTGTCTCCCGGGAGGAGGGTCATTTTGGGCCTTCACATGCCTCTCGGGCCTGGAGGGGGAGAAGGGAGGAAAGACCCTCAGTGAGTCCTGAGTCTCAACTGAGGATGCGAATTCCACAGGTAATTTCGCAGGGACTGAAGTGTGTCGGCCAAATTCATAGGGAAAAGCCCTACCATCTCCACCCCCCATGGGACCGCGTCCCTCGGTGGGGCCTCTGGGAGGTGGTTGGGTTTACATGGGGTGGGGTTCCCATGATGGGATTAGTGTCCTTACCCGGAGAGGAAGGGAGACCAGAGCCCTCTCCCCCGACCCTGTGCGGGTGTAGCCAGGAGGCGCCATCTACAGGCCGGGAAGGGGGTCCTCCCCAGAGCCCCACCAGGCTGGCACCCTTATGTGGAAGTCTCCCTTCCAGAACGGTGAGCCATGCAAGTCTCTTTGTGAGCCACCCCGTTCAGTGTTTTGTTATAGCAGCCCAAGCTGACTAAAACATTCACTTCAGAGTGAAAATAGCAACACCATCCTGCAGCATCCCCTAAATGTTACAGTTCTTCCATATCCACCTCATTTATATAAATACACGGAGAGCTACTGGGTGCCAGGAATGCTTTAAGCACTAGTGATTCACAGCAGAGCCCAGAACCAGACACCGGCCCCGACCCCTCGGAGCTGGCAGCCTGCAGGGCTGCTGGGCAACCGCCGTCCTGCCATTTACTGCACACTTTATTGTGGGTTAGCCCAGCTTTTTCTTTGGAATTAATGTAGCTGAGAAAGGAGGCAATTCTGGAGGCATTTTTGATGGTCATGTCTGATGGATGCCAACAATACTTCTAAAATTCCTGCAATGCGCAGGCCAGACCCCACAGCAGAGAATTATCTGGCCCCCAAGGCTCACCGTGCCCAGGAGGAAAAGCCCTGGTGTTGTGAGTATGAGCACAGACTTCGGAGCCCCAGCTGGGGTGGGCTACTTCATGTTGATGTGTTTTAGTCACCTCATCTGTGAAATGGGTACAACCACATGATCTACTTCGTAGAATTATCAAGACAATTCAATGAATGATGTGCATAAGAGCACTTAATACAGTGCCTGGCACACAGTAGGTACTCAGAAATAATTATCATTACTATTTGTATTTATCTTAAAGGAATACCTTGTATAGCTCCCATAACCAGAAAACCCATATCATTTGCCATATATAACAGTGCCAAAGGAAAGTGCAATTATGACAACAGTGCCATATTCATTCACAGATCGGGAATCATCATCTTGAGGATACAGGAGGGAACAAGGACAGGCATGCATGCTCCTCCAGGAAGCCTTCCTGGGCTTTCCCAGCTAAACTGAGTTCCCTCCATCCCTCTTCATTGTGCATTTATCTTCAATGCACTTCTCGCCCAGTTTTAGCATTATCTGTGTGCAAGCCTGGCCCCTTTATTGGACTCCTTGCTCCTCAAAGGGAAGAGCTGTGCTCCAGTTCTCTCAGAATCCCTGTGCCCAGCTGCGTGGAAGCTCCAAGAAGTGCCTGGTGCATAAGTTCATTTCCTGCTGGTGAGGCCGACATAGGGAGGGCACTTCTGAGAAACTGAGGTCAAAATATCAGCTGGCGTAGGCTCCTTCCTTCCCAGCCCTCAGGGCTAGAATGAGCGTGCTTACTCACTCATAGCCCACGGGCCAGATTGGGTTCACAAATATTTTGCCTGGCTTGGAGCAGATTTCAAAAAAGGAGAACTTTCATGTAAGCATTCATATTCTTGGTTTCTCTGGAAAACCGGGTATCTGGCAATATTTGGACTGAATTCCAGCTGAGAAATGGCTGTCCCCTGGAGGCGGGGCATGCCTGTGTGCCACCCACCACAGTCCCCACCTCTCTTTGTCCTCTTCTTAACACCTACTCTACTTCACTTACGTAGTGTTCTTCCTGGCCCCTGAAGGCATTTGAGTTTGAGACCCTCAGATGATAGCCACAGAGCTCTCCAGAACTAAGCCACTCCGTAGGAAAGCAGTAGGAGTCTGATATTTTGTTCTTTAAAAGCACCATCCCTCCCCCAGCCCAGTCCCCCACGGAAGCACGTGGTACCAGCAGAATCCATCAATTCCACATGGATGCCCGTTTCCAGTACCCGAGTGTCAATCTGCGCTCTGGACCAGTTCAGGGAAAACACGGGCATGCACACGGACACCTGTCTGGATGAGACAGTGAACGACAGGGGCCAGGAGGGTTTCCACGTCGGAAAGGGGAGCTTTCCTAACTGCGATTCTTCTGCAAAAGCAAACCGTCACTCACTCATCTTTGGGGAAAACTAGTTTCACAGGCTGGGTTTTGGAGAACTAGGGTATACCTATGTTTGTTTGAAATAAAAAATGATTTGATTTTAGAGTGTTGGGAGTGTCTTTCACTTGCCCTAAAATTTCAACCCATCTCCTGGGGCAAAGCCGCCACGACCCCCTGCAGGAGTGACAGGGGTCCCTTCCAGGCGATGTCATGTCAGTGACACCGTTTTCAGCTCTGCTGCTCTATCTTCATCAAGAGGAACAAACAACAATCTACTTGGCAAGAGCGGTGATGGAACCAAGGGACACGCCTCGGGTCCTGGAAGCCCCGGAGAGCTCTCGTAACAGCCCCCAGCACAATCCCCTCTTCTGAGGAATCTTCCAGCCCGCCCGCTTTCCCTCCAGCGGGAAGCTTCCACTGCAATGAGCAATGAATTCCTCCTGCCTTTCCCTCCTGACTCGTGTCCATTGTGAGCTAAAGCCTACGCATCCTGTGTGGTGTGTGAGTTATCCTGTCTCAGCAGACGGTTTAGTGTGGAGAGGGAAAAAGGACACTTCGTTTAGTCCGCATGCACCTGGAGGGCTGGACACTGGAATTCACTAAACACGGAGGGGGCACGCTTCTCCTTGCGTCCAACCTGATCGGTGTGTGGGGCACGGGGATGGCTCCACATGCTCTAGGCTCCAGAGTCTCAAGCGAGGGCCACAAATCAAACACGTCCTGAAGTCTAGCTTCTGCAAAATACCGCCACTTTTCACCCACTGATATCCTCACGACAGATCTCTTTTAGAATTTCTCTTCAGGGTTAGGTCTGTCACTTTGAGAGCACGGTGGGTCAGAGTGAATGACCTCTGAGGGTCTATGGATGTTGGGGAAGAAGAAGCCAGCTCAAGAGACAGCTTCCTGACCGACCCCAGCTGGGGAAGCAGAAGAGCCCGCTGGCTCTGAAATCAGGAGACCTGGGATCCAGGCCAGTTACTGTGACTTTGGGCAAGTCGTTTCAACCTCTGAGACTCAGTTTCCTCATCTGTAAAGTGGGAATGTGAATAGCTCCCACTTTCTTGAGTTGTGGTGAGGACTAAAGCAAATGACATGGTGACGTGATTGCCCCAGTACCTGACATGCTATATTATTAGCTATGGCATGGGCTGCCTGTCATCCCCCCTCCAACAGCCAAGGATGACTCCTTTCCTGACCTGATCCAGTGGGATTTGAACCCAGCATTGTCTGACCCCTGGAGCCCACTGCTGGAGGGAGCATGGCCTGGTGCAGCCTCTGGGAAAGCCCCCAGGGTGCTGAGGGAGATGGAGGGTGCTGGTGCCTTGTGACCCGGGAACCCCACTGTGGGGCAGGTCTCCCGGGTCTGGACTAACAGCAGTTTTGGCAGAATTGCTGGCTGTGAATTATTTGCACTCAAACCCTTGACGCAGGACCTGCTTCTGGGGAAACAGATGTATGGGAGAAACAAGGTACAAGGTTGTGCATCCCCAACTGCATGTCATACTGGGTCCCCTAATGTCTACAAGGTGGGGGGGAGACGGACAAGGGAGTCCTGTCGATGGCACAGGAATCAGAAGCAGCACACTAGATGTAGGTTTACGGACACACTGAGGTCTCACAACCACGTGGAAGAAGAAAGAGAAGTTTATAGCACTGGCTCTTGGTATAAATGACCACACACAACATCACATATTTTGCAGAGATTCATGTACACGTTAGGATCTGTACCAACCACGGGGAGGGCGCTGGGGAGTGGAGGGAAAGGGGAACAAGTAAGGACAGTGGGGACTGGAATGAAGGGGCCAGTGAATGACACGGCCCGGCACAGGCCGAGGATGGAGAGTGAGGGAAGGGGTGTGGTTAACACCACTCTGTCTGGGCTTTAATCCAAGTGAACAACAAGACAAATGAACACAAGAACAGCCAAGCCACCAGGTCCCAAATCGCTCTGATGCTCAGCGGATACAGATTTCCCGGCTCTCCCCAGACCTTCTCGCCCAGAGTGTCTGAGGAGGGGCACCCAGAATGGGCATTTCGACAGGTTCCCTTAAAAAGTCTCTCATATGCTCAAGAGAGAAAGAGGGGGGTGCCATGAACATCCATAGATCCCGCAGGAGCTGGGGGCTTGAGAGCTGCTCTGGGCTTTGGAGGGGAGCCCCTTGCCCAACCTCTCGATGTCCCTGGGGTTCTGGAAGGCTCTGTGGGTCCCCTGTTTGAGGAGCTTCACTGGAGAAGTAGAAGCCTTCTGCACTGGGAATGCCTCGATCAAGTTCCCCTTTGTGAGCCAGCAGATCCGCTGACACTCCCATGCAATCTCTTGTCCTTCCTCTAGGGAGAAAGGTGATGTTCAGGAGCAATGGCTGAGGGCTGAGTATCCATTTCCAAAGACGAATGATCATTTAAACCGTAAGGAGTTCCGAGTGGCAGCCTCACCCTGAGGATGCTCTGTGGTCAGGGTGTGACTCGGTGGGGGTAGGAGCAGGGAGCAGGAGGGGACTGCATCTTATGCCCATCCTTAGCTCTCTGTCCCTTTTCTAAGCGGGAGGGAGGCTGCAGAAAGAGAGCTGAACGGTCCTAGTACTAAAAGAGCAGCAATCGCAGCTTCCCTGAGTTGCCCACTACGAGCCAGGTGCTGCGGAAGCCCTTCCCAAAGAGGCAGGCGGCACCGTGAACTCCCCCATTTTGCAGATGAGGAAACTGAGGCTTCGGGGAGTGAAAAATCATAACTCTGGTGATGAGTGATGAAGCCAAAATCTAATTAAGTCTGCGGGACTCCAAACCACATGCCTCTGACTCTGCATTTCCCTGCCTCCCCAGAGGTCTTCCGGGGCTGTGAGCCAGACGGTCCTTTTCTGTGGGGTGCGTGTCACCAGCGCCTGGGTGTCTCATCTCTGTTTTCTACAGGCAAGCTTTGGGACGGTCTTGAGGGAAGAGCAGAGGCAGACAACTGCCCGTGGGTCCTAGTGTGCATGCATTTGCACAGCAGCAGAGTGAGAAGTCAACAAAACGCCTGGCTTGGTTAAATTCCGAGTTGCCCTTTTGGCCGCTGGGTGGAAGGGCTCCCCTGTGCCACCAGCCAGGGGTGAGGGTGGAGCCTTGGCTCACCATTTATGAGCTGTGCACCCTTAAGCAAATGACTTCACCTCTCTGCGCCAGGGTGTCTCAGGTGTAAGCTGGGGTGATCATCGCCCCAGCCTTGCAGGCGCTTGGAGCTGTGACCCACACATGTGTTTGCTAGAATGGCTTTTGTGCAGCAAGGCTGCCCCCCCATTCTCCCCTTGCATTTCCTTTTTTCCAGGAGGAATGAGAAAGAGTAGACGCCTTCCAGGGACTGGACTTCAGGGCTGGCTCTCCCTCTCACCTGGCCCTGAAGTCAATTCCCTTCCATGGCCAAGCCTCAGTTTCCCCACCTGTAACAGAAACTGATGAGCCACGCCCCTCCTGTAGGCAGAAGAACGGTTCCCCCAAGAAGTCCACATCCTAATCCCCGGACACTGAGGATACGTCACCTTACACGGCCAAGTGACTTTGCCGGTGTGCTTAAATGCAGGATGTTGTGATGGAGAGAAGATCCAGGCGATTTTGGATTATCTCGGTGGCCCTGTGTTGTCAAAAGGGTCTTCGTAAGAGGGAGGGAGAAGGGTCAGGGTCAGAGGGGATGGGATGAGGGAAGAAGAGGCCAGCGTGATGCGGGGCCAGGAGCCAAGGATGCAGGCAGCTTCTAGGAGATGCAAAAGGCGAAGAAATGGCTTCCCCCCAGAAGGACCACAGCCCTGCTATGGTCCCTTGACCCCTTGATTTCAGCCCAGTGAGATGCATTGTGAACTTCTGAGCTCCAAAAACTGGAGATATGCCCCTGACGGAGCGGCTTCCTTGGTCAGGTCCTGTCCGGGGTTAGGGCTCCTGGCTGGGATGACTCAGACTTGGGTGATGCTGCATTAATCTCCAATTAAAATGTTAATCAGAATGGATTCAGCCATTAGCCTGGCCCAGGTCCTGGCACGTTGAATCTCTCTGAGAGATGCTGTACCCATGTGGAGAAATCTTCCTTAGCTGCCTGCCATCCATCATCCATCCTCATCATAATCCAACCAGGCTGGACCTCAGTCCAGCTTCTTTGGAGCTGGGGCCCAAGTTCTGGGCAGGGGGTAGGTAGTATATTTTCTGGGAGCTGGGCTCTTTCCTCCATCCCCCACCTGCTGTCACAAGAGTAAACATGTCAGAGTCATCCCTCTGACCCCCCAAAAAGACAGAGGCAGCCTCTGGGGCTTCCCTACTCAGCTGCTGCAAAATAATACCAAATGCGTATTTGCCTTCCGCCAGGAGGTGTTTTGGGGTGTGAGCCAGACAGCCCTTTTCAATTTGCCTCCTTGCAGGGTGAAACTTGGGAACACAGACACAAGCAAAGGAGGAGCAGGCTTAGGGGAGAAATGGGGACTTGGGACATAGGAAAGGGGCACCTGCTTAAACAGTCCCTCAATTCCTCTCCCTTAATGAGAGTTAGAGCTGCGGGCTCCAGGGTGAGCCGGCGGAGGGAGGTGAGGAAGGGAGCAGGGACAGCACGGGGCCTGCCTGTGTGTCCGGGGAGGTATGGAGGTGAGGCCCCCACAGAGCAGGGGAGATTCGGACGCACAGTTCGGACCCTGCGGGCAGCATCCTCGCCCAGCCTGCTCTGCGATACAAATGGCCAGCAGTGATGGAGTGCATGTGGCTAGGCTTTCTTGCCTCTCCCTTTTGTTAATTCTATTTGGAGTGGCTCTTCTAGCTGCCATTTTCCACTCAGGGGCTCCATTTCTGGGTTTAATGACTCGACCAAGAGTGGCTTCCCAGGCGCCCATATGTTTGACAACCGGAAATGTTGACTTTTCATCACATGTAAGAAGCGGGATGTGGAGAAAGGACAGCCCTTCGGGGCTCCAGGGGGGTTTAATTCCTGGCCTCTTAGCCCTGCATTCAGGACACATCTCTCAGTCTCTCTCTGTTCTTTTGTTCCCTGGGGCATCTACCTCACCTCTTGCCAGAGCCCGGCTATGTGTCTGGTGCAGAGAATTTAAGGAGGCAGTGGGACCAGAGCCTGGCTCCCAGAACTGCCCCAAGCAGCTCGGGGCTGGCAGGGGAGGGCAGCCTGAGTTCTCAAGCCTCAGTGCAGGAGTGAAGGCTCTCTTGTTTCCAGCACATTCACGGCTCCCCATGGGCCGTGGAGTATGTCCCAAGGCAGACATCTCTCTGCCAGAATGGGCTGTGACAGGGAGTGGAACAACTGCTGAGGGCCATCCCCAGGGGCCACCCCGCCCATCTAGCAGACCCTGTCCCCACTCAGCAGGTGCCTCTGCAGAGCTCCAGGGCACAGGGGGAGCTCAGGCCCAGCAGAGCCTGAGAAGTCCTTGTCCTGGCCATGTGCTGCTGCCCAGGCCCCCAGCACCGGGGCGGGTCTCCCACAGTGCCAAACTTTCCTTGGAGACAGGCTCCGGTGAGCCAGACCCCAAGTGACTCTGACTGCCGTCATGGGCGCGGGTATGAAACACACCCCAGCGACAGCCCTCTGCTCAGACTCATAGAGGTGGGAGCCTCCCCCGTGTACCCTCCCCCAGTGAATCAGAGCAGCTCCTGCTCCCTCCTCTCACCTCCCCCTGCACTTATCTCCAGGGGTCAGCGAAGGGGGGTCTGTGTCTGTCTCACCCACCTGGGTGACTCTGCTGCCTGGCACCCTGTACGTGCTCAAGAGCAGCAAGTGCTTAAGGAAATGCCTCCTGAATGGACAACTAACTCCCAGACCCCATGGGTGGGCGCCTGCCTTCACGGTAATGCTAGATCAGTGTTTCTCAACCCTCCTTGCAATCCGCCCCCCACCCCTCACCAGCCCTTTGAAGACCCTTTCCTTCTAGCCAGCAACCTGTTCCAGAGCCCCTTCTCCCCTGGAGAATGAAGGCATGAGATAACCAAGGAAAACCATCCTACAACCTGTCCAGTGACGCTGTGCCCTACACCCCTGGAGGGGGCAGGGCTGCTGGAGCAGCCTCCCCCACAGGCTAAAGCCTCCTCCAGGGAGGGGCTGGGTCTGAATTCTTACTTCTGTTTAAGCTGCAAGCCCTCTTCCATCTTATCCTGGCCCCACCCCATCCCTTTCCTTCGACCTTTTCTCCCCAGTACAGGCCTCAGTAACTGTTTGTTGAATGAATGGAATAACGACTGTTAGGCTCTTGGTGTGGTGAGCTGTGCATAGTAGGTGCTCAGCCAGTCTTTGTCCAACCCATGGATGAATGAATGAAATGCTCTCTTTTCCTGTCTCACCCCCAAACTCCACAATCCATCCAGGCTGAGCCTCTCCTGGGCATGGGGACCCTGAGGCTGAGGTGGTGACAGCTCACTTTCCCTCAGGTGAAAAGAGTGGTCTCGGGATCCCCAGGGCCCAGCACACAGTAGGTACTCAATAGAAGCTTGCTGAGTTAATGAATGACTCCATGAAGCCCACTGGTGGGAAGCTCCATTCCGTGCTTATGGACAGTGTGAATGAGCGAGGGACAGACGCCCCCTTCCATCTCCCCCAACGCTCCCTCTTCCCAGGGCTCCGCGAGGCAGCGAGAAACCCCAGCCTCCGCCGGGATGACTTCCCCTCCCCAGGCGCCTCTCCTACTTCCCACTCCGGTGGGTGATCCGCTCGGGAAAACGCTAGCTGGAACCGCACTGTGACCGCGGCGAGCGCGCTCCACGCCCTGCCCGCAACTGAACCTAGGTCCTCTGTAGCCCCAGCCGCCCTCCTCGGCAGGTTTTGGGGTCCCCCCAGGGGAGCCCCGAGCTGCGCCCGAGCCCGAGTTCGCAGGCGCGGGGGCCGGTCAGCGGCTCGGTGGCGCCCGGCGAGACTGCAGCGCGCAAAGTTCCCACCTCAAGTTGCCCGTCGCGGCGTCCCCGCCTCGGAGTTGGCCGGGCCGCGGCTGGCGTCGCCCGGGCTGCTGCAGGTCCCAGGCGAGGGCCCAGGAGGCAAGGGGCTGGTGGCCTCCCGGGGATCCCGCGCTGCCTCCTGGAGCCGCGGGCAAACTTCGGCCCCCGATCCCGGCTCTGCTCCCGCACTCGGACCCAGGGTCGCCTGCTTCTGCCTCGCTGTCCCCTCCGGGCTCCTAGTGCGTCGGGAGCGCCGAGCGGCAGCCGCGGAGACAGGGAGGCGGGCGGGAGGCGGGACGGAGGGAGGGGACTGAGCATGGGGCGGGGAGAGGGGGCAGTGGCAGGCAGCCGTGCCCGCCTTGCCCCGCAGCCCGAGTGGGTGCAACACACATTGGCACCGGCGTCCGGACGTCCAGCTCGCGGCCGCGGACCTCTAATGGACAGCGCTCCGCTCGGCCCCTTCCGAGCCCTGCCCCCGGCTGGACCCGCGCAGCGCCCCCTGCCACCGCTCTCCGCTCTTTCCCGCCGCCCCTCCGCCGGCGGCCCTCGAGGTTCTCGCGCTCCGCTGCCGTGGGGCTACTGGCTCTCTAGCCTTCTGGTGTCGTGCGTACCTTCCCTGGAAGTTCAAGTACGTCCAAGGTCCTGGACCTCTTGCGTCTTTGTTGCAGAGTCTCCACGGGCCACGTAAAGTCCCCAGGCTCCACTGCACCGGGGCTGCACGCTCCACGAGCTCCTGCCTTCTGAAGATCACGTGCACCCCGTCTTGTGCTTCTCCTTGGAGTCCAAGTGCACTGTTGCCCTTGGGCACCTCATGCCACTGTGTGCCAGGGACTGCAGGCACCTTGTAGCATCAACTTCTTAGGGACAGCGGGGCTAGGTGCCTTTCCCTCCAGGTTCGCCTGCGCCACCATCCTGGGGTCCGTGGTGCCTGGGGTACTGGGGTCCTGCACCGGGTGCACGGGCAGCTGGCAGGGAGCAATGCCCGGTGTCAGAATTGGTAGGAGTTGAGCTTTTACTGGGAGTTGGGTTGGACCGGAGAGGGCGGCGCTACAGAACCAGCCTCTTAAGATCCCTTGCCTGGCACCCTGCTTTCCTGTTTTCCTTCCCGTCTCTATCGCCTTTCCCCACCAGGGAACCATGAAAGGACTAAGGAAAGCTGGTTGTGGGCCCTGCCTGTGGCCTCTCCTTAAGGGAGGATCAGGCTCCCAAGTGGTGGGTGTCCACTTTTTCTGGGGTTTCCTGAAGAGGAATAGGATTAGGGTGTTCATGCGCTCGGCAACCCTTGGCTCATGGTGCCCTGGAGGCGACCACACCTGCCCACGAGAACTTACCTGCTGTGGGGAGAGGGGCAGATCCAGGACCACTGCTAACGAGTGGAGAAGGGTGGGGGGAGACAGACCACTTAGGTAGACCTATGAGGGGGTGCCTGAGCCCTGGACAAGGAGAAGACCATCTTTGGGACATGTGGGGAGAGCTTTCCAGGAGGATGGGGCAGCAAAGACGACGATCCTGAAGCAGGAGAGAGGGATCATATCTGAGAAACAGCAGGGGCAATGGGGAGGCGGACTGTGGCAGGGGGCGTGTAGGATGGGAGGTCCCAGCCCTGTGGGCTTTGGTGATCAGGTGACCCCCAGAGGACACTTTGAGAAATAGCTCTGAGTGAAGGATCAGGCCTGTGCCTTCTTCTCCCATCTGAAATCGGTGCACATACATATGTTCCCTTCTCATTGTCTGTCTCCCCACTAGGCACCATGCTCCGTCAGGGTGAGCACTGAGTGCTGCCCTCCCAGCACAGACAGCACGCTGCCTGGCTCAGACAGGCCAGGCTTCTGAAATAATGGCTGGAGGGACACTCAAGGTACATTCGGTCGCCTTAGAGAGACCTAGAACTTGCCAAACACCAGGAGATGAGGATGTGCACCTGACTCCTCCAGAGGGCTTGTGAAAACCCACGTGGTTAGCCCCTACCCCCGATTCAGTGGGTTTGGGGAGGGGTCCTCCTAACAGGTCCCTGTTGAGACTGATGCTGCTGGTGGGGGGATCAGGGTGTGGGAACCACTGATGCTGGAGACTTGAAACTCAACCCAGTGGGTCTGACTTCAAAGCCCACATGAGCTACCAGATCCACCGGGCGGGGGGGGGTGTCCAAGCCTTGCTCCCTATTGTGTAGGATCAGTTGAGGTTGTGAGCACCCCTATGGCCGAGGGCTGGGCCTATTAGAATGCTATGCACCTGAGTCAAAGGCTGGGGTGACCCATGAACAGAAGACCCTGAAACACTGGGTATAAACCATCATCAGTAGGGGCGCCTCCCTCCCTGCCCCTCCCCCCATCCACCTCACATACAGACTCACTTGCTGTGCCCATGAGTTAAATTACTGCCCGATCTTATCCCTGACTTGTGCTAAACTATGTCCAATAAAATTCTTTTAAATCCTTTTAAGGAATTCCCTCTTTTCAGTTCCTCCCTCCCTTAGAGTCCAGATCCTCAGCTCTTTGTATCTTCATTTTCCGCCCGAGAAGCATTCCCTCCCAAGCTGTGCAGTGGAAGTGGATGTCAATGGTGCTTCCAAACGTCTTGTGAAAAGACCGGACTGGCGGGTGCTCACTGACACCTGGGAGGTGTTGGAGGGGGTGTGGCTGGGTGATTTGTAGATGGCAGAGGTGCGCACTGGGCCAGCAGCTCTGGCTCAAAGACCTGTTGTATTAGGCCCTGCTGGCTTAAAAATAATTCTTTTAATTTTGATGTAGTTGCCATCCTTGAAAACTTGGTAGATTTCACATACAATATTTTCTTTAGAAACATTGGGAGATCTGGCTGACACCCCTCAGGGCAGTGGGGTGCTGGCTCTGGGTCACGCTCCCCCCAAGCCCCAACCTTGGCCTATGGTTTGTCCCTCAGCTCACATTATGTTGTTTTAGTTGCCACCAGGCCCAGGAAATCCTGAGTTGCTGACCTCGAGTCTAGGCTCACACAGTAAACTCAAAAGGGGTGCCTGAATCCAGGCCTGTCTGAGCTAAAAGCCCGAGCTTGTCGCTGAAAAACGTGCTGCTATTAGTATAGGGGCAGGCGGAGGATGTGGCGTCTCTGTCTCTGGCCCGAGGAAATACCTTAAAAGGGAGTTGCTGTCAGCGGGTTAAGAATATGTTTTCCTTCCCATTCATAACCAACCGTCAGTAAGCCCTGAAGTTCTGGGTTGTTTTTCTTTGGTGTGAAGGGTTACCCGGCGCTGTCCAAACTTTTGTATCCATCCGCTCCCCTGCCATGCAAAGGCTTGGGGTTGCAAGACACCTGGTTGGAGCGAGGAGGGCAGCCTGGGGAGGGGCGTGGGGGATGGCATTTTCCAGTTCTTTAGTTCTCCTGGTGGGGGGTGGTGTGAACCTAACTGTGTGTGTGTAGGGGGGGCAGAGGGTTGTAGCTGGTTGCTTTGAGTTGGGGATGGGGGGATTTTGCCCACCGCCTCCCCTGCGGTCACTCTTCTCCAGACCCTCCGCCTCCTCTCTGTGCCTCCGACTCCCCGAACAAGCTTTGTCCTTCTGTCTGCCGTGATCTTCCCACGGACTTCCACACAACTAGTTCCTTCAGGTCTCAGCCAGCTGTCACTTTGGGACTCTTGGTCGGGGGCTGCAATCAGGGTGCAGGGGTGAGGCTGCGGCGTGCATGCAAGGGTGCAACTTTACTCAAAGCTTTATTTTAAATGTTGATAATTTGCTCATCGTGGATTTGTTTTGCACTGATTTGGATTTTAAAAATATTCTAGCAAAATGTTGTTTATCTTTAAAAAAATTCTTTTTATAAGAGTTTATTTGAGCCAAACTGACAACATATGCTAGGGAGCAAGATCTCAGATGCTCCGCCCAGTGTTACTTAATGTGATTACTGAGCCTTTGGGCACCTTCCTTCATCGTGCGCCCCAGTCAGGGACCCCACGCGCCTCACCCCAGCCCCGGCTGTACTCCCAGTCCAGGGTGCTCTGGGTGGGGAGTCAGGACATCTGGGTTATGGTCCAGCCTGTGCCCCTAGACAGGCTGTGTGACTGGACACAGTCGCCTTGGTGCCTTGAGCCTCTCAGCTGTGCCATCTACCAGGGTGAGGTTATAGCTGACTCTAGTTCTAGAACTATCCAGAACACCTGCTAGAGCTCTGATAGGTTGTGCATTATCTCCTGGGGCTACTTTAGGCCTCACTGACTCTGCTTATTAGGGGATGTCACTGTCTTTTCCCAGCGCGCCATGCGAGGGGTTCCTCTGTGCAAACACCACATCCTCGTGGCTGCAGCATCATGCCAGGCGCGCTGGAGCCCTTGCTCATTCTCCCTGCTTTGGGGAAAATTTCCAGTTTTGGAAGTGTGGTCAAGCACTCTTTTCTGTGATGCCTTGCTTTCTGTTCTTTGGTTTCATTCATTGGATCATGGGACACACGTTGACTGAGGACTGAGCAAGCACTCGGGACACGTGTCCAGCCCCAGGGAGCTTATGTCCATTCTCACGTGGAAGCCTGCACACCAGCAGACCCGTGAACTGCCAGAAGTCTGCGTGGGGTGGAGGACTTTCAGCTCAGTGAGGACCACAACCACAGAAGTGTGCACTGTCCTTTCTCCTGGGAGACCCTGCAGCCTCTGTGCCACCTCCAGGCGCCATCAGCCCAGAGCAGCATCAGAGCACCTTCCTGAGAAGAGTGTTGCAGCATCCTGTCCTGGACCCACACTGGCCCGGGCCAAGCTCGGAGATGCAGCTTTCAGTTCCTTCTAAGACCTCCCCTCCATCGTCCCTCCCCTGGATTGTGGTTTGCTCCCGAGTTCCTCCTAGTTCTGACACCCTCAAAGCCCACCTCCTTCTTCCAGCTTTCCTCCACTGCTCCAGCCCTCAGGCGGCTCTGTCCCTCACTTTTCTCTCCAGAGCCTTTACCAACTAATAAGCATTAGAGTGGAGCTTAATTAAGCTCTGTCTAGAGTTCCTTGTTGCTTCAGCCCAGTCAGAATGTTCTGGCTCCTGCAGGGAAAGAACACTTGCCTGGCAGACAGTTAACAGAAGGGAAGGCTCTGCCCCTCAACTTACAGGGTACCGACAGATGTATCTTGCTGTAACTGTCATGTTTTTAAAATAATGAATTATGTACCAGTATTTGAAAATTTCATATGAAAATCTGGATTTCTGGCTTCCCTTAACAACTTAGAAGATGTGCTGACCCTGAACTTACTGGTATAATTGGCTAAAGCTGGTAGCGACTTTTTCTGTTAGGAGAGGCTTGGGTTTTCCAGTTTGCCACAGTCTCCACTATTCCTTAATGCCTAACACTGGGCTCCCTTTACTCCTCTACTTTTCCTTCCTGACTCCTATAAGCATTTGAAATTTTAACCCTGGCTTTCAACTTTTTTCTTTAACAGCTGCCGTGTACCAGCAAGGCTCCGAGAGAGGCTGGGCATCATTGCTGAAGCTTATTGGGTAGATGTGGGAGGGGAGAGTGAGGAGGTTGCTTGCTAAGAATCCATTTTGTAGCTTCTTAGTATCAATAATATCAATGAACTCAGATGGGTGTTTGAGCTTGGTTGGTACTATGCTGCTTTTTACTGGTATGTACAGAGATGTGTTTAATGTGAATATGAAACAATACATTTATAAAAACTCAAATAAACTAACTCATTGAGAGTACTTACTATGTGCCAGTTACCGTGCTCAGATTTTTACATTTAATTCATAATAACCTGGTGTGGTCAGGGCTACTACTCCCCTTCGCTCCCCCTTTTTAGAGACAGGAGAACCAAGACGCAGGTAAGTGATTTGCTCAGGATCACAGGAAGCTGTGATTGCAACACGGAAGGACCCTGAACCTCACTTTTAGCAGGACTGGAGGTGCCCGTGGATGATGGCTTTTTAAATGGTTGTCTTCTCTGCATCGTCTCATTTCGGGGACTGTAGCCTATCACCCTCCTGCTAGGAGTGTGAGGTTTGAGGCTTTCTGTCCTCAGCACAGAGTGCATGGCCGGCCCGTCCACCGGTCTGTTACTGTAGGCTGTTTGATCTGGGGACAGGCAAGATTGTAAGGCTTTATAGCAAGATGACAAGGTGGGGGTAGGGCAAGAAAGCAGTGGCCCTGCCAGCCCGGACCAGCCTCTCTCAGACAATCCATGGACCCCAGGAGCTCGGGGCCCACCAGCCAGCCCCTGTGTATGAGCTCATCCCCCATGTCCCCACGCCTGAGGTCAGCACCCCCACGCACCACTCTAGCTGCAGTGGAAGATTTTAGTGTCCGGTTGTTACTTTGCATTGCTTCTGGGCTGCGTTCCCTCTTATTTCATTTTCATCTGAAATCCTGAGCTCACCCTCCTCAGCAGCTGACGGGACCATTTATTTCCAAGGCTGCAGCCAGTCGGAGGGCTGCCGACAGCTCGGCGGAGCACTCTGGGTTTTTGCCACCTGGTTTTATTCCTGCAGACAGAGCTGGGAGAAAGAACATCTTCATTTTGCAGCAACGAAGCTGTCAGAACCTCAGAGCCTCGGTCCTCATCCCTCTTAGTCCAGAGGACACTGTTGGGGGTAGGGGGAGGGACTCTGCCCCTTGGTCTTTTGTGCTTTGGGACTGAAAGTCTCAAGAGTGCACAGCCCGTACTTTGCAAGTGTCCCATCAAATGCCCTGGGATCGTCATAGTCGGACTGGCTATGAGAGACTGTGTGGTCAAGCCTTCTCTCAGATCGTGAAACCAAGCCCAGAGAGGGCAAGAGGCTGGTGGGGGTTGCCCAGTGAGTGAGCGGCAGGGCAACACCGTCAGGCTCAGCCCCAGCCCTATTGTATTAGCCCAGCCTGCCTCTTCGGAATCTGAGGGCCAAGCCTTCAGGTACTCTGCCCCTGTGCACCAACCACCTGGACTGCTTCAGCCAGCCCTTCTCGGGGCTCCTACTCCTCCCGCCTCGTCTTGCGTAGATGTTCCCTCCTCAGAGAGCCCCCCCAAGCCTCTGTCTGAAGCATGCCCTGTCACATTCTCTCACAGCCCTGTTTCCTTGTTCTCAAGCTCTGATCAGTATCTGCAATGACCTCGGATCAGAGTTTAATTTACATTTTTATTGTCTCTCCCTCCAGAACGCAAGCTCCATAGGGCCTGTCTCCCGGCTCCCTCTCAAGCCCCTGGCACACAGGGGTTCTCTGTGACTCCATGTGGCATGTCTAGCCAGGTGTCTTGGGAGCTTCAAATGACCCTTAGACAAGGAAACGGTTTTCAGGAATCACTTCTGTTTGCTTTAGATAAGGTTTTATTTGTGCGAACAAAGTTCACTCCTAAAAATGCTCCAAGGACCATACATCCAGCACCACTTTCAATGGTTCATTTGGCCCCATTTGCTGAGCTAAGGGAGTGTGCCACACTCTGCGTAAGGCACTGCACATGCGGAGACGGGGAGAGGCTGGATTGGTCAGGAACCATTTCAAACTGGTCTAAACACAAAGCAGAATCCTTTGGGTTCCCATGGTTGAGAGTCTAGGGGCTGGTCTGCCCGACTCCAAAGCCCGTGCTCTTTAAAGACTCCTTCAAAAGTCTTTACACACTTGCCACAGAGTGACACGCACAGATCTTCAGGGCACGGTTTGATCAGTTTTGATAAAGGCATGCACCTGTGTTACCCACACACCTATCAAGGTACAGACCCTTCCCAGTTACCCCGGCAAGTTCCTTCCTGCTGTCCCTGAAGCTCCTCCCTCACCCCCAGCCCTGGCCCCGCCATCCCCAGGCAATAAACGTCATGTCTTCTGCAATATCATGTGAGTGAAATGATACAGAGTGCACTATCCTGTGTTTGCCTTCCATTGCTCAGCATACAGTTCAGCGACTAACGTGAGCTTCTGAGTTGGCGAAAGTACCGGTGGTGCGTTCCTTTCCACTGTCGTGTAGTGTCCGTCATGCACGCACGCCTGAGTTCGCCTCTTCATTCACCTGCTGCTGGGCATCTAGGGGTTCTCAGTTACGGACTGCTGTGAGGCAATGTTGCCCCCGTATACTGCCAGCAGCCCTCTGGATGTTAAGACGGTGGTGTGGAGTGGCACTTAGAGGTATCCGAGACTGTGGACAAGAGGGTAGACCCACAGCAGCTCAGTTAGCTGGGCGTCATCCTGCTGGGTGGTCCTTGGGGGCCTTGGAGCAGTTGCCAGTGGGAGGCCCTTGTCTGGCTCTAGACAGCTCAGGGGGTTGCTTGGTTGGTGGTGGGTGGTCTGCAGGGACTGACTTGGCTTCCAGAGCTCTCTTGGTGCCCATTCGCATCCTAGCCTTGGTCCCCTCATGTCTGGTCCCCAGAGACTCCAAGTCTACATGAGATGTCCCTGGGATGAGTGTGGGTCTCTGGCAATGCTTCTGCTCTCTTTTCACATCGGTATGATGGTGCGACGATGCCTCATTCCTCTTGGGGCCTCCCGTTTATTTTTAAGAGCTTCCTTGTGAAATGAGAAGAAAAAAAACTGTATCCATTTCTTCTTTCATTTCTGCTAAAACGATTTTAATTCTCGTCCACACAGTGTGGCTACTTTTGAATTACGTGAGCCTCATGCAGGAAGGATGGGCAGGGAGGGCAATGCCCTCCACTCCCAGACTTCTCCTTCCTGTTTTCTTTTTCTCCTCAGTTTCTTATTATCACCTGACAGATTGTACATTTCGCTTGGCTGTTGCTAGTCTTAGGTCAGAGGGGATGGCGGGGGGAGCAGTCCTGGAATCCAGAGGAGGGACTGCGGAGACAGAGAGTGTCCTGAGAGCACCAATGACCTTCAGTTGAGGGACGCAGGCAGCCCGATGCCACGCCATGCTTCTCTGTCCTCTGATCTCGCTGAGACTCCCCACTGGCCAGGCCCGATTGCATGAAGGGGACAGGCATGTGCCAGCCTCCAAGGGCACTGGGAAGGGTGGAGCAAATGATCTGAAGTGGGGGCAACCTTCAAACTCTCGTTTGGAGTCCTAGGGCCGGGGGGATCACAGCGAGCAAGGGGTGGCCCAGTGGACTGGACTATGATCGGCCACCAACATTTCCATGAGCGTGTGCGTGATGGAGAGAAGGCAGAGCGTTATAAGGCTTGAACTTGAGCTTCAGCTCTCCCCCTTTCTAGGTGTGTGACGCGTCCCCTGCTCTGCAGCCTCTCTCAGTGGTTGTGGAGGCGCAGCGAGGTCCAGGTTGTGGACGTGCTTTGTGCACTGCAGAGCCTCGGACGAGCTGGCTGTTTCAGTCTCAGCTGCAGTGCGTTTCCGTTGTTGACGCGGAAATTCCCAGTCTCAGTGCAGACTGGGTCCATGGTCACCGTGAAGACCGGGGAATAGCCGATGTTTTCAGCCCAGTCGATCTAGTTAAATTGGTTTATGATGGAAAAATCTACAAAATTCTGGAGATCTCGGGTGGAGGCAGCAGCTCGTTACTCATTAGTATGCAAGATAACCAGTTTGTGCTGGGGGCCTGCCAATAAAATCTTTCTTATTTTTTTCCCAATCCTCACCCTGGGATATACTCACTGATTTTTTTTTTAAAGAGAGAGAAACATTGATGTGAGAGAGAAACATCAGTCAGTTGCCACCCTTACCTGCCCTGGCCAGGGATTAAACACACAACCTAGGTATGGCCCTGATGGGGAATCAAACATGAAACCTTTTGGTGCACGGGGGTGATGCTCCAACCAACTGAGCAACCCAACCGGGGCTGTAGATAAAATCTCGATTTCGGTTTACTACATACTCCCAGCAGGGACCTGCTCTCCTCTCTCCTCCTTCCCTCTTGGGCTGAGGGAAGACGGGAGTGTGGTAGGCAGGGGTCTGTGCTTCCTGCGACGCTGTAGGAAGTCTGGCGACAATCACAGTCTCTCCTTTCCTTGTTTGGAGACTCATCTGCCATTCTGTAGCTGGTCGGAGCCGCCCCCGTGGCTGCAGCACTGTGGTACCAGGGCACAGAGAACATGGCCATGCGTTGCCACGGCGCTCCGCGGCGGAGGGGCGTCTCTTTAGCAATCTGGGCCGCTAGCCCAGCGTGGAGTTGGTTGGTGGGCACCACGCCGCTCACTGCTGTGACTTGGCCTTCAGCGCTGAGAACAGCGTGCAGTACCGAGCTCAGGGTTAGAGGCGGTTCTCAGCCAGCCCGGGTTGCCTGCTGTCGGTCTCTGGCTCTGACGATGAGTCAGGACGCGTGTTTGTGGTGGGGGTGGGGCAAGAGGCCCGCTTGTTCTCCAGCAGCTCCGAATCCGTTCTCGTTTCCGGCCACGGGGCCCCGTGGTTCAGCGGCCCAAACGCCAGCCGCGGTAAAGGAAACCTGAGTGTTAGTCTGAGCTCTGCCACCCCCTCGTTCCATATGTTTGGACAAGCAGTTTCTTTCTCTGGGCCTCAGTTTACTCATCAGTAAAATGGGGGACTCGTATTGCCCCATGAGATGTTTCTTCCAACTTGAATATGTTGTGTTTTTAGGCAGGTTTCTCAGCCCGGGAGCTATTGGCATTGGATCAGAGGACTCTTTGTTGTGGGGTCTTCTGCGCATTGTAGGGTGGTTAGCAGCAGCCCTGGCGCGGCCACAAGTAAATGCCTGAAAGTTGTAATAAACAAAAATGACTCCAATAAAAAAGGATGATGAAACTCCCCTGGGTAGCAAAACTGTGCTTGTTTGAGGACTACTGTTTTAGGGGACAGGTTGAAAATGTGCAGGTTGTGGAAAATATTTCCCCCGGTATTACTCTGGAGGGTAAATTATTGTCATTATTTTTGTCGTTACTAGTTATTCAACATGCATATATGTATGTGTGTGCATATGCAGGTGTATGGGTGCGTGTGTACATGTGTGTATATGTATGTGCATGTGTGTGCATGTGTATCTGTATATGTCCATGCCTGGGCCTCTGTCCTCACATGTCTCTCTTCCCTGTGCCCACCGTGTGTCCCTGTCCTCTTCTCTTACAAAGACAGCAGGTTTAGAGGCCCCTCTGATCCAGTGTGACCTCCTCTTCACTCGGTTACATCTGCAGAGACTCTGTTTTCAAATAAAGTCATATATCCCTTCTGCCCTGTGCCAGACACGGGGATGTGAGGTTGGGCCAGACGAACCTGCTTGTGGCCAGCGAAGCCCACGTGGCCGAGGGGGTTTGAGGAGGGTGGACCTCAGGGCGAGACCAGGAAACCTCCGTGGGCAGCGTCCCCCCGTTTCTCCCTCCAGCATTCCAACCTAGGCATCCACCGTGATGCTTATAGTGATGATTAGTTGTAGCGATAATGACAGCAGTTTACTCTGCATTCGGACTCATGTTCACTTACCTTCTGCAGGCTATAGACCGTCTGAAAAATCAGTGTTACTGACCCAGCCCTCATTGTGGTCAAAGTTATAAACTGTTTTCTCTTTGTGTTCTAGAAAACTCTTAGTGCTGCAGTTTCCTGCAAAATTCAGCACAAGATTCCACCCCTTTTCAAATCGTGACTCTTTCGAATTTGCCTAAGTGCCTGGCATGTACTAAATATTTGACGTATTATAGATGCTTCTGTTGCTGCCCCTACAAACTGAATTAATAAGGAACGATGTTGTGGATCGGATGGCAGGTTTCTTCTATCAGTGAGCTGTTTGCTCAATTAGCCGACAAATGTGTATTAGAGCCTGCCATCCTAAGATACTGGAAATGATAGGAAATTGTTTTAAAAGGACATAATGTTATCAACCGATATTACCACCGTAAATTTCATTAAAAAACGAAAAAGAACACAATTAGAAGGAAACAATAGCCAAGAAGTTGTTAGCCAACAAGATTCCCTGTTATTTAAGAGTAGTATTTTACAAACCAGTTCTCTGCATTCTGTCCTTATGTTTGCCATATCCATTTACTGTATCACTGCACTATAATAATAGTAGTACAACACCTGTGCTATTACTGACTTAACGTCTTTCTTTAAATCAGCTTACTCTTTTTCAGTTACGTAGGTTTATTTTAAAAGGAAACTTTGTATCGCTATGATAAATGGAAAACCAATGTCACTTGGCATAAACAAAAAATAGCCAAAATATACATGCAATATTAGACAGCCTGATGTTATTAAATCAGAGCAAACTATTCATTTGCATGCTACCTAAAATCATTTGCATCCCACAGTTGTCCCCATACTGCGCTTAGCAAATAATCATGCGTAGTGAAAAAATTTAAAAAGTCTTCTAAGAAATGCCTGAGATTCACAAATGCCGCAGTGGGTCCTGACATGGAAATCAGGCATAAATAATGTGGTTATTACTCCTAATTACTTCTCAGCAGTTCATGATACTTAGAGAAAAATTACCGTGAAATACAGCATGGCTTTCTGGTTAACGATGTCTTCCCCCCTCCTTATTAAGTTTATGAAACATTCCTCTGTCATGATCCCTGACATATGTCACCAGGAATGTAGGAATCCGATAATACCTTTCATCAGTGGTGTGTTCTTCCGTCAGCACTCAGATGTATGTAACTTTCACAGGTTCTGAACCTTCTGAAAAATTAGTGGTGCTGAACTGGCTGGTTTCCGCCAATGTTATACACTGGTTTCTCAAACTTGTTCTGGAGGACTCCTAATGCTGCCGTTTGCCACAAAACTCAGCCCAGGATTCCAACGTTTTTCAAATGATTGACAAAGAAGTTACCCTCCCCCCACCTCCTGCCCAACACACAATAGAATTTCAAGAGTATATTTCAATAAGTTGCCCTTGAGTAAACACAAACCTAAATTACTCGGCCTTCGGGAATGACCTTGACGTCAGGTTATTTTGTGACCACCGGTGGAAGCCATGTTGGTTGGAGGAAGGCCTGAGGGCCACAGACTCCTGTCAGTGGTCTTGGGAGGGGGGGCGAGCAGTGGTAGGAGCTGTACCTGGGATGGGGCTGTGCAGAGAAGAGCAGCTTCGGAGATCGGCGCGATGTGAGGGTGGACAGAAACAGCTCAGGGATGTGGTCCTTTAGAATAATGTAGTGGGGTCAGGCATTCAACCTGTGGAATGGGAGAAAACACTTGCAAATTATATACCTGATAAGCAGCTGATAGCTAGAATGTATAAAGAGCTCCTACAACTAAACAACAAAAGCCAAGCAACCTCATTAAAAAGGGGCGAAGGACTTTCTCCAAAGAAGCTATCCAAATGGACATCAAGCACACGCTCACCTAATCATTAGGGAAGTGCAAATCTTAACCACAACGAGATACCACCTCCCAACCAGTCGGAGGCCACTCTCCAAACCCAGAGAGCACCAATTGTTGGAGAAATCAGAACTTTGTGCGCTGTTGGTGAGGGCGTAAAACGGTGCAGCTGCTGCGGAAATCAGAATAGTGAATCCTCAGGAAAATTGAACATAGAAATTGTCACGTGACCTAGCCGCTGGATGTCTGCATATATGCCCCCAAAGAATGGAAAGCAGGGTCTGGAACAGATATTTGCACACCCATGCTCACAGCAGCATAATTCACGATAGCCAAAAGGTGGAAGCAACCCGAGTGTCCATGGATAAATGAATGGGTAAATGACATGGGGCGTGTGTGCACAAGGCACTATGAGTCGGCCTCAGAGAGGAAGGAAACGCCGCCACATGCTACAGTGTGAGTGAACCTCGAAGACAGTGTGCTCAGCGAAATAAGCCAGACACAAAAAGATGCATGGTGCACAGTTCCTCCTCTCTGAAGGTCCTAGAGCAGTCACATCTGCTCATAGAGACGGAAAGTAGAAGCGTGGTTGCCAGGAGCTCAGAGGGGTGGGGACTGGGGAGTCGTTTAATGGGTATAGAGTTTCAGAGGTGCAAGGTGAAAAGAATTTTGGAGGTTGGCTGCCTAAAAATGTGAATGTATGTAACACTATGAAACTGTACACTTAAAAATAGTTAAGACACACATTTTATGTCATATGTATTGTATCACAATTTAAAAAAAAGAATGTAGGGGAGTTCCTTGGGAAATGAATGAACTCTTCGCCAATGTGGACCAGTGCTGGCCTAGGGTCAGGGCACTTTGGCTGTTGGAGGCAACAGGGCTCAGCTTTATGGTTATTTCTGGTTACAGACAGAAGCGTGTTGGTTACTCTTTAGGAAAGAATCTTCCCTTTGCCCAGCTGGGGCCTGGGGAAGGTTTGGGGGCAGAGCTCACGCCTGGAACGGAGCTGCCTTTCGCGTGCGTCTGTGCAAGTGTGATCACCCAGCAGTGGGCCGGCTGTTTCCTCCATGTGTGAGGCAGCTGGAAAGTTGGCTTTCAGAACATGCTGATGCTAGAAAGCTCATTCTCCCACAGAGTCAAGGTCGGGAGGCAACATCTCCTCCAGAGAGAGGGCAAGACCTCCCTGTTCGTTGGTGGCTGACTTTTGGCGCACTGTGTGGGTTTAAAGATTTCCCTGGGATTTTGAAGTTTACCTCTCTGTTACTGGAGCCCCCTCTTGAAATTGCTGCTGGATTATCGCAATTACTTGCCCTGATTCGGCCTCTCACCTGAACCAAATGCGTTCCTCACGATGCAGTCAGATCCTCCCCGCCAAACTGCAGCTCGGATTCTCTCACTGTGTTGCCATTTGAAAAACGTCGGAACTAAGTTCAGTGTTCGAGGTTCTCCACAATATGATTCTAACCTACCTCCTTAACCTTGACCCTGCCCCTGCCCCCCTTATCTTTTGCATCTGGCTGCTGACAAACATGCACACAGCCCCACGTGCTGGCTTTTGGCCTTGGACCTTGTCATTCCTTCCTCCCAGTCACTTCAATCTTCCAGGCTGAGCTTCGTTGGCGCCTCGTACAGGAAGACCGTCCCCAGGGGACTGAATGGGCCCACACCACAGGAGGGAGCTCCACGTGGCTCCTCCCCCAAGTGAACTTTCAGATAAGACTGCAGCCCAAGCTGACCCCTGGACTGCAGCCTGTGACAGACCCCAAGCAAAGGACCCAGTGAAGCTACACCTGGATCACTCACCCACAGAAACTGTGAGATAATAGCCACATGTCATTCTGAGCCTCTAACTTTTGGGTAAGTTTTGAATACAGCAATATATAACTAATACAGACACAGAGAGGCCTGTGAAGAGACCTGGTCAAGGTCACACAGCTAAATTTGCAACCTGGCATGGTAATCCTCAGCCCTACTCTTTTATTACCACCCTGTGTCTCTGGAGTCTGCATCACCGTGGCTGTAACTGTTTGGCCCACGAGTGTGGTTCCTTTCAAGAAGGCAATGGGATGCCACGGAGGTTTCTGGGGTGATGTAGGGTAAGGGGGAAGCCCACATCTTTCTGAGTCAGAGGTCTCGATCCCAGCTGGTCACGGCTATGCTAGCCTGGGGGCCAGAGAGACCAGGGTCAGGCTGGCAAGACTTTGGGATATTCTCAGGTGTTGAGCTAAGGGGCAGAGGCAGAAAAAGAAATACAGCCTTGATGTCCTATCCATCATGCTTTTCTGAAGAGACATGCATGTTCAGGGAAGTCAAGGTGAAGTGCAGGCGGCCTCCAGCGCCGGCCCTGCTCTCTGTGATAGTAACAGAGGTGCGAGGCTAATGTTCCAGCTGGAACGGTCTGTGTGGCGGCATTGGTCAAGACACACAACCCACTCTCCTGCACAAGCAGCACGTCTGTGACCGCCTGTGGCCCCAAGTGACAGCCTCCTGGGAGGCTGGCATCTTTCATTTCCTTCTGACAATAGTGGAAGAAAAGAGCTTTCTGGATTCAGCCCCAAACCAATAATTAAAGGAACACTTTATCGCCAGCAAGGGCAGAAGCACCCACCAATGGCCTTCCCAGAAAAGGAAAGAATTGTAAAAATAGCCTGGCTTCCTTCATTGTCTTTCTCTTCCTATGGAGATAGCCCACGGGTCCGTGGACGGGCTCAGCTCTGTCTGTCTCTCCACTCTGTTTCTGCCGTGGGGATGCAAAGGGATGCACTTCGCAGGCCGAGAGCTGCATTCTGCAGGGACCGGGTGGTCCCATCGCTTCTCTCCATCTCTTTGGCTTCCGGGGCCATTTCGTTAAAAACTATGGTGAGGTCAGCTGCAGAGGATTATGCAGACCCGGGCCAGGCCCAGGGTCAGAGTTAGGATGATGGGAAAGTAGGAGCTTGGGATGCAGCCTGCCCTGGACGCCAGTGTGGGTTCTGGCGTTTTCTAGTTGTGTGAGTGTGGGCGAGTTCCCTGACTCTTCTGAGTGTGGGTTTTCTGGCCTATCCAACGGCACTGCCCGCCATGCGGGTGGTCCTAAGGATTTAGGGGGGCGATGCGTGTGCAGCGCCCGGCATAGTGTCTGCATACATGAAGCAGCTCCCAAACATCTTGACAAACTATTGATGCCAGTGGGGATCGGGGTGGGGTGGTTTGTGGGGGGATGGCACAGGTAAGCCCTGTGACCCCCAACAGCACAATTGTGGACCTCGCTCTGCCTACCTGGGAGGCTGGGTTTCCTCCCGGGAACGCCAGCTCTTGGGCCTCCTGAGAACCACAGCGTGTTGTCTCGTGTGCGCTCCCCGAGGTGAAATATTCATTGCCGGTAATCAGATTGTGAAGATGTGTGTGACACAGCCAGGACCCAGGTGTGTGGATCCCGTGTCCGGGGATGAAGGACAGATCAGGCTGGTTAGTGTTTGTCTCGGGAGGTTTGAAAGGAAAGCTCCAACTTGGGGAGGGTGTATGTGTGTGTGGTTTCTGTTTTGTTTTGTGCTTGAAGACGTGACTCTGGCTGGAGGCTGAGAGGTGGGACGTGACAGAGAGAATGCTGGAGGGGGACACCTGGACAATCTGGTCTGGAGCTGACACACAGGTGTTCTGCCTGGTCCCTCAGTTTCCCTGAATGTGACAGGAGCAGCCAGGGTCCCTAGCCCCTGCCAGCTCTGACAGTTGGTTCCACCACCCGTGGGCCATAGGCCTTTGGGTCACCCTCTGTAAAATGGGGGTAAGAATCGTCCCCTTCCCATAGGACTGTTGTGAGGGTTCATTGGACAGCGCTCGTAAACTTTATCGAGGTGTCAGCTACCTAACACATCCCAGCGATGATGCCCGTGGTGGGAGGGTCTCTTAGCAGAACTTCCCAAAGACACAGCCTGGACCCAGGATACAGTGAGGGCATGGGTGAGGGAAGTGGAGTAAGACGGGGCAGGGGAAGAGCTTGTAAGGCTGTGGTCTCTGCTGGAGGTGAGCTTCAGCCTGATTCCATGAAGTGCGTGTGAGGGGCACAGTGGGGCCAGCTGTTGGGAGCCTGCGCCCACCAGTCATGGCTCACAGGCTCCCCACTGGGGCAGAGGTGGGGCTCGATTCTGGAAGAAGGCAACTCTCTGGAGAGGTGGGGTGCTAGGAGATGTTAGAAGCCAGCCCTTACCCATCTGTGGTAGGTAGGGGTGAGGGTACGCCCAGTAAAGGGGATCCGGGTGGACCCCTGCGAGACCCCCTATATTTCTTCTTTATTCCTGAAAGGTTGAGGCATGGTGGTCCTTGGCACGTCTATGCACAGGCTTGTGGGATCATGACTGTGATGCGGCCGGGGGCTGGCATCCTGAGGACTCAGCCCTCCAGGTGGCATCACCTGTCTGGAGCTGCTCTTTCCTCATTTCCACAGCCTGACGGTACTGGGCGGTGGAGGACAAGGTGTCTCAGCCTTCTGCACGGTCCTCCCTGCCCTTTGCTGGAGATGAAAGCAGCCAGCACGCTGCCCACGCAGAGGCCACGCAGAGTGACGAGGTCCTAGGGGCTGTGTAACGTGAGCAAACTCACTATAACAGCACGTTACTGCAGAGAAGGAGAAAAGGTTGTCAGCAGGCAGTCCCAGGGAAGCGTGGGGCTCTGGAAACTCATCAGAAGGCTTCCCGGGGTGCGAACGGGATTCTTCTCTGTGCTAGAGGTTGAGCAATTCCCATCCAAGACATTTGCTACAATTCGGCTCTGTCCTTGCAGATAAAGGGGTTGGGTGCTCAGGTTTGACCGATGAAGTCCCCTTGGCTAGGAACGCAGCGCAGTGGGCTAGCAGAAAGTTCTTGAGGCTGTAGCAGAAAGTTCTTGAGGATGTAGCAGGTGGGGAGAGAGCCCTTGGAAATCAGAGAGATGCAGAGTTGAGTGAAGCTCTGTCTCTTAAGCTAAAGGCCCAAGCAGGGTGCAGATCAGGGAGATGAGCCGGAAGCAAGGATCACTGTAACTGGGACGTAGGGATGGGAGGAGGGTAGGGACGCTGCGGAGCAAATGTCTGGAATGAGAGTTCTGCATAAGCTCATTTTTCTGTCTATCCGACCATGTATCCATCAGTCGTTCCTCCATCCACCTGCCCAGCAGTTCTTCACTGTTAATTTAGAAATCTTTTTGGAACAGTGAACACATGGAAAAAAATGCAAATAGAGCAACAGGATAAAAGGTAAGGCCAAGACCTTTGCGTCTTGGTTTTTCTCACTGGAGAAAACAGTTACTGGTTTCTTCCAGAAATATTTTGTGCACACACCAGTGTGCCCACGTGCACCAGTGTATCTGTACACATTAATGGTAGCACACTATACTCTGTGCCTTGGTCTTTTGCCCTACTTTAAAAGACCCAGGTGGCGCTATGTGCCAGCCGGGGCAAGTTTGGGGCGTGCCATGCGTGTTTCAAGAACCAGGGTGAGAACAGATCATTGCAGACACAGGCTTTGAGAAGTGCCACCAGGAGGGTGTCCAGAAACCAAACATCAGTAAGATCGTCAGATTTGAGAATTTTTCACTTACCGCCTGGGGAAGGACAGCTGGAAGTTTCATTCATCTACAACACTTGACTATAAATTGTTTTCTGTCTCACATCTCCAATCCCCAAGATAAATTAACAGGGCATTTTCCACTGACGTGGCTGAGTAACTACTTTTTCATGAGAGCCCAGACGACTTACCTGTTGTTGTTCTAACAACCTTCACACCCATTGATGAAAGAGGGCCCCTTCATCCGCACCTGTAACTGGATTTTCCCGCCCAATTCATCCTTTCCCCCAACTTTTATTTTGAAACATCTCAAGTCTATCGAACAGGTTAAAGAGTAGTATAATAACCATCCTTGTCTCCTTCTTTAGACTCACCGGTGATTGGCACTTGGCATTTTGCCATCGTTTTTAATTTTTTTCTTAAACTATTTGAAAGGAGATTGTAACCATTATGATCCTTCACCTCTAGTACTTCAGCCTATGTCTCCCTAAAACAAGGACATTCTTCCCCATAACCACAAGGCCATTACCATGCTCCCAAATTGAATAGCTGATATAATATAACATCCAACATTCAAATTTTCTCAAGTATCTCATTCTATGTTTGAAGCTGTTTTTCTTACTTGGTCCAGGGTTCAACCAAAGATCACACATAACATTTAGCTATCATGTCCCTTGGGGTCTTTGAACCTAGAATGTTCCCCCCATGCCCCAGCTTTTGTCCTTTCCACATCTCATGGCAGACTGATTTTTTTAAAAAAAGATTTTACTTATTTATGTTTAGAGAGGGAAAGGAGGGAGAAAGAGAGGGAGAGAAACATCAATGCGTGATTGCTTCTTGAGCGCCCCCTACTGGGGACCTGGCCCACAACCCAGGCATGTGTCTTGACTGGGTATTGAAGTGGTGACCCTTTGGTTTTCAGGCCGGTGCTCAGTGCACTGAGCCACCCAGCCAGGGCAGACTGACATTTTTGAAGAACTGACCAGTTGTCCTCTAGAATGTCCAATAACTTGAGTTCGTCTGATTATTTCCTTATGACTAGACTTTGGATACACCTTTTTGGCAAATGTAATGCACAGGCAAAGCATTTTACTTCCCCTTGCGTCACCTTGGGAGACACCTGATGCCCGTCCTGGTCCACTGTTGGTAAGGCCACATGTGGACGCATGTCTAAGGTGGTATCTACTCCATATCTCCACGGCACGTTAACACTCGAGACCACGTGACAATTCTGTTCCCAGCGGCTTTTCTCCAGTGGGTTTAAGCATCAACTGAGGATGAATCAATTATTACAATATATCTGCAGGTACAATCTTCCAATCCCGTCATTCATCCATGTCATTCTGTCTATGTCTATCGGCTAATATTCTTGGGTAAAGAAGATCTTCACCCTCCTGTCCCGCCCCCCACCCATCTTTAAATTTTTATTTTTAGTATCATTGTGGCCTTGTGAATTCTCCCCACCTGCCACAAGCTTTGGTCTGTGGGCGGAGGGTCGAGCCGGCTTCTTTGACCTTGGAACATGCCTCCATCAGTCCCCAGCACTTCCTTCCTGTCTGACACAACGAGATGTTGCCCCAGAAATGGACTTAGTCATCTGCCATTTTTAGTAGGGGCACAGTAGCGAGGAAGAAGATTGGGGTGCGGGGCACACTTTCTTGATATTGGAGTGTTACTACTTCTGGATCGTTTGAGTGGGGAGCAGGGCTGTGCATCAGTTACATTGTGAGTCCACAGTGAGACCCCCAGTTCTCCCTCAGCCCTGCCCGTTCCATATTTATATCTTTATTCGCCTGTAGTGGGGCCAACTATTTCCAATAAACATAATGCATTCCCTCGTTTTCTCTATCATGCAACCCTCACACAGCCTTTCAGAAGGACTGTGTCACTGTTACCATTCTCAACAACAAACATAGCAGATGCATTCGGGATTTCTCTGCGGTTCTTCGAGTCCTGCCCACCAAGGGTGTCCGGTGAGCATATGTATCTCCAAGTTCTCTGAATCAGTGGTTTTCTCTCTGGGCTGCATCTTTACTGGCTGTAAGGTAGAGTTTTTGTTTCTGCTTGTATTCCACTGCAGGGGCTGGCTGCCTCCCACCTCTTGTGATCTGATTAACTGGTTCAAACGCTGAACTCCATGAAAAGGTATCCTCAGCCGTCCCCCTCCCCCACCTCTCCCTCTCACCTCATCCTTGTCCATGTATATGGCGAATGGTTTTGATTCATTTCTAGTTTACTCCTCCTGTACTTTGTTTTGCAAAAATACTATTACACATACACACACACTCTCCCTCTCTATTCTTTTGCACTTTTTTCCTTGACAATAGAGGGTGGGGCAAAAGTAGGTTTACCGTTGTGATTATGGGAAACACAGAGTTTATTCTTGTGCTATTAATTATTAATGATTGTATTATTTGTATTACAGCTGTAAGCCTATTACTTTCCCCCACCCTGCTATGTCCTGGAAATCACTCCACACCAGCTCACACAGATTTTCCTCACTTCTTTTTCACAGCTTCTTAGATTCCACTGTGTGGCTGTACTATATTTTATTCAATCACTTTCTTATGAATGGGCATTTAAATTGTTCCCCATACTTTGCTATTACTGATAATGCTGCAGCGAATAATCCTATATATAGTCTTTCATATTCAGGGAGCTATGTCTGCAGGGTAAATCCCTAACAGTGGTATCAATGGGGCAAAGAGTAAATGCACATATCATTTTGTTAGGTATTGCTAAATTTCCCTTCCCAAGAGCTGCACCATTGAGTACTCCTCCTATCAGCAGTATTCCGAGTGTCTATTTCCCCACAGCCTTGTGGGCAGAATTTGGCGGTAAGCCCTTGAATTTGCCAATTGGACTGCAGAGAAATGATATCTCAGTGTAGTTTTACTTTGCATTTCTCTTATTGTGAATAGAGTTGAGCATCTTTCTTATGTTTAAGTCTCATTTACATTTATTTGCTGTTAACTGTTCATCTCCTTTGCCAATTTTCCTAACAGGCATTTGGTCCCCACCCCCGGCCCCCGCCTGTGTTTCTAAGTTCTCTGTAGAGCAGGGAGATTAGTCGCTGTGCCGGTGGCCATGAGATCCCTTCTTTGGCTCCAGGTGTTTCGACCCTCTGTTGCCTGACTAATCTTAGCTCTTTCGATATTGTCCTGAAAGTTTCAGAGGTTCTGTTCATTTTATTTAGAAGTCTTTCCTTTTCTCTGTTCTTCAACTGGCTTCGTTTTGTTGATTCGTCTTCAAGCAAGCTACTCTTTTCTTTGTCACTTCCAATTTGCTCTTAAACTTGCCCATGGAACTTTTAATTTCACACCGTGTATCTTTCGCTTCTAGAATTTCTATCTGGTTTCTTCTTTGCATTTTTTCTTTCCCCGCTGATGCTCTCTATCTTTTTATTCATCGCGAGCATATTATCCTTTACAGCTTTGGGCAGTTATAATAGCTCTTGAAAATTGGGTTACATTTTTCCATTTCTTTGTATGATGAGTAATTTTGGTTTATGTCTTGGACATTGTGAGTTTTATATCATGGAGACTTTAGATTCTTTTACTTTCCTGAAGAGTGATGATTTTTTTTTTAAAAGCAGGTAATTAACTTGGTTAAACTAAAACTGCAAGTCTGTCTTCTGAGTGGAAGCTAATTTCTCAGTTCATTTTTTTTCTCTCCGTCCCCTTATCTAGGCTGCTTGGAATCTTCCCTATGCCATTCAGGAGCTAGACAAAGATTTGGGAAAAGGTTGTATTCAGAATTTGGGGGCCTCCTCTGTTTTTGCACCTCTGACTTTCAGGATCCCCCCACCCCCACACTATTCAGTGGCTGTGGTTGCTCTAAACTCTGACTTCTCATTGTTCAGGCCAGAAAGATTGCAGGGTGTTTTTTTGTTTTTGTTTGTTTGTTTGTTTGTTTTAATCAGAGTTTTAGTGGCCCATGTAGCACTGACTGTGTCCTGACCTCAGGCTACATTAAAAGCCTAACAAGTTAGGAAACCAACCTTCCCAAATTTTTTTCTTCCGGATGTCACCTCCAGTCTAGAATCTGCCAGGTTTGGTTGACTTCCCAGGGCCTTCAGGGAGGTGGTTCCTCTGCCCCTGACTTTATTGTTACTTGTGGGAGGGTCAGTCAGTAGGAGCTCGCTCACAGTGGCAGAACTCGGATTAGTCTTTGAAGAACACGTCCAGCCCTTCCCTCTTTGACAAGCACTGTGATGAGTCACTGTGATGAGTCATTGGCCAGGCTGTGCGTGGCCAGCACCTCAAAATCTACGCGGTTCAGGTTGCTCTTCCTCAACGTGGGGCTGGACCTAACTGGCCTTTCTCTGACCGTGGAAAATGTGCTGTTTGCCAATAAAGACTATATTTAGAAGAATAACAAGCATGTCTGATTATTTCTAATGATTAATATTTGCATACGTAGAGGCGGTGAGAAATTAAGAAGAACAAGCAATTAAGAGTGTGTTCTGAAGTACAAACCCTTAAATACATGAACATCATCTTATGATCTTGCATTCATTTTTGTCTGTGGGTGCTAAAATTAATTCCGAGTTTTCTTACTTTGCTTGAAGAAGTCTCCTTTTACCTGCCACTACCCTAACTTGAAGCTTGTTCTCACTGCTTAGCGACGGGGCAAAGGATTGCAGTCTTTTTTTTTTTTTGCATTCTGGTATACTATGCTATTTCTAAGTACCAAAATACTTTTTAAAAAGTAATACAGTTATTTTCATGTTTTAAGAAGTCTGAAAGTTGAATTATTTGCATCTTAAGATATTCCAAGAGAGTTTTACATTGCCTTAAAAATTCTCATTGAACCAAAGATTTGCTGTTTAGAAGACATCTTTCTCACCTGCACAATTTTCAAGAGACAAAAAAATTTATGTGCAATACAGAGAAGTTTGTATTGCAAAGGAAATACTAATAAAAATTCTCCATGGGACAGGAACGCGGTGGTTTTGAGACGGACGTAGGAACAACAATAGCCGTACAGGCGATCCTGTGACTCCATCTGATGAAAGGAAAGAATTTGGAGCTGGACTGGGATCAATTGCATTAACCCAAAAACTCCAGACTCCCATCAGTAATAAATGACACTCTCTGCAAAGAAATAAGTTACTCCAAAAGATCTTAAAGTTACTTGAATGTGAGGGTGTCAGGGATAAGCATTTGGATGGGCTAACTCCCCTCCATTCCTCTGACGCTTATGGGGCACAAATGTTTTTGTAACAGCTGACAAATTTTCACAATAAAGTGCTTGAGACCCAACTATGACCTCATTGACAGATATTTTTATTTTTAATAAATGCATTTGAAGAATCAAATAATATTGTATTTCAAAATTTCCCACTTATTTAAAACTTCTTTTATTTTTACCCAATGCTTAATTTAGTTTTGTCATGTTGTATTAAATTTTATCTGCTAGTAATTTATATTAACTATATAATATGTACTGCTTATATTTTATTTTATTTTTTTAATTGTACCAGTTCTAGTTTACATGCTCATTGCAGTGCTTAACCTCCTGTAATGTTTACAGATTTAGGAATTCACAATATAATGGGTGATTCCTTTGGTGGTTTGAAATAATTTTATTGATTCCATACCCTTTTTGATAAAGCAGTGGTGTTAAATACAAAAAATGCTGCTATGGTTATTTTTTCCTCCGGTACCTGTGCTCATTCATTCGGCCACCAGTTTGCACCTGCGCTCAGTGTTAAATCCCTAATAGAAGATTCTTATCTGCGCTCTGTCAATCCCAGGAGGAATGTCAGAGGCTGATGTGTTCGCACCCTGGTCGTGAGAGGCAACCTGGAGAAGGGAAAAGAGAGTGAATTCAAGTGTTAGACAGAATGCAGACCTGGGTTTACATCCCAGGGAAAGAAGGCACTTCTCTGAGCCTAGGTTCTGCGTCTGCACAGGAGGGAGGATGCTGCCGTCTAACTGGAGGGACTATTGTGTCCGAAATGAGAAAGTGTGCCAGCGTGGCTGCCTCCTGCCAGACGCTCGCTCCCTTAGTTCCCTTCTCTCCCTCCCTCCCTCCAAGAGGCCTTTTCTCTGCCAGGAGGTACCAGTCGACAGGAAAAGCGTCAGAGGGGTGTAACAGGTGTGATGAGGGACAGCTCTGCTGAGGGGACACAGGGGTCTTTGACAGCCAGGAGCAGAGCTCACTCCAGTGGGGGCCAGGGGAAGGAAACCGACACCAGAAAACCCAAACGAGGCACCAGGAGGCAGAGAGTGGCCGCTCAGATTCCCATTGAATGTTAATGCCTTTCTCCTCTGGTGCCTCTCACCTGGAAGAGTAAATTGAAACAGTGGGAGCTGCGATGTGGAAGCCTCTTCATTTGATTTCGGAAGCACTGTGAGGCCACCCAGTGGGAACCGATGGGGCCCCGTGAGTGAGTAGGTGTTTGTTTGGAAGAGAGTTTGGGAGGAGCGGTGGGGAGGGGTGGAGAGGCTGAGCTTCTGCTGCTCCTTTGCAACTGAGTTAGACCTGGCGGGTGGCCTGGGGGGCCCTCCAGGGGGCTATTTCCCAGTGACCCCATCACCCTCATAGCCTCTCCTTCCCTGTGAAAGAATTCAGAGGTCAGGAAGCTCAGCGGCGGGAAAGGGGCGTGCGGTGGGGGGGCTCGTTATGTGCAGTGGTTCCAAATTTATTGCATTTTTGCAGGCCTTGGTCTGTGTTACCTGATCCCACGACATAAATCTAATTGGTTTGAAAATTCAGCTGACAAACCCCATCTGCTTCAGATGCCACCCGGCTGTGATGAGCCCCCTTTACGACACCATGTATCATTTTACCAAGCTGGGTTTTAAAATACTGGTGGCATTGTTTATTAAACTCAAGCTTTGTGCCCGGGCTGGCTAAACCAACTCATCCACAGGCTGCAGATGCACGTTGCACAATTCTCATCCCTATTGTCCTCGTCTGTCTGCTCTGCTCGGGTGTGAGTGGAGGCATGGGCCTCCTCCTCTGTCTCCCCCCACCATGAGCACATTGCCGGCCACGTGGTGGGTCTGGCGAATCTACTTTTATTCAAGGTCCCTGAGAGGCTGATGTTCAGATGTGTGTGGCTGATTGCTGTGGACACACTGTCCCTTTGTTCAAATGAAGACTCAATTCAATAGATATTTGTCAAGTTCTTCCGATGGTGTGGGGTGGGCCCAGTCCCACAGGCTGCGGTGTCTGCCCCCAGCAGGCGCCCCACCGGTCAGGTGACGCTGGTCCCGTATCCTGAATGGGGCAGTCGTCCCTCCTCCCGCAGCTGTGTCCAGCAGATCCTCTCTCTCTTGCCTGGAGCAGGTCCTCCCACTTCTCTCCACCTCTGATGCCATTGCCCTTTCCCAGCTGCGTGAATGCCTGGGATTGTCTGGTTCCTGTGCCACCTCTGCTCCTCCCCTCCCCCACCCACCAGATTTCCACACGGTAGCCAGGTGACCTTCGCAAATGCCGTGCCTAGCATCTCTCTTCTCTGCATTTAAAAATTATCTGGTCTTCCCATTGCCATTAGGATAGAATCCTGTTCTTGGCCCCAGACACCCTCCACCATTTGCCGCATGGCCTTTCGCCCCTCTTCCACCCCATCTTGTCTTCCTTCCCCCTCACCCTCTGAACACCAGGCACGTGCCTCCTTCTCTTCCGGTGGGACTAGAGTCTCTCCTGCCTCCTCATGGGCCTTGACCATGATATCCCTTTACCTTGGAACACCCTTTCCTCCCCCGCCCCCTCGCCCTTCCTCTTTCTTCATCTAGTGCTCATCCATTCTGCATATCCTAGTGCAAACAACACCTCGTGGGGGCGTTGCCGCTCCTGAACTATGGTGAGACCCTCTTCCCAGGCCTTCCCGGCTCCCTGTACTTTTCCACTTGTCACCACATCCCTGACAACTTGTTGGCACGCCTGTCTTTTCTGCTAGACTCTGGCGGTCAGGCCGTGGTTTCAAGGCACAGGGCTGGTCTTTCTGATGCTCTGACCTCAGGGTCTAGCTCAGTGCCTGGTATGTGGCAGGGGCCCAGGCCATACAGGGCCCAGCAGAAGTTAGGCCTGCCTGAGTGTGGTCGGTAGGGTAATAATCTGGGTGGAATCATTTATAGTTTTAATTTGAACGTTTCTCCTAAAGTGTCATAGGGTGTGCTTGAGTATGACGGTGTTATGTGGCAGAATTACATGCTTATGATTTTATAATAAAAGGGGCATCATTTGCGCCGGACGCTGTAGCTAGAGAAAGAATGAATGAAGACTCCCAAAGCAAAGTGGCAGTGCAGCAGGAGTAGCTGACTCTGGGAGGAGTAGGAAAGTTTCACACAGGGCAACTGATGCCAGTTAGGTGAGAAGGAATTTTCCAGATGGAGGAGGCGGGTGGGATGTTACAGGGAGCATGAGGGGCAAGTGCAAAAGCACGAAGGTATGGAACTGAACAGTATGCTTGCTGGATAATTTAGGGAGCAAGTGTGGGGAAAGACTCTCGGGCGAGGGGTGGGGCGTGGTGTCCCCTTCCTCCCTCCATTGCTGCCCTCGAGCACAGAAATTCTCATCTGAGTCTCTCCCTGCAGCCCCCCGCCCGCCGACACTTCTGCTCAGACCTGCCTGTTGATGAGCCAGGGAAGTGAGCCTGTGTGTTACAATGAGTCAGCAGGCTGCCCGAGCAGAAGTCTCCAGACAGCCGTGTGCAATGCCAGAGTCAATTACTGCAGCCCCCGGGAAGGGCTGTTTAGCATCTTGAAAGAATTAACCAACCAGTGCATAATTATTGCAAATGAACTGCCTCTTAATTATATCCGTGTTTCCAGTACACACCCTGGTGCACTGCACCCCTGCCGTCCAGGGCCCCAGGAGAGTTAGGTACCTCCCCCCCGCCCCACCCTGCCACCACCACCACCACCACCAGCTTCTGGGGGTGGGGGGGACAGTGGTGCTGCACGTGTGGGAACAGCTCCTCTCCTGGAACTCTCAACTGAAAGGTCATGTCTTTGCTTGTGGACACTTCTGCCAGAGATACAGGAAACGAGCAAAGCTGTTTCAACAGCCTTTCTGTGCTCCATCGAGCTGTCTCCCGCCAGGTTCAATTTCGTTCAAGGACGACAGCTCCTGTATGCCAGACACTGGAGGCAGTTCTCACCTGCTAGTGGGAGATGGCATCCCCCAGTTACAGATGGGGAAACTGAGGCTTGGAGGTGATGGGTACTTGCCCAAGGTCATCTATTCAGGAAACGGCAGATGGGTATTTAATGCATGGTCTAGCTGGAATTTGCCTCTGTGCTTTGTTCTGGAAGGTCATGCCACCTGTCCCCCAGGACACCCCAATGTGCATTGGTGGACCAGCGCTGTGCCAGCCTAGGGCATGTCCCTGTCTGTCCCCACCTCTTAAAGTCTCGTTAGAGTTTGTCTCAAACCCCATTCGTGCTCTGGCAGTTGGATGCTTTGCCCGAGGCTCCTGAGAGGCCCCTGGAGGCCCTCGTTTCTGATGCGTTAGTCATGAGGGCCCTTCTGGCCGACTCTCTCCTGCTGTCCCTGCTCCTCACAGTGTCAGCTCAGTACCAATTCAGACCAAGCCTCTAGTCTGTCTCTTTGCTGCCCTCAGAAGAACCGTGCTCACAGCAGGCATTTGTGCAGGAAATGGGCTTTCCAGAAAATTTTTGAAAAGATAAGAAGGTAGCTTAGGTGGCTGAAATTCCCACTACTTTCAGCCGATGGTTAGTCATTCTGTTGTTGTATGTGAGCTGCTTATTCCAGTCCCTAGAGAAAGTCTGCCACAAATGTACAGCTGAGTGAATTTTCACAGAGTGAACACACCCATGGAAGCAGGGTCCAGACTGAGAAGCAGAACTTTCCAGCACCCCACAGACCCCCCCCCAACAAAGGAGCCCACCCCAGTTCTCCCCCACACCACACACTTGCAGGCAGCTAACATCGAGAGAACACGTGTTGTGGGCGAAATGCTTTCCATGGATCATCTCATTTAATCTTCCCGTTTACTTCTAAGAGAAAGGTACTCTTCTTATGCCATTTTACAGAGGAGGAGGTTGAGACTTAGGTTGATTTGCCCCCAATTTTTTTCTGCAGGTAAGTGGTGATGGCAGGATTTGAACCTGGGGCTACTGACTCCAGTATCCTGATTCTTAGCCACCAGCCTGGGAAAATATCACTCACTTGATTCTTCTGTGCATGGTCCGAGCCCTCCTTGAATGCTAACTCCACTTTCCAAAGGTGGGGATGTGGCAGGGGCTTTGGTGTCTGATATGGTTCGGTGCATTCAGAAGGCGTCTACTAAAGTCTGGATGGCTGAGTGGCTAAACCGAATGCAGTGGCTTAGAGAGAAACAGCTACCAACCAGTTGCACATCTCTCCCTGTGTGGCAGTGGGTTGCAAAGTGTGGCAATCCTTTGGTCTGCTCACCGACACTTCCTTGTCTTTGAACTTGTGATGAGAGGATGTGAGAAGAAATAAACGTGGTGATGAGGTGAGGAAAGGCTTCTTCCTGGCTCCCATGGGTGGGGGGCGGGGGGAGGCGTACAAGATGGATTGAGTGCCCGGCCACCCTCTCCAAGTGCACGCTGTTTTTACTGCAGATTTGTTTCCCTGCCTGATTTATCGTGCTATCTGGGAAAATCAATTTTTTTTCTCCTCGACACTGCAGAAGAGTGCGTGTTTCAAAACACATTTGTGCCCTTAGAACTAACATATTCCGTCTTGTTGCCTCTGGTATCTGTAAGCAGACCCATACCGTGCTATTTTTAGGGTCATTTCCAGAAAAATAATTTACTTTTCGCTGTGGAGTCTGTCAAGCTAAGTGGAGTTGTTTTCTTTGTGGAGTTGGATGAGAAAATCTAGTCCTAAAAGATGGGGATTTAAAACATTTCCTGCAGAGATGGGACTCACAGCTGGGTTGATCTTGAGAAGTAAAATAAAAAGGAGCTACCGGTAGGCCTCTGTGTCCAATATACTTTGTTACCATCTACAGGTGTATTTTCTTAAGTAGTCAGAGCTGTTTGCATTAGTAATAAAAATAGCTCTGCCAAGAATTGCCCTTGGCTGCTAAAAAGAGCTCCTTCCCTAGACCGGAAAGCAAAGAGTGAAGATTTTAGAGTTAGATGGACCAGCATTCAAATCTGGGCAAGTTACTTAACCTCTCTGGCTTCAGTTTCCCGATCAGAAAAACAAGAATAATAGTGCCCCCGCCCCAGGCTCTGTTAGGGCCAAGCTGGATAAGGCGTAAGCATCAGGGTGGATGTCTCTGTTAGGCACAGAAGGCACAGGGTCTACAACCATGAATCTTTTAGGGACCTACACAAATGTTTCCATTTTCATTTCTTAAAATCAGAAGAAAGATAGGTCCATGATAATAAGAAAGACATAGTAATGAATCTAGTCCAGATTGTAGTTGTCTTTATGCCAACACAGTTGTCAAATATGATTCTTAAGATTGTTTATAGAGGAAGGAGCCCGTGAAGGCACAAGTGCCCAGGATCCATAAAAGTCACACCGCATCCCTGGCCTATATCAGTTGGGATTAGATTACTCAAAAGCAGTAGCTTCAACAAATGGAAGTATATATATATTTTCTTTCACATAGAAGAAGTCCAGAGCAAGTAATATGAGGCCATTTTGGCAACTCCTGGGTCTTCAAGGCCCTGGACTTATTATTTTTCTGTAGCATCTCCCCCAAGTTTGCCTCATGGCCCAAAATAGCTGCTGGAGCATTAACCATCATGTCTGCATTCCAGGCATCAAGTAGGAGGAAAGGGAAAATGACAAAAAGAGTCCATTTCTCAGTTAGGGCAGCTCCCTTTAAGGAATATTGTAAAAATTTTTGCACAACATTGAACTTGTAGTCACAAGGCCATAGCTTAGCTACAGGGAAGGGAGGGGCAGGAAATGTCAGGTTTGGGTTGGGTACATTGCTTTTCCAGATAAAATGTGTGGGTTTGTACAAAAGAAGGGAAAAACAGGGCCAGGGCACACAACTCAGAAGTAAGGGGACAGAGGCCATCTCTGTGGGGGAACACCTTGACCAAGAGGGAGAAGGAGAGGGCTGGGCAGGCAGATTCCCCCTGCCAGGTCCCTCACCTGTGGTGTGGTGCTTCATCCAGATCCGAAGGTGGGGGTGGGGGGCATCCTGCACAGGTGGGGCTCTGATCAAGTGAGGGGGTCAAACCGGAAGGGATGGAGGGAACCCGGCAGGTGCATGAGCTGTGCCCCATACACTGGTTCCCTCCCTCCATCAGATCTCTGCTGTAGTACACCCTCCTCCGCGAAGCCGTCCGACCACCGGACCTACCTATCAGACCTCCTTTCCCTCTCGGCCACGCTTCCCCCACCTTGTGCTGCGTTTCCTTTACCGAGCCTGTCGCTGCCTGTAGGGTTACTCGTTTATTGTCTGTTTTCCCCACTAGAATGTGGGCTGTACGGAGGCAGGCGTCTTTCCTGTTCCGCTTAGCGCCGCATCTTGCCTCCAGCGTTTTGTGTCTGGTACGTGGTGGGCAGTCACACGTGTTGAATGAATGGCGCAATGCCACAATCCCGCCTCTGGGAGACGGATCTAGCCGGGCTCTGGTCACTTCCCCGTGCTCTCCTGTTCTCCACACTCTTCAGCTCTCTGGCTTCAAGAATTGCCACCCCACACAGGGTTGTTGAGAACCCGTTCTGTGCCGGGTGCTGCTCCGTGCACCAGGAATTTAGAAAGACGCAAAGTAGACAAAAATCTCTATTCTCACGGAATTTATTTCTAATGGGGGAGGGAGACAAACAAAGACGTCTGCAAGTGACAGGCACTCTGGAGAAGAACCAAGGCAGGGAGGGGGCTCAGTTCTGGGAGTGGGCCGTGTGGCTGCCTGCGAGTGGCTGAAGCAAGGCTTCACCAGGGAGCAGTGAGGGTGGAGCAGTCTGCCGTGCCGGGGAGCCAGCCATGTGGACATCTGGAAGGAAAATGGTCCAGGTGGAGGGTACAGTAAATGCAAAGGCCCCAAGGCAGGAGCCTGCCTGTCTTTCTGCAGAACACTCAAGGAGGTGGGGTGGCTGTGGAGAGAGTGGGAGGTGGGGTGGCTGTGGAGAGAGTGGGAGGTGGGGTGGCTGTGGAGAGAGTGGGAGGTGGGGTGGCTGTGGAGAGAGTGGGAGGTGGGGTGGAGGGTGCCAGGTCAGGGCAGGTCGAGCAGGGCCTGCCAGCCACGGTCAGAACTTGGGTTTGTATTCTGAAGGCTACGAGAGACCACTGGAGAGTTCTGAGCAGAGGAGGGGCGTGACCTGATCTTCGTTTTAATAGGAGGCCTGGGCTGTGTGCTGGGGACGGACTGTGCGGGGTGGGGGTGGGAGCAGGGAGGCCAATGAGGACCCTACCGCCTTGCGAAGGTTAATTTTCTGTGTCGACTGGACCGGGTCAGGGGGTGCCGGGGCAGCTGGCAAACACTTCTGAGCACGACTGGGAGGGTGTCCTGGGCAAAATGAGCCTCGCTATTGGCAGACTGAGAAAGAAGACCACCCTCTCCAAGGCAGGTGGGCGTCACCCCTCTGGTGAGACCTGGAAGAGACAAAAAGCAGGGGAAGGCAGGTTTGCTCTCTCTGTGTGAGCTGGGACGTGCATCCTCTCCTCTTCTCGGACAACGATGCTCCTGGCTTGGGGCCTTTTGGACTTGACCCAGAACTGACTCCACTGGCCCCCTGGTTCTCAGGCCTTCAGGTTTGGATCGGAACTACACCACCTGCCTTCCTGGGCCTAAGATCTCAGCTGCCATAAGCCAGTGAGCTAGTCCTTCAGGCCAAGTGTCTTTCTGTAGCTGTCCTGTTTCTCTGGAGCACCCTGACTCTGCGGAGGGAGACAGGTGATGTTTCAGCTTAGCTTGACATAACACATTTCCTCTTCCCCCAATCTTCCTTGGTGCCACTGATCCTCACCCCCTGGCAATGACGCTCCCAGCAGGGGTATATCTGTGTGAACCCCACTGTGGACAAGGCTCAACCCCCATGATCCTCAGTGGATATGGAGGTGGGTGTTTCAGCCGGCAGGCTCCTAGGTGAATTTAGCTCACAGGCAAGATGCTACAAATCTTTGAACTTCCTTTCTAGGAGCGTGCTGCCGCCTGGTTTTGTCCCAGGCCCCACTGTTCCCTATTGCCTTCCTTACAGGGCCAGTTTCACTTATTTATGTGATCTGTCTGGTTTCTGAAGAAGACACACAAGGTCAGTGGGAAGTGGTATTGCCACTTCTAGTCAGTACCCAATGGGATTTCTAGGCTACAGCTCTCGTTAACCCATTTTATGGGGGGGGGGTGGATAAACACACTGGTTCAGAGCAAGGGAATGACTAACCCAAGGCCACGCGGTTCTCAATTGGTGGTTATGACTCCTGGCTTCCAATCTCTCTCCGCCCCTAATCCAGTGGCTTTGAAGCTGGCGAGAGCTGAGAGAGAATTCTCTTCCTTCGTCAGCTAGATGCCACACCCTACTGATAAGGAGATGATTCCAGAAACAGAGCAATGGAGAAGGGACTGTGTTCATTTTCCTTTCCCACTCTCCAGTAAAGAAAGAAAGGACCTTCACCCATGTGTCTGTCATTTACACTGTGAGACCTAGGCAGTGGTCTTACCGTGTACAACAAAACTTTGTACAGATATTTCTCCAGATGGAGGGTTTCTCTGCACAAAAACAACACCCGGAGCACGTGTGTGGCGGTTCGCACTCATGACCACACTTCACGTCCATTGCCCTGTGCTTACACCGCCTGGCCCTTGAAAACATTACAGGGGCGTCCAACCTGCTGGCGTCTCTGGGCCGCACTAGAAGAAGGAGAGTGGTCGGGGGCCGCCCATTAAATACACAAAGACTAATGAAAACGGATGAGCAAAAACCAGGTTTTAAGTAAATTTGCATTTTTGTGTTGGGCTGCACTCATAGCCATCCTGGGCCGCATGTGGCCCTGGGCCATGGGCTGGACATCCCTCTGTGGTTCTTAGTAAAACTAGTCACATTCTAAATTAAATTTCAGTGACGTGACAAAACCCTTCCCAGGGAGGGAGAATGCACTCGCGTTAGAATCGTGTTCTTGAGCGTCCCCAGAGCCGCTCCCAAGTACAGAGGCATTCAGAAGTCTAAAGGCGTTTGCCCTGGGTGGGTTTCCAGGGGCGTAAAAAAAAGACACTCAGCAGTCATTTACCTTTTTCTACATTTCCCCAATTTTCTCAATCTGTTCCTATAGCAACCCTACTAGGGACTGGGTTGCTAGAAAAGCGTTAGTTTCTATAGAAACAATTTGTTCTATAAGAGAAAAAGTTTACTTGGTAGCACATGAAATCTAATATTAGGATTTTGGTTTTGTTGGTGGATTTTTGTTGTCAGCCAGAAGGATACTTCCCAAACCACCTACGGACGTATGTTGCAGCTTTCAGCTCGTTTTGGTCTCATAGTGTGTTCTCATGTGAGTTTCCAGTCTCAGTCCCTCGGGAGCTTTACTAAGGACATGAACTTTGAAAACTGTTTGACCACTCACGTGCTCAGATGCAAGGGGCTGGACTGGATGATCTCTTGAGACATTTTCTGGTATAGGAATTTGCTGTTTCTCTTGACTTCCTTGGGAAAACCTTGAGGGGTTTTTACTAAAACCAGATAGGTAGTTTTGGTTGCAAGTGACAGAAATCTAACTCAAAACTGGCTAAACAAACAAACAAGTAGGGGTGTATATTAGATCTCACAGTTTAGAAGTCTTGAGGCTTCAGGTACGGCTGGATCCAGGGTTCACTGAAGCCTGATTGCTTTCCCTTGTGCAGCTATACCTTCCATTGTGTTGGCATCATTCTCTGGTAGACTCTTCTCACGCGGTTCCAGCAGCTTCCAGCTAAGTGTCTGTGATGGCTCCTGGACTGACTTAGGTCACATGCCTGAAACAATTACTGGGGACCTGAGGGAATGAAAGGGCTGATTGGCTAGACCTGGGAGAGATGCTTATCTTTGGTGTCAGAGGTGAGGTCAGCACCTCCCAGCCCCCATAGACTAAGAGGGAGGGAAGAAAGTTTCTAGAGAAGAACATTTGGAGGCAGAACTGAAGAAAAGGGGGATGGATGTGATCCAGGCATCTGTCTGTCCCTCCAGTGAGTGATTCCAAATTGCTGAAGTGGAACCTTTGTTCTGTATTCTGAAATTAGAGGGCTGGATCTTAAAAACACCTTTCATCCCAGCTTGGGTGAGGGGTGGGGTGGGGGGACGGACAGAGAGAGAGAAAGAGAGAAAAGTTTTCCCTCTCCCAATCATTTCATTTTTCTAATTAACCTGCTACCAGCTCCACCTTGAAAACATCTTTCAAGCGAGATTTATTTTCTCCTTCTGAAGGGAGTTGAAACAAAAATCAGAATACATTTGCATGTTACCTAAAGCATTTTAAACCCGAGTCTTATCTTACTCACCGCACAGTCTTTTATTTTTGAGGCAGGGAGCTATGTGATCACAGCCACCTTCAGCCTCACCGACTCCTTCTTGAAAAGGTCATTGTGCACCGGGATGGAAATCAGTGGGAAACACAGCTAGGTCTGTTCTTCCATTGTCTTGTCCTCCCAACACTTCGATATTTCTAGAAAATCATGTGTCAGCAGAAGTGGGAGAAAACTGTTCCCTGGAATGGTTGAAGGTGTGAGTTCCTTCAGGGAGGGTGCTGGTGTGTGGCCAGCAATTTAAGTTAACTGGACCGTCAGGGCGTATTAAGACCTTAAAATAGGATTGTTAGAATTTGAAGAGCATTTTGGTCTGAAGTTAATTTCTGCTACAGGAGCTCTTTTGTTTTAAAAATGCTTTGTTTTCATTGTTAGTAGCTTGCAAAGATATTTAAAAGTTTAAAATATCTTTGGGATTTTTCCCCCTTGTTAATAAAGTGGGTTAACAATTTCACAGGGATTACTTCCCACAAAGCTCTTGTATTTTAAGCAAGGAGCTATCCTGATGGGATCAGAAGGGAATCCTTCGAAACCTTTAATCTCCTGGCAAGACTAAGTGTTTCTCACACATGAATGGGTCTCAGCGGACATTTGAAAGATCCTTCCAAAGCCTTGTGCTTCAGAAGAGGAAACCTTTTAAGTAGGGCTCATGAGTGAGGGACTTGGGCAAGCCTGGCTATGGAAGGGAGTGTGCCCGTGTGTGTGTGCAATGGTGTGCGTACATGTGCATGCATTGGAAGTCGAAGGTATTTGGCTGTTCAGTGTTCTTTAGAATACTGAGAATAAAGGCTGATGTTCCACTTACCCACCCCCCCGCCCCCGTGGGGCCACCCCAGAGGCCTTGACATCAGTGGAGATTCAGATGCACATGGAAAAGCAGGGACCAGTGCTCAGGGCAGCCAGCACTTGCCCACCTTGAATGTATAGCGACACCCCCTGGGCATCCGGTCTGGGTTGGGGCCTAGGATTCTGCAGTCGTAACAGACTCCCAAGTGCTGCTGGTCTGTGGCCCACTCTTTGAGGATGGAGACAGCTTCTTTGTTTTACCTCGACTGGGAAAGAGCCTGAAAATCCCATTTTGGATCCTATCAGTCCTGAGCAGTGCTGGCTGCTGTGTATTTGGGACTTTATGTCATACCAGGAAAAGAAACCCCATGTGCAGGGGAAGGCCCAGAAACCAGTGGCATCAGAGGCATTAGAGGATGTCCCAGCCCTTGCAGAGGAGCAGGCTGCGGGCAGAGAAATATATAAAAGAGAGGACAGATCAGCAATGATTTGGGCAAAACTCATCTTGCACAGTAGGACTAGAAATGAAGCCTGGCGTGCCTTCAGAATTTATAGAGAATCTTTTTTTTTTTAACTGTGGAGACTGCATTCCCTGAGGGACAGGTGATGTTCCGTAGTGTCTTTGTTCATTTAGCTGAAGGCAGACTTCTCTTTTCCCCTCCCTGCGGGATGACCTTGTACCTGACTCTTCAGATGAGAAGCCACACAAAAGCGTTTCATCAGAATTCTCAAGGAGGCAGCAGATTCAGAGGGAGAAAGGAGCAGGCATCGACCGCTCGGTTTTTGGAGAATCTCAAAGCAGGCAGCATGTATCAGGTAGTTACTGCTGTGTAACAAGACACCCCAAATCTCAGTGGCTTCACACAACAACCTTTCATTCTTTCTCATGAGCTTATAGGTAAGCTGGGCAGTTATGCTGGTTGCAGCCGGTGCCACTCACATGTCTGTGGCCAGTGGGTGGGTCAGCTCAGTGTTGGTGGTCCAGCATGGCCTTGGCTGGAGGGGCTGGCTTTTCTCCATGTGTCTCCTCTTTTCTCACAGTCCGGGCATGTTCTTGTGGTGGTGGCAGTTGTCCAGGAGAGAGCTGGCACCCTAGCCATGCCAGAGGACAAGCAGGAATGCCCACATGCTTTTCAATCTCTGCTTGTATCACATGTGCTAGTATGTCCCCTTGGCCAAAGCAAGCCATCTGCCCAAACCCAGCGTCAGAGAGGGAGGGACGACAGTGGGGCAGAGGGTACGGATGCAGGCAGGCCCTTCACTGGGGCCACGGGTAAAATTCAACGACACAGTCCTAACTGAATGTTTGAGGTTGAGTCTATGAGTCTTAGAGTATAGTGGGACTATCTCATTCACTCACTCAACCATTCCTTCATTCATTCATAAAATATCCATTGCTCTTCTTTTATGCAAAGTACCAGGTTCTGTCAGACTTCACTTCTAAGTTTCACTTACTTCAAGATCCACACCCACTTGAATTCCGCCTCCAAGTCCTCTCCTTGTGGAAGCTGTGAAAAGCCTTTGCTTATGCCTCCGGGAAGCCGTGGGGCCTGTGGAATCCTCTCTGTGGAATGAAGAGGATGGTCTCCTTGCCAAAGTCCGTAGAGACAGCTACTGCCCATTGCCATGGAGATGCTGGGTCGCTTTAAACAGACCCAACCTGCCACCTGCTCCAGGGGCCACTGCCGTTTCGAACACAAGGGCCTGGCTAGAACTCGGGAGGTCTGTGGTCCACTCAGGGCCTTGGGGTCGTCGTCTCCTGAAGCCTGTGTTCATCATCATCATAGCAAATAACAATGCTTATTCCACAGTTTCGTCTGGTTGATTTTGGTGGATTTAGAAGTGCAATCACTAACGCTCCGGGACAATGTCAGGGTTTGCCACCATCGTGTGCGGGGAGGAGGGCCCAGTGAGCCCTCCTAGCTTGCAGGTACCCATGTGCCTGCAAACTGGCTGTGGGGGGGGGGGGTGAGGTGAGAGGCTGGGCAAGAGTCCAGATTTGTAACAACTTCAGGTTTCCTTGGTGTAAAGACCTCACGGCTCATTTCTACCATGGTTGCCACGAATGATTTAATAACCGGCTTGGAAAATTCTTGTGTAACAAATAATCAGAACTCCTGGATATTTAGCAATTTACTTTCTCAAACTTGTAAGAGCCTGCCCAAGTTCTCCCTGGCCTGTCTCTGGTACCAGACTGCCTGGATTTGAAGCGGCTCTGCCTCTTGGTCTGTCTGTGATTTTGTGTGAATGACTAAACTATGTCTATTTCCTATTCTGTAAGGTGGGGATATAACTGCCCCTGCCTCCTAGGATTGACATAAAGATTAAATGGGATAATGCATATGAGATGCTTCCCATATAGTATGTGCTCAGTAAATGCCAGCTATCGCCTGTACTGCCTCTCTTGGTCAGCGGAGGGTGCAAGGGTCTGGTACACGCTTGCACAACAGGGTTACCCAGCCCTGTGGGCTGAAAGCTGGCTCACCCCATTACCTGCCCAGGCCCAGCCTGCACGGCCAGCCTTTTAGAAGTCATTCATTCATCGCCTCCCGCAGAGCTCAGAGTACTTCCCATGGGGCGGGCTCCTTACAAACAGCATCTCTGGTAGTCTGCAGTGCTGCCCTAGGAGGGAAGGACTCTTTTAATGTTCCCACCTTACAGATGGGACAATTGAGGTTCAGGGAGGCTGAATAAGTCCCACAGCTACGGGTAAGGAGAGGCAGGATTCAAATCCAGAGTCCTTGAGTAGAAACCTCCTCCCCACTTTTTTAAAGGAAAAAAAAAACCCAACTCTTTCCTTCAGAGCAATTTCTTCGTTTTCTCTATTCCTTTCTTTTTTTTAATAGAGGCTTTGTTGAAATTTAATTTACATACATAAAATTCACCTACTAAAGTGTGAAAATGAATTTTTAACCTCATCACAGAGTTGGGCAACCATCCCCAGGACCTCATTTAAGAACATTTCTGTCACCCCAAAAAGAAAACCTGGCTGCCCTTCTTCTTCCCAGAGAAACCCAGCGACACTGGCCACACCCGCTGTTTCCACAGAAACCGCCCCCTGCAGCGCGCTGGCCCTGCGGTTCACAGGGAGACTGTGAAGTGGGGGTGTTTTGCTCACATTCATTGAACACCCTGTCCACGTCCCAGAAAGCGCCCCCTGATTTTATCGAGCTATTTATTCGACTCTCCCTCCTGACGCGAAAAGAGGGAGTATTTAATTATTCACAGGCCCACAGGCCCTTTTCATGCTATTGCCTTGCCACCTCCCCCACCCCCACCTCACCCCCCACTGCTCATCTTGCTTGATTCTGGAAGAAAGCAACAAATGAGGGGGCGGCCCCTCTTAGGCTGTCATTGTAATCGGAAGCCTCTTTTGCTAAAGCCTCACCCCCTCCCTGACCCCCGCCTCCTTTCAGCCGCCCCCCTTCCCATAGTCAAATTTCATCTGATTCTAGGTACTGGGGATGAAGGAGCTGTGATTGGGACCCCCTGGTGTGCCAATCAAAAAAAAATACAAAATTAAATGGTGGTTTTTCTAGACAAACCTGGAGGCAGCTGCTTGGTACTTAAAAATCAGGCTGTGTTTAATCGCTGGGGGAAAATATGTATCAAATGCAGTCTGATCATAGTATTGTCTAAACAGTCCTTGAATTTGTAAAATGACATGTGGCGGGGGTATTTTTAGCTCCCGTTTTCCAGAAGCTGAACAGCGCGCCCCTCCCTTCCCTGCATTACACGTCTCACATGATAATTTCTGGTTCTGCCAGCCTCACCTTCCTCAGGCTGTTGAGTATGCACGTCATGTTCAGCTCTCTCACCTTCCGGAGTTTGCCTTTGTTTCACGGAGGCTGCGGAGAGGGAAAAAAGGAGCCAAATAAGTTATTGCTGGTTGTTTTTGAGGCCCAAGATTCTTCAATTTGCAAGCGATGCTCATGGGTGTATTTATGTTTCCCGGATGCCTTTTTGTTTGTTTGTTTAGTTAGTTTTGCCAGTGAATCCTGTTGGCATTGGAGAAGAAAGAATTTCAGCAACGTTTCAGTGAATCCCAACTGGTGGGAGAAAGACCCAGAGGTGGGGCCCCCTTGAGACACATCAAAGGTCTCCTGGGCCCCTCACCCCCAGGGCACTGGCGTGTGGTTGCCTGGTGTGTCCATTTGGATGAAAAGGCCAGTACTTGACCTTGTCCACGAAACAAGACATTTCTCTCTGTGGGCCGCCAGAAGGAAGTCAATTAGTTCTTATTCAATGAACTCACTTCAGGACCAGAGTGTGGGAGCACCAAGTGTGTTTTCTTCTCTCCTCGTTGTAAATGGCCCAGACCTCCCAGTCATGATAGTGTCGTCACGCACATCGTTAACAAAAGTAAGCACAGCTCGCTGCACAGTAGCTTAGGCCCAGGGGCCTCACGTGGATGTGCTCTCCTTACCCTCCTATGACGAGAGGGCTTCTCGCCTGACAACCAGCACCATCTTCAGACACTGCCAGGGATCCCCACGAGGAATCGCCCACAGTTGACAACCACTGGAGTGTTCGAGGGGGCTGGAGAAAGAAATCAAAGTTGCAGGAAAATGGGAGGGAAAGGAGAAATGATAGTATCAGAGATACTATCAGATAGTATCAGAGAAAGGAGAAATGACACACAGAGGAAAGGCGAGCTGTGAGCACAGAGGGAGAGAGAGATGGGCAGAAGACTGTGCCTTGGTTCCTGGCACCGCCGCTGAACTGGCTACGGGCGGCCTGGGCAAGACTTCGCCTTCCCCGCACTTTGGTTTCCTCCTCTGTAAAATGTGCTCCTGCAGCACAAGACTAGGTGTGAAGGAGTTGTCTGCTGTGAGAGCACAGTGCAGGTCAAAGTTACTCCGACCTCTGATGCACGGGCTAAGGACAGACACAGGGTCCGGCACAAGTAACGCCCCTGGTTTAATGACCAAATCACAAGTGTGTCGTTCTGTAACATACCCATATCACACTCAAGCACACACGATGACCTTTTAGGTGAAATGTTCAAATGAAAACTACACATTACCACACCCATATTATTACACTGTGAACACTCACGCAGGCGTTACTTCTGCCAGAGCCTGTAGAGCAAGTCAGATCAATTTGCCTCTGTCACGGTCAGCTGGGCTACGAAAAGAGGCTGCTCTTGTATTTGCTGTCTGCCCATGAGAATGCGTAGGGCAGCATTACAGCATTCCCGTTGACAATCAGAGACCAGTTTGATTGAATGAATGTGGTTCGGACATGCAGCAAGGCGAAGCGCTGGTGAGGCCAGCTGGAGGGGAAGAAGTTTCGTGGAAGGGGAAATTGATTTGGGATTTCTCTGTGTGGAAGCCTCTGGTCTCCTCTCCTCCCTCCCTTTTTTTCCTCTGCAAAATTCAGCTGCAGGTCCTCCTTGAGCAGTTTGGAAAATGCAGCCCTGAAAATCTTCCTTGGCAAGTGTGCCTCTCTGTCCACGCACTTAGGACGAGAAATAGAATTTTTCTCTATTTTCTTTAAGTCTATTTTAAGCCCGCCTCACTTGTTCTTGGGGCTCCCTGTGCAACCCCCCAGGGTGGAGAAAGGCTCAGAGGCCCAAAGCCCAGGCTAGACCCCCGTGGTCATCTGTCCGCATTTAGTCATTCTGGAGACACATGTTGTCCCGGCCAATCCCAGGTCTGCTGCTTCCTTCCCAACCACGCTTGGTCAGACAGAGACCTCGTGACCATACCCTTCCAAAGGTCTGACACTTTCCCCCTGCCAGACCCCCTCCAGGCATGGCCGAGGACCAACGGCCTGCAGGAAGGCCCAGTCTCAAGGACCCCTTTATGCCTCGGCGCCATCCCTCCCTCTCCTCTCTTGCGTCCCCCAGGGGTGCTCATGACCTCTCCTGGTTTTCTGGGTCACCTGGCTAAATCCCCTCCGCAAGCTTCTTGGCCTTTCACAACACAGCTGGTGGTGAGACAACCGTATTCTTGCCGTGTGTAACGCACACATTTTTGCCCACGTTTTTTGAGGGAGAAACAAGGACACGCATCATACATAAGTATAATGATTACATGCCATGGGTATAGTAATGGGCATGCTAGTCCCGTGTGCAATGCGCACAAAAACACAGGTACATATCATAGACAGCAACGTACCGTATTCCGTAGATCTCGCCGGGTTTTACCCCGCGGCCTGGACAAGTGAGCTCAGAAACGGCCTGTAGGACGGACGACAAGAAAATGAATACACAGGGAGAAACCTAGACACAAAAACCTCAACAAAAAGAAATGGTTGCCTACAATTTATTGGCCGTCTCCAGGCTTCCTGGCCCACGTGGCCAAGCTTCCAAAGCACGGAGAGCCATCCAGGACGAGAGCCAGGAGACGGGCCGCGCTGGCACGTAGTAGGTGCTCAGCGCACATTTGCTGAGTGAAAGAATGAATGGAGTTTTTTTTTTTTTTTGCTAACTCATAAGTGTCTGCAACCTAGTCTTCCATGTTCATGCCCTCAAATAGAAACTCACCCAGGAGGTGAGTGACTAAGGGGATCATGTGGGTTTCGACATTCCCCCCAGCTGCCTTCTTCATGTAACGAAAAGTCATTTTTGTTCCCCGCTCTGCTGCTTGGTACAAGCTGGGGAAGCTGCTCAGCCGTGCCAAAGGGGCTTTTGCTTCTTTAATACAGCACTGGTGCTCTGATATTTCCCGGAGTCTTTTGGCCTCCTCCATCTTCCTGGTTGTCAAGGAAACAGTTTCCTGGACAACCTGTTGACTTACTTGGCTGCCGAGTTTGTATTATTCAGTGTGGGAAGCTGTAGTGGAGGATTTAAAAAAAAATGTCACCAAGGTAACCATCAGCAGCGCTTAATTATAGTTTTAGTTAAAGATGAATTCTCTTTTGCAAATGTTAGTGTATTTTTGGTTGGGTGGCGGGTTGGGGGGGAGGTGTGGGGGTTGGAGAACCACCCAGAGATTAACGTTTTCTAATTATATACTTTCGGTTGTGGACAATTCAGTTTCACTTGCAACTAAACTTGGTTTCATTCAAGATCGAGGGTTTTTTTTTCTTCTAGAAAACAAACAAAATAATGAAAACAAAGAGGAAAACGAAATCAGTTGTGTGGGAAGCAGCCATCGCTGTGGCGGCTATGGTAGGGATGTAGGAACTGAGGAATGCTATTATTGCTGGTGGCTGTTTTTTAAAACACAAATTTACCTGTGGCTCCGAGAGGTAGTGCTGTGTTGTGGTCACACACTGGATTCAGGACTGCCTGGGTTCAAATCCTGGCCCTGCCGCTCACTTGCTGTCTGACCTCAGACGAGAGACTTAACCTGGCTGTGCTTTCATTCCTGCTGTGGCAAACTGGGGGTGGGGGTGGGAGGGGGGAGTTGCTCTTCACTAAGGGTGTGCTCTGAGGGTCAAGGTATATGTGCAGTAGGTCCTTAGAAAAATCCCAGCACTGCATAAGCTCTGTAGTATGAGCCGTCACTACAAAGTTGAACCTCCTACTAAGTAAGCCCTGCTCTGCATATGCTCTGCATATGACTGGCTACTGAGGAGGCAAAGAGTAAGTTTTTAAATTTTGTATTTAAAAGATCAAACTTGCCCTGGTCAATGTGGCTCACTTGGTCAGAGTGTCATCCCAGGTCGTAGGTTCAATTCCCAGTCAGGGCACATATCTAGGTTGCACGTTCAGTCCTGTCAGGGTGTGTGTGGGAGGCAGCTAATCGACGTTTCTCTCCCTCTCTCTCTCCCTCCCTTCCTTCCCCTCTCTGAGCATGTCCTCGGGTAAGGATAAAAAAAAGAGAGAGAGAGAGAGATCAAACTTTTAAGGACTTCAGGAGTGGCCTTCTTTGAGCCGTGTGTGACTTTGCTCTCCATTCCTCCTTGCCTGCAAAGAATTGATCAAACCAAGACTCGAAGTGGAGCCTTTGAGGTGAACCAGCAGGCAGGCAAGTGTCCTTCCAAGGAGGAGCTCTTGGGCTTGGTCCAGGAGGTGCTGTCCGAGGCTCTCTGTGGCTGCAGATTCCTCGGGCCTCAAGGGTTGCTGGGATGGTCAAGTCCTCGGCCCTGCTCTGCCTCCCGCACCCCAGGCCCTCTCCCAGGTCTGGGGCAGTCGGGCTGCAGAACCACCAGATGGAGGCGTGGGTTGCCCTGGGGATGGGGGTGGCTCCCTCCATCATCCAGGTGAGCCTGGGCTGATGAGGACGACCACCTCTTTCAGTCCAGAGCGGGACTCCGAAGGCCTGGAAGTGTGAGCTCAGGCAGGTGCTTGCTCTGTGCTCCCAAGTCTCAGTACCTATGACAACGAGGAGTTTAAATAGACCATCCCCCGCAGTTCTGCAGAGTTCCAAATGCTGTGATTCTACAGAGGGAAAGCGAGTCACTGATCTGGCCTGCACGCCCAGGTTATTACGACTGCAAAGGCTGCTTTCAGCCGCACACCAAACCCCTGCTCTGTACTGAAGCCACGGACCCCAGAGCCTTGGGCTAGAACCTGGGCAAGTAATGGGCTTGTCCATGCCTCAGTTTCCTCATTGGCCCTGGTACTAATAGAGACACTAATAGTGCCTAACCTCTCAGGGGCGTTGGGAAAGAATGAAATAAAGACTGGTAACGTGTGGTATGTACATTTCTTCACTGAGGTCTCTCCATCACCATTATGGTGCTTTAGTTTCTCCCACACAGGTTTCTGTACCGTTCGTGCCATTATTTTATAACTTTCTGCATCCTTACAAATCTCCCAGAGGGCCCCCTTCTTAAACACAGCCTCTCTCACTTGAGATTCAGCCCCGGTCCAGCCCCCATCAGAACTGCTGCTCTCAGACTATGGGAGTATTTATTCAGTGTGCCTTCCTCCATTCCTGCGGGATTATATAAACTTTCAGCATTTCAGAACAAAGGCCTGAATAGCAATGAACTCGTTGGTCGTGAGCAGCTGGAGCCCTTGAGTTTTGGCATCCAGTGCCCTGTAGTCACCAGATGGATCAATTAAGGTCCCCAGGCCGCTTCTCGGTTGGGCCAGGGGATCTGTCTCTCTGCTCCTCACCCCAGCCCTACCTGGAGATTTTATTCATCACAGTCTTTACCCAGGGGCAGCTCTCGGGAGCAGAACCGCAGTATCCATCTGCTCACCCCCCTCCAGAGACCGCAAAGGTCCTTTCTGGGCATTGAAAATATGTCTCACCCCTTCCACGCCCCGTTTTTTAAAAGGCCTCCGCGTTAGACTGAAAAGTACACATTCCACCAGGATGATTGAGGAAAGGTAATTATGTATTATTAAGTGCATAAAAAAAGAGAGAAAATTGTTCTTTGCAACACCCCTATGGCTTGGCAGAAATAAAATAGCAAAATGCTAAATGGTTTTCCTGCTAGCAGATGAATGGATGACTGCATTCTCAATTCGAGCTCACGGGCCAAGGGCCCTTGCTCGGCCTGAGTGGGGACCCTGGGGAGTGAGGGTGGATGGCTCCATTGTGTGAGCCTTCATGGGGGCCTGGGCTACAGAAGGGGAGGGAGAACGCAGTTGACAGAGGAGTTCCCTTCTCGTGGCAAGTGGTCTCTGACCTTGGGCAAGCCACACAACCTTCCTGTGTAAGATGACGTTAGCAATGCCTGATCATCCAAATCGTACCCCGTGTCTCAGAGTGCGGTAGTGCAGAGTGGAGGTGAGCTCGGGCGGGGGTCAGAACCTTAGTTCTGCCGCTTATCAGCTGTGCAGCCTGGGGCAAGTCACTTCACCTCTCTGTGCCCCACTTCCCTGTCTGAAAAATGGGGAGGGGCAACAGCGACATATACCCACCTCACAGTTGTTGCAGAATGAGTTAACGCGTGGAACGCAGTGAGAACAGCGCCTCCCAAGCACTCTCTTAGTGTTGGTTGTTATTGTGACATCTCAGTTCTCATCATCAGTATCCAAACGTAGGACGGAGCCGGCAAAACCGGCCCAGGTTCACCACAGGACTACTCAGTGGGAAGCAGGGTTGGAGCTTCTGGACTCCATATTCTGTTGCATTTTCCTTAGGCCACACAGCTGCCTCCTGAAGGTTTCTTTTTGTTGTTGTTGTTGTTTTATTTTTTTTTAGCAGACATACACAGAAACTCCTCCACGGCTAGAGGACCCCAGGTCGAATGGTCAGCCCCCCTTGTTGGTCCTTTGCTTTTCTCTCTCCATTAAGCAGACTTTACGAGAACACCCATGACACGGCATTGCTTAGGGTGGAAGCTCCGTTATGAACAAGGGCAAGCAACAAATCGCAGGGAGGGCAGATCAACCAGGCCACTGTCCCAGGCTCTGGAAGGTCAGAGGGCTTGAGTCCGAGGTGAGCTCCCCGCGTGGCTCCTGTATGAAGAATCTGGCAGACGGAATTCAGGCTCCAGAGCTCCCAGAGGGTCCTCCATTCTGACCCTGGGAAAGGGAGGCAAGTCAGACCTTCTAAGAAGGTGCTTCCTCTTCTCAGCTAAACTGACAAAGTACGCCTGAGGTCGGTATCTCTGGCCTTTGCACAACTCAGAAGAAGGTAGCATCATGACTGGGGTGCTGGTGGTCCCTCCAGTGTTGCCTTTTTGAGCCTCAGGCTGGGAACAAGGACAAGGCAACCAGTGAAAAGTCTGCCTCTTCCAGGAGCTGTGGGCTACAATGAAGGGGAGGCACTGGGCCACTTACTTTTTACCCTGCAGCTGCTGGGTCTTAGGGACCTTACGCAGTGACTGTAGATGCTGGCTTTGGGCTGACAGTTCCTCAGGGCCTGGGATGCTCTGCACGGCCCAGGAGACCAGCTCTTGGGACACAACACTGCAGGTCCTGGAAAGCTGGCCCCATCCCCATTCCGCAGGGGGTTGTTGTGGGTGCAGATGACGGGAGTGAGGAAGGGGACCTGTGTCCGGTCTTCTCAACACATAGTGATGAGATGCTGATGCGAAAGCTGCTACCATTTATGGAGAGTGCGCCTTGTGTTAAGTGCTTCGTTCAGGGAACAGTGCGGAGTACTGCTAGAATATCACTATTTGCTTCCTGATATCCGTCCTTTCCTTCCTTGCTAAATTAACCCAATTTTATGCTGGGTGGAAACATGCCCAGTTCTGGGTGAGTCATGATTTGTTTAAGGCTTAAACTTTAAGCCCATCATCATAATCCTGTTTCTCATTTTTCCATGAAAGCTTTCCTATGGAGCTGTGGATGGCTGTCAGGCCCATTTTAGGCCAATGAAGCTGATGACGATGTCTGTTGTGAGAAAGCTTCATTTTTCTTAGATAGGAGCAGATACGGCTGCTATAGCCTTCTATTATGCCCCTTTGTGGCTTGCCTGCAAATGAGATGGCTGGAGCTGGAGCAACCGTTTTGTAGCCATGAGAGGAAGGCTAAGTGTCTTGTTATTCAATGTACAGTCTGAGGACCAGATTCCAGAAATGCAGAGTCGTAGCTGATACAAGCACTTACATGCTAACCAGCCTCATATGGAGCACCTCCTGAATTGACCCAAGACCCCCATGAAGAAAGAACCGTCATTATCTCTCTTTTACAGGTTAAGGAACAACCTGAGAGAGAATACTGTATCTCCCAGCCTGAGACAGCTGGTGGACTTGGAGAATCCAGGCCCTGGAACCTGAATACTAAAGCTGAGCGCTCTCACCATTTCAGCTGTCGGTGTAATTAAGGCACCTCCTTTACGTCAGCTGGAAGGAGCCATCCCTGCCATTCAGACGTGCCTGTCCATCCCCTCCCCCCCCCTTGCCCTGCACACAGGTCCCTACTCAGCTGTGCCCCACTGGCCTCGTCATCCTTCCTTCTGGCTATTGCTTCCTGAGAGCTTCCTCCTGGTGCCCCGTAGCTATCAGAATCCAGAGGAGGGTCCAGCCGCCCTCTGGCGCCCCTCACACAAGGTGTCAAAGCCCTTCTCATTAGCACATGCAAATAGTGTGTGTAAGGATTCCCAGCGAGGGGACACACATCAAAAATCAGACTCCAGACCCAGAATGTCCAGAGGGTCTTACCCAGCAGGACTGAGGGGGCCCCAGGAGTCCACCTTTCTCGGGGAGGGCTCCCCAGGTGCCTCGGAGGGTCCCGCCTGGGAGGACCCTCATCGGAGCTGGGGAGGTTTGGCAGAGAGACCCTGACGAAACACCATTCCGGCTCCTTTCTTGCATTTTTCACGGCCACTTGATTAATGTCTCCTTTGGGCCATGGCAGCCCTCTCGGTGTCAGCTGCATAGCAATCCATCAGCGTGCTCGGCAAACTCGGCTTTTCTGGGGAACAAGCAATCAAACACCTGTGTGGTCTGTAATTCAGGCAGCAGGAGCTGGTGGGTGCATTCTGGCTCTGGGACGACGTCTGGACGTGGGGACCGCTGGGCTCCTCCAGGGTGGCTGCGGGATGGCAGGCCCATGCTGCTGGGTGGCGTCAGGTGACCGAGAAGCGAGGTCAGGGTCTTTCGAAATTAGGAGGAAGGAGTCTTGCGGTCTGCGGTAGGCAGAGCAGCCCTGCAAAGGGGTCCACACCCCTGTCCCTGGAACCTGCTGATAGGGCATGTCCCCTGGCAAAGGGGACTTTGCAGATGTAATTGAAGTTATGGACCTCAAAGCGGGGAGGTAATTCCAGATTATCCAGGTGGGCCCAGTGTAATCACACAGGTCCTTAAAAGCAGAGAAACGTCTCCAGTGGGAGTCAGATCTGGCAGAAAGTGAAGTCGGTGTCGAGTGATGTGGGAGGGGCCACATGGAGAAGGACAACAGGCAGCTGTTCAGAGCAAAGGTCCAACCTGGGTGACAGCCAGCTAGGCTTGGGGACCTCAGCCCTACAACCGTAAGCAGCTGAATTCCGCCAGCCACCCGAGTGCCCTTGGAAATAGCACCTTCCTCAGAGCCTTCACGAAGAACCCAGCCCTGCTCACACCCAGGTTTTGGCCCCGTGAGACCCTCGGCAGGGGCCCCGGTCCGGCTCCCCTGGACGTCTGACCTCCTCGAGCTGCGAGAGGATCCCTTGGTGCTGTGTTGAGCCTCTAGTTGTGTGGCCTTGGTCAAGGCAGCCACAGAAAACGAACACAGGCTCTCATTCCCGAGTCTGGGGACCTTTGCCGTGACAGCTTCTCACCCTGACCTCGCCCTCCACTGGCCTTCCAGTCTCAGCTTCCCAGGAGGACTGCCGTCACCGCGCACAGGAAGTCCCACCTGTATCTCCTGGGTGGCCTAAGATGATGATGAGACCTGCTTCTCAGACTTTGTCACTGTCCCCGCTCCCCTGCTCCAGGTAACACTTTAGTATCTTTCCTTTCGGTTCTTTTTCTACGAATTTTGCCTACACAGTGGAGACCTGCAGAACGCGCTGGTTGGCTTCCTGCTTTACTTCCTCCGGTGAAGTTTTCGTGCTCACAGAAGCCTTTTTGCAAACCTCATTTTTAATGCTGCCTTATCGTCTGCCCGATGGATGTGCTGTGACTGATTTGTCCTTTCTCCAGTTCTTGGACTTCAATTTATTGCCTTCCCTTTCATCCCCAATTATGAATAATTTAATTTTTTTTTTTTACCTAAAGATGCCCCCAGCATTAATTCTTAACCACAGAGTCCCAGAAAAGAAATTACTAAGCCCAAAGGCACACATTTTTTTGAGGCTTTTGATACAAATGCTAAATTACCCTCCAGTTTCTGGGGACCATCTGAGCAGCCTGATTTCACTCCCTAAGGGTGGGTGGTGCTGTGTCTCGTCTCTCTGTCTCCTCCATGGAGTCCGCCCTCGGGGGCCGGGCACACGGTCGGTGTCCCATCTTGTTCTTGAATGGTCATCACGGACTCACCCCGACCTCTGACCTGTGTAACCCTCACCCCATCTTGGAGATTCACTCTGCCCAGTCGCCCCTGTCGGAGACACGAATCCCACCCACAGCCTTCAGGAGCGCACCCAGTCTTGTGTGCTGTTGCTGTGGGTGCCTGGGGACCCTCTGAGCTGCTGTCCCGTTGGGCTGGTGGGGAGTCCAGTTTGGGTCATTCTGGGGCTTTCCCTCACTTGGTGCTGAGCAAAGTCTTGGGAAAGGCGGCTTAGGTAAATACAATGTGTGCGAGGTGCGGGGGGGCTCCAATTAATTATCAGGCATCGTCTGAGAGACGCTGCTTTGTCTGCAAGCTTTGCTGGGGCTCCTACGTCTCCCTGTCTTGCCATGTAGTTGGTGGGGGCAGGGACTCCCACTTTGCTGGGCACCAGAGCCCCAGAATATTTTCTGTCTCTAGTTTTACAGGTTCTTTCACCTCTCTCCTCTTCTCCAAGGGTGTCCAACCTAAGGCCCACGGGCCGCATGCAGCCCAGAATGGCTGGGAATGCAGCTCAACATAAAATTGTAAATTTACATAAAACATTATGAGATTTTTTTGTGATTACCTATCGCGATGGATTTAATGTGTGAACCAAGACAACTCTTCTCCCAGCGTGGCCCCGAGACGCCAAAAGGTCGGACACCCCTGGTCTGTTCGGGCTGCTCTAACAACTATACCGACACCGAGGGGCTTAAACAGCAGGCACTCATTTCTCAAAGATCCAGAGGCTGGAAAGGCCAAGATGAAGGTGGCAGCAGATTCGGCGTCTGGTGCAGGGCTGTGTCCTCACATGGCAGATGGGGCAAGTGGGCGCTCCGGGGCCCCTTTTATAAGGGCACCAAGGCCTCGCCTCCTCACGCCCTCACACAGGGGGTTAGGATTCGACATACACATTTCGGGAGGACGCTAACATGCAGGTCATGACACCTTTGAAGCCCGTTGCCCTTTCTTCGTGCTAGAAGACAGCTCGCGTTCCCAGGCTGTTCTACCTTCTTACAGAAGGCAGGAAGAGATTTTGGTTCGAGGTTGCCTTTCTTCGCACCCTGCAATGAACCCCCAGGGTCAAGGAAGTGCACACAGGTCTCCACACCTTCTAGGAAGAGGACCTCAGAAAAGTTGGAAGGAACCCCCCACCCCCGCAAAAAAAATTACTTTAAAAAGAGAAGGTTGTCCTTCTCCACGAAGGCTCTGGGAAGTCCTGCAATGAGGAAACTTGCCAAACTTCCACCAACTCAGTTTTTCTAAGCTCACTTTACTAGGGGCCTCGCCTCTTAACACCTCATTCTTTTCTTCAGCGTCATGTGGAATGCACTGGAAAACACTGGTCTGGCTCAGTTCCTGTTTCAGTTGACAAATCAGGAGACTGCTACCCGAGCGATAAATCTTTCCCACCAAGTTCCTTGCCCATAATCCCACCCATCTGTGGCTGTCACCAGGGAGAAACTTTCCTAGAGAGAGTCAAGTAAATCAAACTTCTTTTCCAGCAAGTCACCTTTTTGTCTGGTCAAGGGAGCTCACTGTGGGGAACCCCATTTAAATTCTGTTTATAAAGCGATGATTCCAGCTTCCCTAACTCTCCTCAGGGTATCATTTGTGCGCCTGGATCTGATGTTTCAGTGTTGGCATCGGCCTTGCTGTGAAGTGTCACAGAGGATTGAGAAGCCATCTGACACTCAGAGATGTGACATGGTCAAGCCTCAGAGCCTTGGCTCTCTCTGAACGCCCCACCACCCCACCGGCCTGGCCTCCCTCGCTCGGGGGCGTCAGTTGGCAGGGCTTGGACACACACTGCTCTCGAGATATGAATTGTTGATGATGTTCAAGGAGACAGAATGTGGCAGATAAAGAAATATCCTGTCTCAGGCTCTCTAGGAGTAACCTTGACGGTGGGGAGGAAGGAACGACAGTATAATTTATTGAGACTCTTCCAAGCCAGAAATGTGCTAGGTGTTTATATTTTAAATTACATTTAATCTTTATAAGTAATACAGGTCCAGGGCACAAAATTTATACAGGAGTGCGAATTCGGACTGTTTCCTTTCCACGTCTATGTCCATTCGGCCAGTTACCTTTCTGGCAGGTGACCACAACATCATCTTGTGCCCTTTTCCTGACACCCTATACATACAGGCAAATATGCCAATAAGGAGAACACAAAAATCAGCTTACTGGACCCCGACTGCATCCCGACTGTTTTGCCTGGAGAGTGTTCTGCGTTGCTTCATTTAGGGCTGACTTACTCTTTTTCCCTGCTGCGTGAATTTCACTGGATAGATGTGCCTTCATTTATTGACTTGATTCTCTGTGAATAAACTTTAAACTGTTTCTAATCTCTTCATGCTAGGTCTGAGGTTCTCAAATGGGGGGGTGATTTTGCACCATGCTCCCCAGGAGACATTTGGCACTGCGTGGGGAGGTTTCTGGTTGTTGCAACTGGTGGGGGTGGGTGCTACTGCCTTGGAGTGGGCAGAGGCCGGGGTGCTAGTAAACATCGTAGGACACACAGCACAGCTGCCGCAGCAAAGAGAGACACAGCACAGGCTGTCGGCAGGGCCCAGGCTGAGAAGCCCTGCCTGGGCGACGTCTCCAGCGTGGGGGGTGCGTGTGGGGAGGCAGGAGAGAGCGGAGCATCAAGTCCAGAAGCACAGGACTGGAGCAAATGCTACGCCATGAGAACGCTCCCCTTCTCAGAAAGCGGGGGAAGGCTCCCAAGTTCACACCCCCCTCAGAGTCTCAGGTGGAACAAGCCACCACCTGAGCGGGGGATGGTTCCTCTGGTCCCTCATATGCTGTTTATCCCCTAGATCCTGCCTAGGAACTCCAGAAGAGTGGGTAGGAGATGCAATTACCCTCAACAAACCCAACACACTCATTAAATGGAATCCTGAAGCTTTTAATTACTAGTATATTAGCATATTATGAATGGAAAGCAGCGTCTCGGTTATAATAGCAGAGGCATCAGGAGGAAATGCCTGTTTTTACCACTAATTAAGAGAATATTATGGAATAGTTAGAGAATTAATTGTGCTTCAGTACATCTTTAGAAGGGAGACAATTGGATAAAGATTGCTTCTTCCTTTCTCCATCACAATATTTGCAGGCAGATGGCGTTGTTCTGGCAGAGGAAGTGGGGTTGCACACACCACCTCCTGCTTCTCGAAGACTTAATCCATTCATTGGCCCCCTCCCTGCGGGATATTATTATAATTATTTACATCTGCGCAGCATTTTCCGTTTTCAGACTCATCCCTGTGCACCGTCACGTGGCGTTCTGTGGGATGGCCGGGGTATAATGGCCCCTTTTTCTGTGGTCGCCGAGCAGCTGGGAGAGACTTACAGGGGACCTGCTGCAGGTCAGCAGCTCAGAGCAGGTGCTGCCAGGGTCTGAACGTAGGTCCCCACCACTGAGATGACTGCTTCTGGACTGTTACTGGTCTTCTCCGTAACCAGGATGGTCGGCTGCTTCCCAGAGCATGTGCTCAAGGAGATCAGCTGGGGAGTGGAAGACATAATGGAGCAAGGGCAGAACCTTGGCCGTCAAGAAGATCCAGGTTCAAATCCCAGCTCTCTCCCTTTCGGGTGATTGACTTTGGGCAAGTGAATGCATCTCTCTGAACCTCAGTTTCCTCACCTGTTGAAGAAGGATCGTGACTCTCTCTTGTGGGGTTGCTGTCAGGATGGAAACAAATGGTGCTGGCCAGGTGCTCCGTGTGGTATCTGGGCCGCGGTACCTCACTGTCATCAGTGTCACTCGTACCTGAACTTGACGGAGACTCAGATGCTCTTGATTGTACCCGGGGCCTCCCACGTACACACACATTAGTCCCAAATGCTTCCTCCACCATAGTTTTTGGTGGCTCCTTTGGGTGCTGCTCGCTTTCAAAGCCCTGCTGGTCTCACCCATGCTGGGGAGCAGGTCCCTTTGCCCCCCTCGGCCACCACAGTTTTCTGTTCTCATGGTCACAGGTCAGGCCAGCAGCTAAGGCCGGGGTTGGGGATGGCTCCTGTCCTTTGTAATATGCCCTAGTGGGGACTCCCGTTAGTGGGCTGCTGGGACCCCAACATGGCACCGTGCGTGGGGTGGTGGCTCTCATTACATTCGCAGTCTGTTCCTCGTCAGGATGGTCAAGGTCACCTGAGGAAGGTGGCAGCCAGTTCTGGACTTCACACTGTACCAAGTCACTCCTTCCTTTGAAAGCCCAGGCTCAGTTGTCAAGTTAGGTTCTGTCCTTGAGATGACTCTCCCAGGTGTCTGTACTGGGTGACGGTGGCTCTGGTCTGTCCGGCTCCCCTTCCTCTTTGTTTTGTTAACAGAACCTTAGCTTTACTTTGGGGAACTGCCTGTTCTCCCCTCTCAGCTCCTGCGGTACAAGAAGGGCTGACTTCAGACCCTTGGTGCCAAGAATAGGTGTGTGGCCAGGCCTGACCAGTGAGCATGCTTATTCCCCTGGCTGCAGATTTGACTTAGGGATGGGCCTGCGACCAGGTCAGCCAATCAGAGCCAATCCTAGGGCTGTCGAGGGAATTACAGGAACAGAGACGGTCATTCTGCTGTGATTGCCCAGCAGGGAGATGTGCACCTGGGACCGTAGAGGCCGTTTGGCAAGGACGTGAGGACGCCTCCCGAGAAGGAAGCCGACCCGGAGGATGAGCGAGACCGGAGGCGGCCAGAGACAAATTCCTGACTATGTGACAAGAACCAGGTGCTTCCACGCCCGAGATCACCAGTTTGAGATGAGTGTCCGTCCTTTGCCACCGAACGAGTCCTAAGTTAGGGCCTCCATCTGCCCCTGGCACCTCAGGTCCCCTCGACCTCTCCCCTCCCGCTCTGCCATGGTTGCCAAAACTGCCAAAACTCCATTCAAGGGCTGACTTCGGGTCTCTTCACAGGCATCTAACCTGGGAAACCTTCACGAGGGGGGTGGAGAGAGAGGAGATTTTCCAGGCCGAGTCCCTCCAGCCTGGGAGAGGCGCCATCTTACCTGTTACCAGGCACCTTTCTCCCACTTATTTCCCAAGTCCATCTATGAAAATGGCGATTTTCGAGAGGAAATGACGTAGATTATTATTTTTTTTATGATGGATGCCTTTTAGTAAGCCAACAGGTATTCAATTAACAAATTTGTTACCTCCTACAGTTAATGTAGAAGTTGATCTGTTGTGGCAGCACAAGGACCCACCTTTGAAACTGCATTTATACCCCAGTTGAGAATCTTGTCATTAGCCAAAGTCCAGCATCTTCTCCCTCAGTATCTCTGCATAGTGCAGGTGACGATTCTGTAGTCCTGAACACCAGTTCAGACAAACAAACCTCCTTTATGACACGTCTCTTGAAACCCCCTACCTGGCCCCAAGCGCGTCTTCTTTTTTGCTACTTTGTGTTCTGCCTGAACCTCGTCTCAGCACTCGTGACAATTTATGCTATGGTTTTTTCACCTGTCTGTCCCTTCCTAAGTCCCTGGGAGACAGCAAATCTATTTTCTTCATACTAGAATGTACAGGTATTGGTACTGGTCTGGTTTTTATTAATGGCTATCTTCCCACAGTTTAGAACAGTGCTTGGCACTAGTAGGTGCTCAATAAATCCTCATGAAAGGCACTTCGGCAGCCCACACACATTGCAGAGCGCTGGGCTCAGCCCAAGGACAAAGGACCTGTAGGAAGGAAGGGAGGGGAGAAGTTACTTCCAGTGCTCTCCCCCATACCATTGTTCTGAATCTCAACCATGGTGGACTACTCTGTTCTTCTGTCCAATCAGACACCAGCTATCTTTCTTTTTATCCAATCAGACACCAGCTGCCTTTCTTTTTATCCAATCAGACACCAGCTGCCTTTCTTTTCATCCAATCAGATATTAGCAGCTGCCTTTTTCCCCATTCATGCATTTCATGTGTCCCCCGCCCCTCACTGGTTGCTGTGCCGTGCCTGGTGTAAAAGGGCGAACATGCCCCAGATATTCTGCACGAGACTCATTGACTCTTCATCACTGTGCTGGGAGGAAGGCATATTGCTTCCATTTCACAGGTGTGGAATCTAAGATTCTGAGAGGTGCAAAAGCCAGAGATCACCAGGTTGCCATGGTGGAGCTTTTGCTTTTTCTCCAATTGTCTTACAAATGCATCTCACTTACCAGCTACTAGAGCTGTTTCTGGAAAATGGAGATTGGTGTCTTGCATTTTGAGGGAAAGACTTGGTGAGGCGCCTAGTAGGCTGTCAGTAAGCTGACAGCTAACACCTGTTGCATGTGTTTCTCTGGCTTTTCCTTGTGAGGGGGCTGCAGTCATCTCATCTTCGCGGGAGGCAAAGATCCCTCTGTCTCCTGACGGATCTGATGCTGAGCCTTCTGGGCCCCTAATGAACACCATTAGCTACCCCCGACTTCATCACGGACAGAGCAGCCAATGCCAAAGAGACAAGGGTGCACACAGCACTACCTGGAACGAAGTCACTTTTAGCCAAGTTCATGTGAATACAACCTATCGACATTGCACATACATTGTATAACTGTGCATAGAGGTGCTAAATAATTCAGAGAGGAAGCTGGCAGCTCAGTGCCTTTTTATAGTAAATAATTCAAGTACTCTTTACATTTCTTCTGCGGTAGTTTGGCCAATCTGCCTGCTGTGGAGAGAGGAGTGGGAGCCTGGGAATAAAGCACACAGGGGTCATTGTAGCTAGAACATTCTCCCCCGTATGTTTACACAGTGCAGTGGGCAACGCAAGTTCCATCCGCCCTTGGATTCAGGGCTCAGCAGTTCAGACTTTCAGCATTCGGAGCATTCGGGCCCTCATTGCATATTTGAAAGAGCAGAGGAAACAAGAAATTGATTTCCTCAGACATCTATCTGATTCAAGACTGGCAAGTGTGTCACGACTTGCCAGTGTGTGAGAGCTGTGAGCATTTCAAACAGTGCAAGCATCCTGGCATGTCATCTGGGAGTCTGGGTCCTACCTTCCCAGCTCCAGAGCTCTGGCAAGTGCTGACATCTTCTTGTGCCTCAGTGCTCTCATCTGTGTAAAAGGGTCAATCACGTGCCTCCCTCATGGGACTGTCATAAACCCCCAAGGGGAGTGTACATGCAAATGATTTAGCACAGGTTTGGGCACATGGAAACTGCTCCATAAATAAGGCCCAACGCGCATAGGAAGTCAAACCTCTCCTTTTACTAAGGAAGTCACTGAGGCCCAGAGAGGGTAGTGATGAGCCCAAGGCCCCGCAGCCATAACCAGCAGAACGGGGCAGAGGTCAAGTCCTCTGTTTTCCATCTGAGTGAATTTATGGCAGGAGGGAGTGACTGTCACAGGGATCTGGGATGTAGCCAAGAGACCTTTTGTAGCTCAAGACTTCTTTGGAGTCTTAAGCTTTATCACACAGAGTTTGCGCTATTCTGTTTTTTTTCTCAAGTAACATGAATTCTTTTTACTGAACACCTATTGCTTTCATCTCTAGGAGGCCCCGGTGCTGGGAATGTAGCTGCAGACCAGACAGACCAGCTGTGTGCTCCCATGGAGCTGGTCCACACGCAAACCCACCCTCAGATCCCTTGCACTGTGGTCAGTAAAAAGGAAACCCTGAAACGGGGCCAGGGGCTACGGTGTGCCTGCAGCTCCTTCCACGGGGCCCGAGGTCATGGAAGTCTTCCGTGGGGAAGCGACATTGGAACAGGGACAGGAACTGTGAGAAGGAGCGTGGCATATGGTGACCTGGGCACGAGACCCGACAGGCCAGCGTGGGTGGAGGTCCTGGGGTGAGGCACATTCCATTAATTCTCCTTCTGGACCCTGGGGATCATTTTCATAGCTCTTTGAGTTTCCTGCGACTGCGGTAACCAGTGACCACAGGGCGGGCGATTTCGACAGCGGGAGCCCAGCCTCTCACAGTCCTGGAGGCCGATCTGACACCCAGGCGTCTGCAGGGCCAGGTCTGGTGGGGGGAATTGGTTCTGTGCCTCTTCCAGCTCTGGTGGCTGCCATCATGACTTGGAGCCATGTCACCTCGATCTCTGTCTCCATCCTCCTATCGCCTGCTCCTTGGCCGGCCGTCACACTGTCTCTGCCTCACTCCTATAAGCAGGTTTGTACGAGTGATTTTGTCGTCAGATTTAGGGCTCACCCTGATCATTCAGGATAAGCTCCTTCTCTCAAAATCCTTAATCACATCTTTTACCATGTAAGGCAGTGTTCGCAGGCTCCGGGAATTGGGCTGTGGACCCGTCTTTGTCAGGAGGGGGGCACCATTCAGCCCATTGCAGTGGTTGAGGGAGATGTGCCAGTTCTCAACATTAAAAACCAAGAATTGAGAGGCAAGACTTTGCTCCTGAGTTGAGCTACAAAAACAAAAACAAAACAAAACAAAACAAAATAACCAAAGAACAAATGAACAAACAAAAAAACCCAACCAGTTTCCAGTGGTGTTAGATATTTCTGACAACTTCGGCTTTAAAATATTCATAATAAGCCCCACAGATGCTGCAGGACACGCAGTATAGACTTAACCAGAGACGCTTCACTCCAAGTCCGCCCAGCCTGGGCTTCGTCCCGTCCTGTGTTTATTCACTGAAGGCACATTGTGTGGCCGAGTCTGTGCGTGGGGGAGCTCCTTAAAGTGCAGGTTCTGGGCTGCACCCCTAGGAACTCTCCTTCGGTGAGCCTGGGCCAGGCCCAGGAATTTGCATTTTAAACAAGCTCACCAGGCAATTCTGACTCAGATGCAGGCGCTCTGAGAAATGCTGATAGGAGAGGGTGAGGAACACATGTTTAATTACTGGGCAGCCAGTGGTGGTGGGATAAACTTCCAGGCTCACCCTCCATTTGGTGAGACACAATTGGAGTAACGTACACATTTGCAGGAAGGCTCATTTGAGACTCAGTGCCCGGGGTTTGTACTGGGGGCTGAGCACGAGGCAGTCTCTGCCTGGTACGTACCAACATTTTAGGTTTCCGGAAGGAGAGCAGGTGTCCATCACAAATGGTATTGTTTGTGCAAACACCTTGGACACGGCGAGGCGGTAAATAGCGGGTGGGACTCCGGCTGAATTCTGAGATCCTGGATGCTCGTGGAGGACTGAGGCTGTAAGCAGGTCTTTCCAAAGACAGCAGCCAGGCCTGCTATGTGATCACTCTTCCTCGTGGGTGCTACATGTAGTGCTCGCCTCTTGGGGGGTCCAGACCCTCCCCGTGCCGGGGCCCCACTTGCAATGAGGGGGTGGCAGCAGCTCCTTCCTATTTCCAGGGCTGGCAGGGGCTCCAGTTTCACTGTCAGGGGCTGATGTCCAGTCCTGGCGGTGGTGGTGGCACGTTCCAGCACGGCCTCCTGGAATCGTCCTGTATGGGTTCAGCAGGATGCTGTGGGCACTGCAGCCCCAGCCTGGTCCTCCCGGGGGGCATGCTCCCCAGTAGCCCCTTAGCCGGCTCTTGTCTTCACCTACATTGGCAGGTTGGTCTTTGGTCTTAGGAAGGCAGATAATTTTGAGGTGTATTCACACGTGATACTGAACAAACTCTAGCCCCCGAGTGGAAGGTTGTCCCTGTGCCCAGCTCTGTCCGTCTCGCTGGGTATTTGGGGGGACGTCTGTTTGCTTTCAGTGTCCTTAGTCCCTTCGGCCTCTCTCGGATGCTTACAGATCTCTCTTTTATTTTTTTTCCAGCTTTATTGAGGTATCATTGACATGAAACTGTAAGACATTTAAGGTGTGTGTTGTGACCATTGATATAGATGCGAGTTGTGAAAAGATTCCCTGCCCCTCCCCCAGTGAATCTTCCCTTTTTCTAAACACAGAGCAGACCTGCGGCCAGAATCGCTACCTGGCAAGGAAGCAATAACATGGATGTTGCAAAGTGTTTATTTCATGGTTACCTTCTATTTATGGCAAGTGTTACACGGTAAGAGGTAAGGTTTCCTTTAAAAAACAATCACAGACAAAAAGATCACAATCCAATTCATGAAAGATTAAATACATAATAGCACAGTAATGTTGCAAACATGGTCCTTGAGCGAGGGAATTGGAGGGCACACTGTGGCTGGAACTCAAATTCGGCCCTTTGGGGTGCGTAGAAGGTTGTATGGGGATTCTCAGAGAGCACAGCCAAGCCCCCTCCGCATCCCCCACCCCGAAACCTGAGAGCTGTGAGCTCGGGTCATTCCTTCCCTGGCTGCTGAGCCCCTCACAGCTGGCAGAGGCGGACGTAGCAGCCCCCTCTCCTCCCCAGCATCACGTCTGTGGTATGTGGACCAGAGCAACTCTCCCAGGCTGACCAAACCCTGGAGCTCAGCAGGAAGCACTGTCACAAACGTCACTGCGAGAGGAAAGGACAGTGGGTGGCATCCAGTCCACCCCCGCATTGCGGAGAGGGGATGGGGGCTTCCCTGGTCCAGCAGTGCGTCAGCAGCAGGGCCAGCATTCGGCCCCGGGGCTCTGCACCCTCTGCCAAGCTGTCCTCAGCAGCGCCCCCTTGCTTTGAGTGGAGAGACTGCACCAGCAGAGGCTGACCTGGCCCGGAGGCTCCGCAGCCACACTGGCCTCCTCCCTGTCCCTCCGTCTCAGCAAACAGGCTCCTGCTTTAGGGCCGCAGCACTGGCTCTTCCGTCTCCTGCCTGGAAGGCTCTCGCCCCACCCCCGCCTCCCACTGCCGCCCGCTGATGGCTCCTGTGGCACGGTCCTAGGGAGGCCTTCCCCGCCAGGGCCCCTGCCACACCCCAGACCACATCTGAGTTCACTGTCCTTATAGCACTGCTCATGGCCTGCATTGAGGGCTCCGTGAGTGTGGCTCCCCGCCATGGAATGTGAGCTCGCTTAGGGCAGGGCCAGGCCGACTCCATGATTAGTGGGGCTCCATGCAAAATGTAAATCAGGGCCTCGTGTGAACATGACTCAGCATATCAAGACGGCCACACGAAGAAGCACTAACGGGAATCGTCGGCCCTTGTCAACCCTGGACCCTCCAATCCTGTCTGCATGCTCCTGGGCCCAGACAGGCCCGGCCCAGAGTGGGCCCCCGGTAAGTGTGTGCCGGCTGCTCAAGGTGGTGAATGAACCTGCTGTGTGACCCCAGGGCTGAGGGCCCTAGCTGCTATTTTGTCCGCCAAGTGGAAACACAGCCCTTCTAACCATTCATTACCGAGATCCACTCAGTGAAGGTTTAAAGGCTGAGGCGGAGCAGGAGGGCCCCGCAGGCTGGGCAAGGGCAGGAGTTTTATTGTCAGAGCGATTCTAAGAGCCTCTGGAGGCTCTGAAGCAGGACCAGGGCAAGTCAGGGTCACCCTGTGAAACATCACCAGTCACAGTATGAGCCTGGGGGCGGGGAACTGGGTTGAGGTTACTGCGGCGCAGCAGCCGACCCGACCACGGTAATCAGAACGAAGTGGGAGCTGCTGGTTTAAACCCACGTCATGTGGGCCCCCCTGTCCTGCCTCCCTTACCACAAACGCATGGGGGAGGTACACAGGCGTCAGCACAATCTTCGTTAGCTCGGGGGACGCCTGGGAGTGGAGGTAGTGACCGTGCAGGTCCCAGCATCTGTTCTGGCTTCGCCGGGCACGTCCTGGCCCTTCCTCTAACCCCGCAGTGCGCAGGAGACGGTTTACGCCGAGAGCGCCACATGCCCCATAAAAGTTAAGTGTATTTATACAGAACAGGCAGGCCTGCAAACCCCACGCTGGTGCAGTCACGGGAAGAAATGCAGCCCTTGGAAGAAACCTCTCAGAAGCAGTGACATGTAGCCGGGAGATGGGGGCGAGGGAAGGTGTCCCCTTGGTGGGTGGGAACAGAGCCTCAGTGAGTCCCAAGCCCCACAGCTGCCAGGAGGTCAGACCAGGCTGGCCCCCAGGGCTGACCAACTCGCAGCCGCTGCCCAGGCTACGGACTTTCATTTCTGTGGCCCTCAAAGCCAGAGTAACCTTGATGATTTGATAGGCATGGAGGCCTAGAGAGGTTCAATACTCTGCCCGGGGTCACACAGCTGGTATGGCAGGGAGGTTGGATTCAAGTGCAGGCCAGTCCAAGTCCAACACTCAGGCTCTGTTTAGGCTGACCAAGGTTTGTATTCTCAGGGCATCTTCCTTTATGAGGTAGATTCTGTGTGTGTGTGTGCGCTGATGGTCTATGGCCAGATCAGAACTTGGACCGGGGATCAGAAAGATCAAGTTCTAGTCCAGATCTGCCTCTTGCCCGATCTGTGTGACTGCAGATGGTCATTCTCCTCTCTCAGCCTCGGGAGGACAGCAAGAATGCCACCTCCCAGCAGGCTGCCAGGACTAACTAAGACAGCCCACTGGAAAAGTACAGACCCCCAGAGGCACAGTTTATTTCTGCGTTTCCATGACCCGAATGAGAAAATGCCTGATAAATATCTCTGGGAGAAAGGGAGGGGAGAAGCGGGGAGGGGGGGAACCACATAAATGATGGCTGTTACTACAATCTCCTCTAGCTTCAGAATATCCTTCTGAAGAACAAAGGGGCAAAGGTCATTCCACCCAGTCTGCAGGTGGAGGAGGAGTGTCTGGATGGGTGAGGGGAGCTCGGCCGGAACAAGCCTGGGGCTCGCTCAGACGGATTCCTTTGTCTCTTTGTTTTTAACCGTGATCTTTCTGTTCTCTCTCTCTCGCTCTTTTTTTCCTACCACAAAATGTTCAAATGTCAGCATGACAAAGTGCAGGACATCTTTGGGAGGAGTGGCGCAGGCTCTCGCGGCTGGCTCCCCAGACCGTTGGCCAGAGCTGAGCATCCTCAAGGCCGTGTGCCCTCCTCAGTTGTAGTTTCTCCCAGGAGCAGGCCCCCCGCTCCACAGCTGCCTCCACAAACAGCACCTTCTTTCCCTGGCATCAGAGGGTGCATGCCCTCGGGGCCCAGGAGTCCCTGCTGATGGGCTCCGAGTTCCCTATCACATGTCGACCTGGAAGATCCCCCTCAAGGACGTTTTCACCTAGGAAGCAACACCTGTCGGACAAATTTCTAGCTAATTAATCTTTATTATGTCTCACTCTCTGGAAGCTCAAAGTGCAGTGAGGCAAGATTCACCTGATATGAACCATTTGGTTTTCATATTAGTTGTTCAAATCTTGACAACGGTTTCATCCCAAATACCTCGAGTGTCCTCCGTCCACCCAGGACACGACCCTGGGGTCTCTGCTTATCCTGCATGGAAAGGGGTAACACCTAGCCCAGCAGGAGGGGCTGCCCAGCCTTGGAGTCATTGTCGGTTCTGATCGGTCAGTGCCCAGCAGCTTCTGAGAGTTAACTGTTTTGACTTGTACTCTGGCGGCAATGCAGACAGGCAACAATGAAACGAGCCGCAGAATAAAACCCTGCAGAATGTCTTCAGGGCCAAAGGAAGTTGTAATGACCCCTCATCCGAGGCGTGGCAAGTTTCTCTGGAAGATGTCCGTCCTCGCCCAGTGGTGGGCCAGGCCCCTTCCTGTCTCACCTGGGTTCCTCCCTCAGCCTCCTCTCTCAGCCTCCTTCTTGGCCTCCCTCCCTCCACCCTGAGCCCCCAGCCCGTCTGCTTCTGCTGGTAGTGGGAAGGACAAACCTGGTCCCACCAGCCCCCTGCTCACCTCCATGAGATGGCTTCCCGTCGTGCTCAGGGGCAGGCAAAGGCTCCTTCGGAGCATTCGCTGCACTTCACAGTTGCATGTTTGTTGCGTCTGTGGTCTCCCCCATGGGACCCCAAGCTCTATCGAGACGCCAGTGTCTAGCACAGTGCCTGCCACATAGGAGTCGCTTAATAGTTATTTGCCTAATAGAAAGAGTGGATGTGCGGGTGAGTGAGCATTCACTGGGTGGTCGTAAGAGCCTGGGCGGACCAGGCTGCCTCCTGGGTGGGTTAGGATCTGTAGGCAGAGAAGAGGCTGGCACTCAAGGCAGGGGAATGGCCAGGTAGAGGCCAGGAGGTGGGAGGTAGGTGGCTTCATCTGATTTCAAGGGACCCTTTACACAGGATGACAATTCCAGGAAGCGGTTGAGAGTGTGGGGCTCTGGGGTTGGAACACCTGGGTTCAAGTCCAGGCTCCGCCATTACTGGCTGGTGATGTTAAGAAAGATGTCGTCTTTCTTTGCCTCAGTCCCCTCATCTTCCAAGTGGGACGATGGTGATGTTTACCTTACAGAGCTGTCCTGAGATCACAGGTATGGTTAAAAGGAAAGGTACCATACATGTTCACTGGTGTTTGGTTCCAGGGAGAGAAATAACACTTGCCAAGGATTTTCTGCACAGGATGCTCTCCCAGCTGCAATCGTTTAACCTGTTCAGCAATCAGCAAGCTTCACCTTGCTGTGTCGGTTTGACAAACAACTGTGACACTGCCCCTCGGGAGCCTGCTGTCCCCAGTACTCCATTGATGAGGGCTGGTCCAGGCAGTGACATTGAACCCTCCCTCACTCAGGCATTAGAATCCCCTGGTTGTGAAATGCCCAGACATGGCCCCTCCTCGGACGAATGACTCAGAGCTGCGTGTCAGTAGTTTTTGAAACTCTGAGGATGACCATAGTAGGTAACCAAGTTGAGAACCCTGGGTCCAAAGCTGAGTTTGAAGACCACATGGTTGTCACGAGTCCCTCGGGAATGAGGAAGGGGTAGGGTGGGGACATGGGGATGGGGGCTGTGAGTTAAGTTACCCCTCGCCCTGACTAGCGGCAGCAAAGGCAGACAAGGAACTGCTCGTAGAGGGGGCTCCGAAGCCTGTTACCACCCGGCGTGGGCAGGTGCCGAAGTGCAGCTTCCGAGTGCTCAGCACCGTCGCTTGGCGGGGTCAGTGAGTCCCAGGCACCCTTCACGTGTACAGGGTTGTCTGCTCCGGACTACAGATGTGTACCAGGCAGCACGCCTCGCTTTCTTCCACAGTGGGGTGTAACAGATGGGAACCTGAGACATACGGTGATTTTCTGCAGGCCTGGCTGGGCGCCCACTGCTCCCAGATCTTGTTGGGGGAGCACTGGGGCCTGGGCCTGCCTTTTCCTAGAACCTGTGGTTGCTGCTTTGCTTCCAAACCTCTCCTGGGGCGGTTTGCAAGTAGAAGTCATTTCCCAGTTAAATTAGACTTTCCAATACACAACGAATTATTTGTATGGAACATACTTATACTAAAATAACCATTTGTCGTGTATCTGAAATTCAAGTTTACCTGGACATCCTGTAGTTTTATCTGGCAGCCCTGCCTGGGACCTTGCTTTCTGGCTAGCTTCAGGGTTAATAGCAAAGACGCCGGCACCAGACATACCCTTATCGAACTAACTCTGTCCCTTAGTGGTGACTGAGCTGCAGGCAAGACATCTAATCTCTGGAAGCTTCTGTTTTCCCCATAAGCAAATGCAAATAATAATAGTACCTGCCTCTTATGGTTTCATTAGCTGTAAAATCATGTATGTAAAGCTCATACTAAGCTCTCAATAAATAGTAACTGTTATTGTGAAACAGAGTCAGAAACATTTTTAGTGTATAACCTTTTTCTAATTCTAAGAGTAATACATGGTCATTATGGAAAATTAGGAAATGTAGATAGATATAAGAAATAAAATAAAAGCTACCCATATTTCCACCCTTCAAAGATAAGTACTTTTGCCCTGGCCTGAGAACCAAAGGGTCACTGGTTCAATTCCCAGTCAGGGCACATGCCTGTGTTGTGGGCCAGGTCTCTAGTAAGGGGCACAGGAGAGGCAACCACACATTGGTGTTTCTTTCCTTCTCTTTCTCCCTCCCTTCCCCTCTCTAAAAATAAATAAATAAATACAATCTTTAAAAAAAAAACCCTAAGATAAGTACTTTTATCATTTCTCCTCCCTAAAATATGTATCTATATATGCCAGAAAAGTCAGTTTTGTGATGTGGGTTCTGCTCTTTTTTTTCCCACTTAACAGTATATCATAAATATTCCCCAAGCTCTCAGATATTCTTTGAAAATCTAATTTTCACTGTATGAATACATGCAGTCTCTTCCTGTTGATCAAACCAGTTCGTTGCTATTATAAATCGTGCTGTAAGGAGCTCTTTATCGGTCTCCTGGCTGCACTTCTGGTTGGCTGGCCCCGGCTGCTGCCAGAACGTCTCTGTCAGCACCAGAGACAGATGGATTTGAGCCCTGACGGTGGGCCCGGGGCTGCCCAGAGGCCCCATTCGTCACTCTCCACCCCTTGGAAGCAGAGCCTGCTGGAATGTGCAAACACGTAATTGTTCCTGGTCAACGGGGAATCTTTTTTCTGGCCTCCAGACTCAGCCCGTTCTGTTCCTAGGTGCATGTGTGATATTTCCAGTCACTGCCCTAAATTTCCTGTTTCACGGGACTCCAGGGAGGGGGTGGTGCTGGGCCGAGGGGAAACGCCCCAGGTCCTGAAGTCTCCAGGCCCTTCACAGTCCTCCACTGGGCTCCCCTCCTGGTCTGTTCCCAGGACACAGAAAACCCTACATTTCCTCTGTGTGTCTCTCTGCAGCCCTGTTTGCCTCCTGATCCACATCGATAAAGCCGCTGACTTCTTAACAGCAAGGTCATGGCTTTATCCATTCTCAGGATGGTGCCCCTGGAAGCCTTTGGGGAAACCCACCTCCCAGTGTGAGACTAGTATTAATCAACTTTTGGGCGTCCTTGCCCAAGAGGCCTCAACGGCTTTTGAGAACCCCGTGGCTATTTGACTGTGGGGAAGCAGGACCGAATCTTAAGCCAGTCTAACATGGGAACATTCCCCAGTAACTCAGTGGCAGCGATGGTGGGAGGAAAGACTCTCCAAGTACATGCACGGTGACTAAGAGAAGAGCATTCCCAGGCAGAAGTGAAACGCGCTGAGGCCATTCAGCCCTGTTTTGTGTGTGTGTGTGTGTGCGTTTTAATGTTACATCTTAACATGATGTAACATCTTAACTTCAGAGAACATCACTTGGCTTTATAAAATAGTTCGGTCCAGAGGGCAGCCTGCACAATAGTGTCCAAACAGGTCCTCGTGGCTGGAGGCCAGCACGAAGGGCTCTTTACCTGCTTTGCTGCCCATTCTCGCCCCAGAACCTTCGGGAATGTACTTCTCAGAGCAGATTTGAGATGAAGAGTTGATTTAATTGTGGGGTTCACATGAGCCCCAGCACGTTTTCTTGCATGCACTGTTTTTTTTTTGCTAAGTTGGTTGAGTTTAAGATGCAATGATTATACCCAGATCCGCACAGCCATTTTTTCCCCCCTGGAGAATCAGTGGAATTTGCAAGTGTTATTCAGGCATGGGACATACGGGGCAGCGTCATTCTTGCTGTCTGGGCCCAGGAAGGCAGCCGGGGTGGTTCAGGGCCTGTCTGTTCCTGGATGAGCACACCAGCTGGGGCCAGGGGCGGCAGGGGCCAGTTGGCTTGGGTTCGAATCACAGCTTCAGCAAGTGGCAAGTTTGAACCTCTGGCAAGCTACTTCCCCCCTCTGTGCCTCACTTTTCTCATCTGTAAAATGGGGGTAACAGTAGTCACTACCTCATGGGATTATTTTGACTCATATATGAATTACTGCACAGTAAGTCCTCCAAATTCTGCCTAGTTTGTGAGCTATTATTTATTATGCTCCCAGTCATATCTGGGGGACCCTTACATGAGAAATGCTGAGAGCAGACAGGGCTTCTCAACTTTAATGTCACACGAAACCCTGCACGTCTTGTTTAGATATAGATTCTTGTTCAATAAGTTGAAAGTGGGGCCTGAGACTCTGCATTTGCGACAAGTGCCTGTTCCGAGGCCATGCTGTGAGGTGTAAGGACCTTGAGAACTTAGAATAAGATCGTAGACTCCCAGGCTTCAGCCCAGACCCACAGATTCAGGATTATTCTCCAGCCTTAAGATCACATGGAGTTTGCCCAACCAAGTTTTAGACCTGCTGGGACCCACTGGCCCTTCCTTCCTCCCCAGTTTCCCTCTTTGACTGAGGGTGCCTATCCTATGGCTGCCCCACTGCTGAATTTTAGAAGTACAGAACTTGTCAGGGTCAGGGTCACAGCCTTGGAGGAATCTGCCTCAGGACTGGCTGCACCTCGAGTCTCGCCGGTGTCTTGAGATTTAGAGGAGATTTTACAGCTGACACTAGAATGAATTAAGACTCTTTGGTCTGTTGGGAGGGAAAGAATGGACTTTTCATTGAAAAGAACATGACTTTTGGGGGGCTGGGAGCAGAACGAACTGAATTGTGCTCCACCCAAATTCCTGTGTTGAAGCCCTCATCCCTACGGCGATGGTGTTGGGAGGTGGGGCCTTTGGGAGGTTGGAGGGGTCAGAGGAGGTCATGAGGGTGGGGCCCTCAGGACAGGATTCGTGCCTTGTGGGAGGAGACACCACAGGGCTTTCTTTTTGCCCCACGAGGACCCAGTGGGAAGGCAGCCTCCTGCAAGGCAGGAGGAGAGCTCTCACCAAGGCCTGATGCTGGGGCACCCCCCCCCTCCCAGGGTGGGGCTCAGCCACCGAGTGTGTAACAAGGAGGTTTGAATGCTTCCAAGTCTGCCTGGCTGGACTGAGTTAATTTTACTGCTAAGGAAGTTGGGTTCAGACCGGGGTGGGGTGGGAGACAGCCACGTCACACTTCACTTAGGGCCCAGGCGTCAACTCTTCTCCCAGGCAGGCCGCAGGGCTCAGTGGTAAGTGTGCCCCTCTGGGTTTGCCTCCTCACCCCTCCTCCCGCTTGTCATCTCTGCTGACACACAGGCCTTGTGCTGAAGTGTGTTTCTTTTCTTGGGTTCATGTAACCCAAGAAAGTTCCAGATTTTGCTGCTTAGTGTGGCCAGGGTGCAGTAAGTTGAATCTGCCCAGCTGTGGCATATGTTAAAAATGCAATCCCATCACTGAAAATCTAATTGTGTTTCTCAAAATGCTCACTGGAAATATTGAGCTGGAGCAGAGAATTGAATCTGCCCAAGTTCAAATGTGGTTTGCTGTCATCCGAGCGGAATGGGCCTCTCTACTTGAATTTGTACATCTCCCCGTTGATCGTTTTGGTAGCCTTTCCTGAAGGAAATGATTATTTGCTGGAATCAAAACATGAGAAAAATGGTCCTCATTTGCTAGTGAATTGATGCAGGTAGAACTGAGCTTAATCAAATTCCAGAGCCAAAATGAGACCGCAGACTTCTGGCCTTGGACCTGGCGGTTCTGCTGGAAGACTGTAGACTCTCAGGGCCACAGTCTTTCTGGGTCGTCTTTGTCCTCCTTGTCTTTCAAACAAGGACACACCAAACTCCGCATCTGTATTACCTGGTGATTGTCACTGAAACCCCAAGCCCTGAAACGGTGGCCTGCTCACCTCTTCAGCCACACAGAGCCTTAGCACTTGCCCGAGGTCACTCAGCAAGTAAATGGAGGAGCTGCAGTTTGGACACAAGTCCAGCCAGCTCCGGAGCCTGTGCACTCCCTCCTCTGTAACTCCTGGAAGCATGGCTGAGGGCCGGGACCTGGGGTGGGGGCTGCTCTCTGGCTCTTTTCGGCTTCCTGCCTGTCTGGGAGACGGTGGGAGGGCCTGGGCCTAGGAACATTGGGGGAAGTCTATATAGCTGGTTAGGGAATAGGAGAAACAGTTATCTTTGTCCGTCCCTCCCTTCCTTCCCTCCCTCCCTCCGTTCTGTCCCTCCCTCCCTCCCTCCCTCCCTCCCTCCTATCCTCTCCTCCTTCCTTTC